>OZ022498.1:121105694-121510655 GCA_963989385.1 Ctena decussata
ACAGTCATATCATCTGTTTGCATCTTCTTTCACGCCTTACAGAAGAGGTAATTACCACAATACAGGTGCGTTTCACACATTGGACGCGTTCTCAAGGTCACGGTAGAGTTCGGACATTTCCGTTAATTACGGAAATAGCAGACTCAGTAACTTCGAAATTCGGATAGTTCGAAGAAAAAATTGGGAGTCCCTGGCACTTCGAACTACCGAAGTTCGACTGTACTTGGAATTAAAACAAAAATAACTGGGCAAACAGTGAAAATCCTGATGAGACGGCTCTTGATGAGCCGTCTCATCTGGATTTCACTGTTTGCAATGGTATGTCCAAATTTACCCGCTGTCCGAAGTTACCTGACTCGACCCTAGCAGCTTCAAGATATGTGATCAGCCGAGTCCAGCATGATCTGGGCCCAGTTGTTTAAAGCATAGTTAGCCTAATTAAGTTATTAGTCAAGGATCTGTTCAGACTTATAGTACAATTAATATCAAGTGTGCTAATATTTTTGTCTGAGAAATGTGAGATGCTTTTTTTCTCACATTTATTCAGCTAGAAATGGCAGTGTTTTGGCATAGTGTAAGTTTGAAAATATTATACCTTGTCAACTAATGGCATCCAGGGATCAAGTTAGGAGTTGATTTGGGCAAAATAATCACCCTAGGGGCTAAAAATTCGTCATAAATTAGGATCAGTGAGAAGTGGGAGTCTCCCTAAAGAATTTCTTCTTTTTTTTTTTTTTTTGAATTTTCATCTAATCATACCACTAACAAGCTTTTATGGCAATTTAGTACCATTTCAATCTGATGTCAATAGTATACATAATAGCTATTTTGCTTTAAAATCGCATGAAATATGTCATAATCTAGTGCTACCAGTCCTCCCATCCTGGCTGTCACTTCTCCCTATTTCAGCTGGAGAAAGATCACTTTTCCCTAAATTTCGAGTCTGGCTTGACCTCTGAGCATCACTAATTTTTAACAACTAAGCCCAGTTCTATCATTCTGATGCTTGATTAAAATCAGACCAGTTTAAAAAGAAAGGCCATCGATGGACAGCACTGGCGATAGGCCTTGCATCATATATGCTTCACCCATAACACAACTTACTGCCCTAAAGGGAACCTTTCCTTGTGGTGACAGTAAGTTTGTCAATACTGCCAGACGGCTGACCAGCTTGCTGCATGCAAAGAAGCACAATTTGCATAATAAGCATTATTCATTGGCAAGCTTAAGTGGGAAGTTTTTAAAAACTTGAATTTTAGAAAATAAAAGACTGTGCAAATCTGTATTGTTCAAATTTTAACAGATAATTGATAATAACTGTGTAGCATTTTTTGAGTTGTTTTTTTTTTCGTCTTAAAGGCTGTATGAATAAAAGCATCGCAAACGACTGCGTGATACCCCGCCACGGCACACCTTTTTCACACACCGATTTTTCCAGATTTATGCATGTATATAGCTGGGGGGAGTGGGGATATATAGCCGGGCGGGGGGAGGGTGGGGGGGATAACTCCCATGGGGTAAATTTGAGCATCACTAAAGGCTTTCATCACTCTGATCATTTGCTGAAAGTTTCAGAAAAATTGCTTCAAACTCTGATGTTATATTGAATTTTTCATGATTTTATACATGTTTCTAGTCCCACAGCAGGGGCAGATAACCCCCGATGATAAAATTTCTGTGCTCATAAAAAGCTTTTGTTACTTCGATCATGTTTGTGAAGTTTCATCATGATACTCCAAGTAGTAAAGGAACTAGAGGCCAGAAACCATTTTTTGTACATTGACAAGTGCCATAACTCAGTCAGAAATTAACAAAATTTGCCCATTAACAATCCCAAGCGAGACATTCTCGGTACAAATGCATATGCAAAATTTGAAGGAAATCCATTGATAAATACTTAAGTTATTGAACGGAAACGAAGTGCTGACGGACAGACGGACGTATGTACTACGGACGGACGGACACACGGACAGCCAACGTGAAAACATAATACCCGGCCACTAACGTGTGGCGGGGTATGAAAATGTAGTATCCACTGATTTACCTATAATCTGGGTCTTCAAATTCCTTCAAATCCTCCAGATCAACCAGATGACCATGGGAATACCTGAAATGCATGACAAGATGTATGACAACATTGCTAACAGAGATAAGTCTCCTGTGGAAGTATCTGGCTCCCTTCTAATTAAGGTGAATGGGTACACTTTCAGGAGAATCAATTCTGCCATTTTTACTTCTGCTGCCTCCTAAGCTGGGGTCAACTCTTAAAGGATAGAACTGGCTCTCCTAGGAGCAAATTCTTTCCTGTAGACTCCATTTTGGAAGGTCAACCGGCGGAGCAAACAGAAAGTCACAAAAGTTGTTTCACTGTGTAAAAATGCCACAAATACAAGCTAATCCCAACAAGAGCAAGTTCCTTTTTGAGTAGCCTATTTAGAGAAGGGACCGACTGAAAAGAGACATAAACACTTTCTGTTAAAAACTTCTCCCTTTCTAAAGTGGCAGCCAAACCAGGAAGGTTTTCAATGCAGTGAAAGTACATGTACATGTAACATTAAGCGATCATACTAATAACAAGTATAATGTGGTAAGTATCTATGTATTTCAGTTTGAGTTCTACAGGCTAACACATTAACACATTTTCGGTCATTGAAGAGGAAATCTTCCTGGACAAGATAACTCTCAACTGTAGAAGCAGAGTCCTCCTTCATGTCTGAGATCTGCAATTGCCACTTACGTGCAACAGTCAGGTTTGCATGGTGAGGCTAGGACACAAAAAGCTGGCAACATTTGCAAGTAATGCAACTTGCAATCTGAGAAAACCTTCGGTGAATTCAGTCATAAAGCCTCACTATGGCCCTACTCATTAAACATTATATTTATACTTGCCACTGATTTCCCAAAGATAAAACCTTTAGACCAACTAGCTTCATACACCGATGAAAGAAACTAATCACGTGACGTTGTCTTCAAGCGACTTGTAAGGAAAACCAACGTCTTGACTGGTCCATGTAATGTTCGACTGATGCCATGTCATAGCCATGGCTGTTAAACGTAATGGTCAAGCATGTAGTTACTTTTCTTTGACCCATATTTTGCATATTCTACTCTAAATTACCACATATGCGGCACAGAAAGGGTCTAAAATAAAGTGTAAATATAAGAATTAAAACTTGATTTTTCAGCACTCAGCGTGTGAAGAAGCCAGTGGTCGTCCCTAAAATTCTACAAAAAGGGCTTCGCATTTCATGGAATTTTTTCGCTCCCCGCACTGGCTGCATCACATGATGAACGCTGACATATCAAACGTTAATTCTTAAATAACACTGCTGACATACCGTAATCGCCCCATTTACCGCACGGTGCGCTTAACTTTTTCAAAATTGCAACAAAAAGGTGTGGTTAAAAACGTTTCTAATAACCGCACACTCAGAACGAAAAAAACAACAAACGAACAGTCGAAATGGTCGGCAATACTGATCGGGGTGTTTGAAGTGTCATGAAAATATATAGTGTTCGAACTATTTGAATTGCCAATTTCGGGGAGAAAAACGATCTCATGTCAAGTCGCAAATTATATCTCTCAGTATTGAATATGTCCTCATTATGCATGTATTTCATTCTCTTCATCCTTCTTTAATATTCCAAATAAATATTCCGAAAGAAAGGAAAGTATTTCAACACATTTACGATGACAATCATGACCTTATATGTGATTGTTTAAACACGTCGGGTAAGTATGTCAGTGCTCTGGCTATTCATTCACCGCAAGAGGTCTGCTTTAAATTCACGGGTTTCTATTAATAACACACACATTCTAATTCTGGAAGGTGCGGTCCTTTTGATCTTCCCTATTTCTGCCTGCCCTATATTACGTCCAAGGGTGCAGAAATATTGGCAATGTGTCATGAGAAAGGTACCGTATTACATGTGCAAACAGCAAAGCCTTAGACCAGTCTGTGCATCTTAAAACAATTATTTTGCTAACTATCGGCGAATCCTGGAGATTTGTAAGACTGGTCAATGTTCGCAAATGCACTGTATGATGCGGGTGTTTGCTGATCGGATGTGTCCTGAGGCCCTTTTGAGGCCCACGGGCCAGCTATGCCAATGATAAACCTATCCTATGGCTACCGGGAACTTTGTTTAAATGCACAGACCATGCATATGCGCAGGCTGGTCGCTTCGTTCAGTTTGCGCATGTATTCAGACTGATTTTGTCAGGAAACAAGAGTTTGTCGTTATGACAGTTTATTTCTTTTGCAACCCAGGTTTCTCATCTGTCGCTCATGTATCTTTCCCAAACGCACTTTGGCGCACGTGCACATTATCGCTATATATGACCAGAATTGCTCTTGAGAAATGGCGCATTTTCGCATGTACGAAAGGCAAAGACTTAGTTCAGCCTGCGCACCCCCCGCAACCTCATAACTTCGTAAGCTCGATCCTTCTCGGATCAACATGTACATGTACGTTCCCGTTGTTGATGCAGACAGAGAATACGCTAATCAGACGGCGCAGATGTGTAAGCTGATCCGAGTCCGCTGTTCGCACTCGTACATACCATAACACTTCAGCCAACTCTGTAAATATCGGCGAGGATGCCCGATTGACATTTAGACCGATAGAGTTGCTCTCTTCGCACATTGCGTCGGGAAATCAAAACTGAAAACACTGTCACTGTTGCAACAGTAATGGTAAGTTGAACTTGATGCGTTTTATGAGTTTCAGATGGAAAAAGCAGTGTGCGCTTGTGTATTTTTTTCCGGAAATGGCCTTGGTGTGCGGTTATAGGGGCATGTGCGGTAAATGGGGCGATTACGGTAGCTCATTTGCCTTATGTTCTTTTGAAGTTATAATGCTGTGCTCTTTTTATTTGCCTTTCAATGGACACCACACAACGTAATAAATGGACTACACTGTACCTGCATTCTAACTCCGAGAAACGGCATTTGTCCTCTAGGTAATATTTACATGGCAGCATGGAAGAATGAGTAGGATTACAAAACATCACTCGCACCTGAAATATGACCAAAGCACAGGTATGAAAGAGTAGCTCAAGGGTTTAGACCCACAATCAGGGTGGCTGCTCATGTGGTTTTCATGTCACACAAAATTAAGGAAACACCAGTGAAACTTCCTGCTTTGTAGAAAATTTATTTCAAGAAATGTTTTTATTTCTGAATGCTATAAAATTTAGCACAGAGAATGAGTGTTTGTGAGTACTTCAAGGTGGTAATTTTGTTTTTACTATGAGCATGGCCATTTTCATGTTTAATCCTCCCCCAATTTCGGAGCAACACAGAGATTTAGAACACCTAGGCCTACTTTTTGTGTCAGTTATTGCAGGTTTACAAGCACAACTTACCAAATTTAGAGCAAACATTATGATCAGGGCTACTTTACAAAAAAAAAAGACCATTTTCACAAAATTAAAGGGCTAAAATTAGGAATTTAAGGGCTTTTTCAAGCCAACACATGTGCACAACCAGGCTACATCTGCTTCCTTTTTGAAAGTTTTACAAGTAATTACTGACAGAGTCACATTATAACCAATGCAAGTGAGCTAGTTTATGGACACAAGTTCTAAGATGAAAAGTTGAAAAAGGGGGGTTTAGGGGATAATGCCCCTCAGAAGCCAAAGCATTTTCCCAATTTTAATTTGTGTAAAGACAGGAAACTGAGTTCAATTAGGAATGATGAAGAAAGATCAAGGCCTTTTTTTAGGAATTTGGCCTTTTTTGGTGATTTTTAAGGAATTTCAGAAAGGCCTTACAAATTAGGATTTTTTATGATTTTTATGATGCTTGAAAGCTTATTATTGGGAGAAGGATGAAATACAAAAACTATACTCACAATAAATTCACAAATATCTTCATCAAGTACTGATAATAACACAGCCTCTGTGCTTAATTTCATAAGACTATTATTAAATATAACTAGATGATGTTTACACAATTTCATCATTCAAAACACCTTAAGTAACAATGTACGAAAATATAAGATCATCCACTCCGTCCAAAAGAATCCAAAAAGTCTAGATCTGTCTTATAAAACTCCATCTTCATCTTATAGCTGAAATATACAAGACTGATTGTTTCAACTGAACTAGGCATAATTTTGGAAGGGGACCCCACCCCCTCTACCTCATCCCAGTCTTATAGCCATATAAATAAGGTGCTCTTGTGCTTCTGTACCAATATTTGAGGTAACTTTGGTATCAAAGTCTCTGATATTATTACCTTTGGTAAATCAAGATCAATTTGTTCCTCTACCCCAACAATAAGGGCATTGTGGTAACCCATTGATCCCCACTGATGAGTGAAAGGGGCTCTACATCTTGTACCAATGATTTCTTTATAGATATCAGACAGGTCAGAACTGCACAAGTTATCTCTCCCTTGTGAAGGGTTATCTGCTCCTTGTAACAAGTTCTCTGTGCTGTTGACTGAGATACTGTCCTTCTTTGTCACGTCATCACTAAGCATTTCCTATAAAAACAAATGAGCAGACGGTTGAATCATATGTTATACAATTACTGACCTTTGTTGAGGTGAATATGTAGTCTTACTGACCTGCAAATACATACTCATAAAACTGCATATTCACCAAAATAAAGATCAATAAAGTTTTATTATATGATAATTGTAAGTTCAACTACAAATGACCTATGACAGGACAACATTAATTGATGCTCCTGCAAGTTACATCACAAAATACTAATGATGTCAGGATAAAAGTAATACTACTGACTGACTAACTGATCAATATTACAAAATAGTGACCAGCACATGATGTTGAATCAGCCAATGAAATTGTTTGTTACATCATGGCCATATAATTAACAATTTTATTGTACACAGCCTACCCTAAATATTGGAACATCTTAAGGTGAATGGATAAACTATCAGGGGAAGCAACTGTCAATTTCATTTTTGTCTCCCTTTTCAACTGCGATCAACTCTTAAAGGAAAGAATTTTCACTCCCCTTAGAGTAAAGTCTTTCCTTCAAGAGTAGACTGTAGACTCCTTTTGGGAAGAATCACCTATGGAAGCAAACAGAAGAAACAAAAGTTGTACCCCTATGTAAAAATGGCAGATGTACAAGCAGATATATCCCTAGACTTAACCGGTGACTGCAGCTAAACTAAAATTGCTTTACTATACTTAATAAATTTATGTTATAGTAAAGTACAGTTACTTTATTATGCTGTTCTTGGGGTCTACAGATCAGTGTAGTGTTATAGCGTAGTGTTATAAGAGAATAGAATTATACTGAGGCTTGATTACAAAGGAAAATAAATACCAAGTGTTGTACTGAGATATTATGACTCCACAACAAATATAAGGCAAATGAGCAAAAATGTTCATTTGCCTTCCATTTCTTTGTTGTATAGTTTTAGTGGGAGCCATGTCACGATTGTGTTATCGGTATTTCAAAACCGATGCTATAATAAGGATCTGCTGAGCTGGTGACACTAAATTAACAAAATTAACACTAAATTTGTGAACAGATAGCAGGGTTAGCGCTTTGATATTTTTTTCTTTCGCCACCACTTTCGCCAAATTGATATTGTTTGTGCCAGATTCTTTAAACTTAAGCCAAATTTTCGCAATATTAAGAATTCTTTGAAAATATCTCCCCCACCCCAACCACACTCTCATTTCTTAACCTGCTGTTTACTGTGGTTGCTTAGACTGGTTTCAGTCTATTACATGACATAATCATTTTACTCTGACAACTGAAAGAGATAAACACTGCTAAAAAAGCTTTAAATCTTGTAATTAAATCTTTTCACTGCCCTCTGTTTTTCATGAGTTGTAGTCTCTTTTCCCTATTCTGTTTTTGTAGGAACTTATCTCATTATAAATAGCCGAAGACATCTTAAATATCCTTATGATTATTTATTTCTAATTGTTTATTATTACTGTTCCTTTTTCAGTATTATAAATAAGTAGTAAGTAAGTAAGTTATTATTCATTTAACTAGTTATTGTTATTGTGAGATAATCTGGCCAAGAAACTAGCTTTACAAAAGCTAGTACTTGAGAAGCTTTGCAAAAGTTAGTACTTGAGAGTTATGCTTTGTTGCCTCCCCTCACAACCCCCTTACTATCGGTATCAGTTTTGCTTTATCCTTTTCATGCAAACGAGTTTAGTTTCAGTGAACTGAGAGTTGTTGTAGACTAAGTATATAATAACAATGTCCAAATTCTGTTTTGACATAAAAAGATAGGAATGTGTAAGACGGCAGAATCAAAACTTACATCTTTAATATGAGTATGTTTTACACCATAAGCTATTAAAGTTCGGATAAATGGCCCCAAAAAACTACTTCAGGAATTTGCGTCAAGTGAAGACATTGATCAGCCTGCGCATTCAAAGTGGCTTAAGCGCCTTTTCACATGGTCAACCTTCCGTCGGTATCTCTTTTGATCTTTTACACAAGTACCGTTATCTAATCAACAATCGGCAGGAATAAAAACCCGGAAATTTCACAGATCAGTGAGTTTGGTGTCAATGTTGTGTTTACCTGAGCTATCAAAAATAATGAGATGCATAGACATGGGGTGTGTTCAAGTTTACATAACATGATTACGGATTGACCCTTGAGGCATGAAGCGTCTGCTTGGTGTCCTGTCACTGTGGACTACTTGAGAAGCAGATTAACAGGTATTAATGGAAGGTGTTGATTAATGACTGTGGAGATCGTCTCTGATACCGTAAAACTTTGCCATACGATTTTTGTTTTACATGTGTTTTTTTCGCCACTTGTTTTCGCCAAATCAATATTTTTGGAGCCAAATATATTATTTTATCGCATTTGGCGACTTTGGCGAGCGGTAGCGCGAACCCTGAGATAGAACCAGATGAGGCTGCTCAATGATATTAATGGTTTAAGGGTTAACGTTATAGAATACAATGTTGCCTACCTGAAAAGCAGCATATTCATCATCCAGACATGCACTATCAGTATTCCCATCATTCCCTGGCAGGTCATGTGACCCTTTCTCTTCATGGTCTGTTCCATGCTCTTCATCTAATGAAGTTAGCAGCTGACTTTTCTTTAAAGATAGCAGACTATCTGTAAACAGCAAATATCCATGATAATCTTATATGTTTATGTATTAATAAGATTTTTTCAACAATTCTTCACTAGGAAAGTTGTTGAAGACAATATTAATATCACTCTTCAGTGCTCTAGATGAGAAGGGGTAACAGGGATAGTTCAAAGATAAATTTTCTTTTTTCTCAACAAAAATAATATATGTTGTGACCTCTCATTAGAACAGTCTCGGTGAGACGGTTCTAATGAAGGGTCACAACATATATTACCGTGACGGTTCTAATGAAGGGTCACAACATATACTTTGATGGAAAAATAAGGAAAATTATCCTTAAATTATCCCTGTTACCTCTTCTCATCTGCAGCACTGCTTTATCAAAGAAGAATCAAAGCTAAAATCAAACTTCAGGTTTCATGGCTGCATCTCCTTTACAATTTGGAAACACTGCTGCTATGGTGTTACACTACTGACAACACGACATTGCTTCCCTCTAGAAGCCAAGCGATACTGGATCTTGCCTAATAGTGTTGTGTTCAGGAAACTGTGTGACATCACTGTGTGTATGGGAAGTCATGTGACGTTGCTTGGCTTTTAGCGGGAAGCAACCTCAGATCGCCATTAAGGCAACATGATAAAACTGATTTCAAAGTGTAACTTACATGTAGCTGTGAAACATGTATTCCTATGGGGAGCAAATGATTTCCTTTAAGATTTAAACCCGACTGAAAAAGTAGGCAAAATCAAAAATTGCAGAGCTGCTCCCCTTGAAAGTGTACCCATCACCTTAAAGGCAGCAAATCAGCAAATTTACAATAACCAACATATGTACATAAGATCTGAGCAAGCTTTTGAACCGATCGCAATAAATATTTGCTTCCCCCAAAAATGTTACTTTGATTACAGTTAGAGTAATTTGTTTGTTCTCACCACCTCTCTTTCCTCCCCTCAGCCCAATCCCCCCCCCCCCCCCTTCAACAAACTCCCTATGTTGTACTAAAAATAATGATATTAATTGATGATCAGCTGCATTAATATGATTATACTGCATACCACACTTTCACAAAGGCCTGACATCAAACTCTGATCTACTTGGTCTTGTTCTGTACAATACAGATTCTGCTAGAAAATGCAAAAATACATTATACATGTATATAATACATATTTTTCTGGGCTGTCCAGCAAAAGAGAAAAATTCTACTTGCCCGGTGTTCACCGTGGTAATACCAATTTCCTTACCTGTGCTTCTGAACAAGTCAATCCAATACCATACATGCAAAAGTGGCTGTCGAACGAGACCATCAAAAACCGCATCTGTTCAGTTGACAGGCATTAACAAAAGTATTGTTTACTCTTATTGGTAATGCTTAGAACTGAATTCTCAGTCGACATCCATTTTGTATAGGTACTGTCTCAGTCGACAGCATAGGTAAGAAATTGGTATTACCACTCATCCCCAGCAGCCAAACGATGGGTTGTCAGGTGCCGAGCCCTGATTACCTTCTGTTAAACTTATAAGCTCTTGGAGATCTCTTCTAAGTGCAACAAGGTCCTCTGTTTCACCAGCCGCTTGTATGGCTTGCTCAATCTGCTGAAGCTGAAAAGATTTGTACGCTCCCTATTGTTTTAGTTTTGGTTTCCTCAATACTTGAAGTTGATCACATCTGATCATTACCTCAAATGACTGTTCTGAGCCAAAAGTAGTTCTCAGCTGTGTAGGGGCCAGGAACTACTCTGAAAATTCTATAAATTAGGACATAAAATAATTTGCATCATTGTCCTAAAATTGGGACAGTTTGGTTTTACAATGCAAAAATGCATCCTAAAGATACAGTTGGAATGGCAAACAGTGCAAACTCGGATCAGTTTGCTCCTATGTTTTCCAATAGTGAAAGAAATAAGCAATGTCTTATTTATTTCAGCCAAAGGCCTTCTTAGGTAAAACGGAACTTATGGCTGCTAACATGTAATTCTGGAGCTTCCTATTCACACAGAACTAAGGATAAATGCAAGCCTGACCAAATAAAGAGAACCAACAATCAAACATACTACATGTACATGTACTTGTATTTCTCCTGTATACTAGTTGTATTTAATCTAAATCTCAAGGCATTTTGTATATCTTCTGGTGAGTGTCATATTTTTATTCACATATAGTTCTACCTCAGATCAGTTAGGCTGAAATAAGGACTCCATATTCTCATGGTATATGGGTTAGGCACTCTGATAGCTAAGTCAGTAGCGAATTCGCCTCTGTCTTGCGGGTTCCAACCTGGCTGGATACATTAGCATTGGCAAGCATGAAGGTTGTCTGTTCCTTTCAGGATTGTGGTGGTTTCACAGAGTATTTCTCTACCCCTATACAGCTCAGAACTACTTTGGGCTTTCTTCCACCACAGAATATAATGATCAGATTGGATCAAATCAGAATATGCAGAGAGGAAGGGTGAAACATCTGCCTTCATGTTAACAATTTAAAGGCATGCAGAAAAGGTAAAGGTTTCCCATAGCCTAATAGCCGTAGGGGCAGTGGGGGTTAGAGACCCACTGTATCTTGGGCACAGCTGATGAAAGGCGGAGCCCATCTCTCCCCTTTCCCTGCCTTATCCTTCCCTGATTCGAAAAAGGTACCCATTACTGCTGGGTTGACAGAGAGAGTTTTTCAGTCGTCGGATGGCGACGGTGAGCAGCGAACTCATGACCTTCCGGTGACTTTCTGCACAATAACTGAGCCACTCTAACCACTCGACTACGGCGCCTCTCTAAATATTTAATAACCATAATTAAATTAAAGCAAGATTTTTTTCTATTTTATAGCTGCTTTTATCATCTTTAGGTGTTGCTTGTCTCCAGTTTTGGCACTTTTTCGCTCCATTAGCGTCAAACACTGAAAGCATCTTCAAAAACAGGCAGAATTGAAATCTAATGTGTGCTGGGTACTATGCAAATCTGATGCCTGTAAGTCACTAGAGTGAGAAGTTGCTGATTCATACAGCTTTCCATGTATTTTAACTGTATTTTTCATACGAGTGAGGGTTATGGTGTCATGTGTCACTGTCAACCTAATACTCACTTCTTGTTTGTTTTGAAAATCTAAAATTAGGCCCTGCCTGGTACTTGACTCAGGGTCTATCATAAGTTTGATTCAAAACAAGCAATCGGAACACCGCTTGGCCAATGCCAAGAATCAGACCTTGGATGTACTTTGTTGCTAAATACAATATTTTGTTTGAAAGAACAAGTATACACCGAAGACGTAGCTCTCTATAGATGTCTATGAACAATGTTTAATTTCTGGCCTGCCGCTTTTTCAACTATTGCACAGACACACATTTGTTGCTTTGTTGATGGCAAAACTAAATAGTCAATTATTGAAGCCAAGGCAGAAAATACATTTGTTTCTTTCATTTTGTTATTTACTTGGTGCAACAATTACAGCCATCTTTGTAAATGTCATTGTTCCTAACAACACATGATTTAAGTAGTCCCACGTTACACATCTGAAGTTGATTCACAGAAATGGCTGAGCCGTGTTAGGACTGTCAAAAGAGATGACTTTCACATAGGACAGTTTGCAGCTTCAAACTATACTAAGTCTTGCATGTAAAAGAAAACAAAATCCAAATGAAACAACATTATTTTAAACAATAACAATCTATTGTTTTATTTGTTAATAAAAAATTAAGATTTAAAGCATGTCAGAACAGCTGGTAAGATGATTTACCACTACCATTTGTAAAGCATAAAAGAGTTGAACAGAATGACTTAGAAATGAAAATCACAACCTTAGCCTCCCTACCATCGACATATCAAAAGGTCAGTTTTCACTAGCACATTATGTAACAACATCATTTCTAAGAATGAGTTACTTAGTGAGCTGTGCTAAGTTCAGAATAAATAACAAAAAAAGGAGCTGTCGGCAGCTGCATGTGCAGTACTTAGAAGGATAAGGTTCTCACCATCTGTTATTTAAATAAGCTATGGATTTGAGAAGCTGCTCCATAAGCACAAAGTTAAACTGCTACTATATCCTCAAGACTGCAGAATTGGTGGTTGAAACAAAAAATATCCTCAACACCTGCAATCTGAAAGTCACAGGGAAAAAGGCTAACTATTAGGCGCCCTGATAGCTCAGTTGGTAGCGAGGTTTACCTATAAACCGTAGACTGGCTGCATACTTCTGCCGCATAGGTTCAAACCTGGCGCTGGCAAGTATGAATGGTTGTTACATGTTAATATCCCAGCGACATCAGTTTCAGAGCCCTTCAGATTAAAATCAATGTCTCCAATACATATACTGAATTTTGGCAGTCTGGGCCCTAGTCTAATAACTTGACGTAACTCCGATTTCATTTTTTGATTGGTCTTAGCTGGGTATTTCAGAAAAAGACAAAATGAAAAATACATTACCTGGAGTGCAATTTGGTTGCTCTATCTGGGCCCATATTTCAAAAGTGTTAGTATTTATCCCTGAGGTCATGTGTGCACCTGCACTGTCAATGAATATTTGCTATTCTTATCAGTTTTTTCTAACTGATAAGTTACCACCGGTAATGCAATCTGCAACCTGTCTATAAACTAAAGAGACACTTTTGTTTCACGTTTTTTCTCTCTTTTTTTTTAACCACTGCAAGAATACGATTCAGAATCAGAATCAGAATTGTTTACTGGTGATACGTCCAAAGACAATCATTCACCAGGACCTGTGAATCAGGGAAGCTAGTCCCTAGCCCTTATAAGAGAAGTAAACTTAGTAACTGAATCCTCTGCACACTCAGCAGCAGAAATAAGTGAATCTTCCTGGGAATTCCAATCTCTAATAGTCTGGGGGAAGAAACTGGACTTGTAAATGTCAGTCCCAGCCAATGGGGTTTGAAATGTCAGGGAATGATGATTCCTGGTATGCCTGTTTGGGGGGAACAAGGTCAGTTATGGGTATACTGGCTGCACCCCTTAGACCTTTGTAAAGCATTATAAGTCTACTATCTTTCCTTCTCTTTTTTAGGGATTCCCACTTAAGTTTCTCCAGAATGCCAGTCATACTCCCAGTTTCATATGTGTAATTTCCCGTTACAAATCTAGCTGCCCTTTTCTGCACCTTCTCAAGTTCATCTTGAAGAAGTATACTTTGAGGGTCCCAAACTGAACTGCCATACTCCAGGACTGGACGCACCAGTCCCTTGTATGCTGACTCCTTAACATCTTGTGGACATGCTGCCAAGTTACGTCTGAGGAAGCCGAGGGTCCTATTAGCCTTTGTGCAAATATTACTGACATGTGTGTTCCATTTCAAATCATTGGCAATGGTTATGCCGAGATACTTGATAGTTTCTACATTACTGAGGACCGTTCCCTCTAAGGTATAGGAAGCATTGATCTTCTTGATCCGTTTCCTTGTAATTTGCATTATATTGCATTTAACAGGTTGAAATCTCATGCCCCAAGTCCAGTTTCTTCCCCCAGACTATTAGAGATTGGAATTCCCAGGAAGATTCACTTATTTCTGCTGCTGAGTGTGCAGAGGATTCAGTTACTAAGTTTACTTCTCTTATAAGGGCTAGGGACTAGCTTCCCTGATTCACAGGTCCTGGTGAATGATTGTCTTTGGACGTATCACCAGTAAACAATTCTGATTCTGACGTGTGGTAACTAGTACTGCTTGTTTACTCGCACATACATATTGCTAACCTCTGTAATCACGGCACTGTAATCAAGGTACAAACTGCTGTCAATATTTTACCTGTACTTTATATGTATCTATAGATCCTTTCAGTGATTCCTCGTCCATCCAGCTTCAAAATACAGCCCAGGAGCTCAAAATGGAAATATTCTTTCATAAAATTGTCAGTGAATCAGAGTCACTTCCCTTGGTTTTCTTAACAGACCGCATTGGAAAACTATGGAACGCATGTGATGAATTGTCCCAACGGTACTAGATAGGGCCCGAATCGGCACCACTTTCCACCCCTCAGCATTTGTTACCAGTGCTGTATAGGGGGTAACATTAAATGCTAAATGGTGGAAAGTGGTGCAGATTTTGGGCCATATATGAACGGTACACACAGTCTTTCTAAGATTTGACCTACTTTTAACTAAAATGACCCAGTTTGCAAACCTGGCCTAATTTTCAAAAGTTAAACATTCTGGGAAAGTTTCATGAAGAGTTGATCAAAACTGTGCCCTCAAGAGTGTACACCAGGTTTTTCTAAGATTTTGAACTGGTGACCTAATTTTTGACCCAACATAACCTAGTTTCAAACTTGGCCTCCATTTCATAAAGATTTACATTCTGACAAAGTTTCATGAAGATTGGATCAAAACTGTGTCCTTTTGTTTTTTTCTAAGATTTGACCTAGCTAGTAAACTAGTTTTTGACTCTAAATGTTCCTGTTTCAAATCTGGCCTACATTATATTGAGATAAACATTCTGACAAAGTTTCATGAAGATAAGATCAAAACTGTACCATCTAGAGTGTTTACAAGGTTTTTCTAAGATTTGACCTAGTGAACTAGTTTTTTTACTCAAAATGTCTAGTTTCAAATTTGGCCTGTATCATATTGATATAAACATTCTGACAAAGTTTCATGAAGATTAGATTAGAAACTGTGCCTTCTAGAGTGTTCACAAAGTTTTTTCTAAGATTTGACCTGGTGACCTAGTATTTGTCCCCACATAACGCAGTTTCAAACCAGGCCTCAATTGGCTGGACAAAAATCATGCAGATTGGACCAAAGTTGTGCCCTTGAGAGTATATATCAGGTTTTTCAGATTTGAATTATGACCTAGTTTTGACCAAAAGTAACCTAGTTTCTAACTAGGCCTCAATTTTATCATGATAAACATTCTGACAAAATTATATGAAGATTGAGTCAAAACTTTACCCTCTAGAGTGAACTAAAGTTTTCCAAAGATTTGACCTAGTGACTAGTTTTTGATCAAAATTGTGCACTTCACAGTGTACAAAAGGTTTATCTTAAAGCAGACCTTGTGACATAGTTTTTGACCCAACATGGCCCATTTCCAAACTTGGCCTATGTTTCATAGAGATAAACATTCTGACAAAGTTTCATGAAAATGGATTAAAACTGTGCCATCTAAAGAGTACACAAAGTCCATTAAAATTTGACCCAGTGACCTAGTTTTTGACCCAACTTGGCCCAGTTTGTAACTTGGCCTATAGTTCATAGAGAATTATACATTCTGAAGAAATTGCATGTAGATTGGATCAAAACTGTGCCCTCTTGAGTGTGCACAAGGTTTTTTTAAGATTTGACCTAGTGATCTACTTTTTGGTCAAACACTTCCCATTTTGGAACATGGCTGAGATTTCATTGATATACAAGCTGACAAAGATTTATGGAGATTGGATCAAAACTGTGCCCTCTAGAGTGTACAAAAGGTTTTCCTAACAATTCAACTATTGACTTTGATCCATCATGGTCCAGTTTCAAATTTGGCCTAGATTCATGGGGATAAACATATTACAATGTTTCATGAAGATTGGATTAAAACTGTGCCCTCTAGAGTGTACACAAGGTTTTTCTAAGATTTGGTCTAGTGACCTCACTTTTCACCCAACATTATTCTATTTCAAAGTGGGTGGGTTCATTTTTATGGAGACAAAGTTTCATGAAGATTGGATCAAAACTGTACCCTCAAAACTGTTCATTAGATTTTTCTAAGATGTGACCTAAAGATATTTTTTTATAGACCTGAACAAGTTTCGAACTTGGCCTTGATTTGCCAGAGGTTTACATGCTGACAAAGTTTCATGAAAATTGATCAAAACTGTGCCTTTTCTAATAGATCTGACCTAATGACCAGTCACCTAGTTTTTAAACTAACATGACCTAGTTTCAAACCTGGCCTAGGGTTTATAGAGATTAAATTTTGACAAAGTTTCATGAAGACTGGATCAGAACTGTGCTCCTGAGAGTGTACTCAAGTCTTCTAAGATTTGACCTAGTGACTTATTTTTTGACCAGACATAATCCAATTTCAAACTAGACCTAATAATATGGACAAAATTTCATGTAGATTAAATCAAAACTTTGCCTTCGAGAGTGTACAAAAGGTTTTCCTAAAATTTGACCTAATGACCTAGTTTTTGACCTGACATGACCCAGTTTCAAACTTGGCATAGATTTCATGGAGATTAGCATTCTGACTTTCTTGAAGATTGGATTAAAATTGTGCATTTAACTGTTCAAAAGTTTTTTTTATTCAGTTGACCTTGTGACTTAGTTTTTGACCTGACATGACCCAATTTTGAATTTGGCCTTCATTTCATAAAGATAAACATTTAACAAAGTTTCAGAAAGACTGTATCAAAACTGTGCCCTCTTAAGTGTACACAAGGCTTTTGAAGTTTTGATCTAGTGACATAGTTTTTGACCCATCATGACATTGTTTTGAACTTTGTTTAGATTTTGTAGAGATAAATATTCAGACAAAATTTCATGAAGACTGAATTTAAACTGTGCCTTTTAGTGTGTACACAAGTTTTGTTTCTAAAATTTGATCTAGTGACCTATTTTTTGACCCAACATAGCCCAGTTTCAGCTTTGGCCTAGATTATATGAAGATAAACATTCTGACAAAGTTCAATGAAGTTTGGATCAAAACTGTGCCCTCTAGAGTGTACATACAGTATTTCTTAGATTTGACCTAGTGACTAAGGTTTTGACCCCCATGACCCAGTTTCAAACTTGGCCTATATTTTATAGAGATAAACATTCTGACAAAGTTTCATAAAGACTGAATCAAAATTGTAAAAAGTTTTTTCCTAAGATTTGACCTAGTGGCCTACCTTTTGACCCAGTTTTAAACCTGCTTTAGATTTTATAGTGTTGAACATTCTGACAAAGTTTCATGAAGATTGAACCAATACTATGCCCTGTAGAGTGTGCACAAGGTTTTCTCTTTTTTTTCCGGGGTGGTCAGGTCATGAAGATAAACATTCTGACAAAGTTTCATGCAGATTGGATCAAAACTGTGCACTGCACAGTGTACAAAGGGTTTTTATAAGAGTGGACCTTGTGACCTAATTTTTCACTGACAATGACCCTCTAGAATGTGCACAAGGTTTTCTAAGATTTGACCTAGTGACCTAGTCGTTGGCCTAATATTACCCATTTTGGAAGTTGGCCTTGATTTTATAGAGAAATACAAACTGACAAAGTTTTATGCAGGTTGGATCAAAAATGTGCCCTCGAGTGTACAAAAGGTTTTCCTAAGATTTGACCTAAGGACCTAAGTTTTGACCCATCATGGCCAAGTTCTAATTTGGCCCAGGTTTCGAGGGGATAAACATATGACAAGGTTTCATGAAGATTAGATCAAAACTGTGCCCTCTAGAGTGTACATAAAGTTTTTCTAAGATTTGGTCTAATGACCTCACTTTCACCAAACATAACCCCTTTTTCAAATGTGGTTTAGATTTTATGGAGGTAACGTTTAGACAAAGTTTCATGAAGATTGGATCAAAACTGTGCTCTCCAGAGTGTGCAATAGGTTTTTGTAAGATGTGACCTAGTAATCTAGTTTTTGACATGACAAGAGGTTATCGCTCCATTACCTTCTGTAATATTGTTATAAACCTTCACTCATGTATTTGCCTGAATGAGATGAATTGTATGTCCTGGATGAAAATTTCTTAATTTAATAAATCATCCGTCCTTGTCAAAGTGACTTATTTGGCTTTAACTCCATAAATCATTTGAATATTTTTCAGAAAACTCAAATATATCGACATTTCAATGAGACCAAAAATTAATATGACCAATAAGGAATGCAACTCTTTACAGCCACTTTATGAATTATCTGCCTTTAGAAAAACTTCTTGTTTGGGATTTAGCTGCATTAGCCTTTGGACATGCACTCATACTGAGACAAAGTCTTTTTGTTTCATAAGTTAGCAGCACTTGACAAAATGTCGTGTCTTGGCCATGTATATAGCTCTTTAAATTGGAACAGTGTCTTGAAAGTTCACATAAGCTTTGTCTAATAAGACAACTGGACAACTGTAATTTTCAAGTGATCTCTTTAGCACTGTTAAGTAGAGTATAACTTATGGATCAGTAAAATGTTATAGATAATTTGAAACTGTCACAGAAAAGTCAGGGAATTTGCAGTGAATGGTGAGTGGCAACTCTTCAGCCTGTCCAGGTGTTTTTGGTGTGTTCAGATGCTTTTGATAATTATAGTAAGTACATTGAAATGTGAGTTCATCTCTCTCTCTCTCTCTCTCTCTCTCTCTCTTTTTTGCCATTTTTACAAAGAACACTTTTTGTGACTTAATTATAATTCCTGTTTGCTTCCCTCCAAATGTCCCTCCAAATGGAGTCTTCTCATAGAAGAAATAATTTGCTCCTAGAAGAGCAATTAAGTCCCTTAGGCATTGAAATCAGTTGGGAAGGGAGGCAAAAATAGAAATGGCATAGTTGCTTCCCTTTCACTTGAATTGTTTTCATTACTGAAGACAACATTTATGCATTTTATATGTCCATATTAAAAAAATGTATGTATTGTGTTATTATGTTGTCCTGAGCTATCCATCCGTCCATCCTCAAGTTTTTCTTGTCTGTGCCATTTAGAATATCCAGATGGACCTATATGGCAATATACACAAGACTGAAACAACATGTCTTACTCACTTTCAGAGTTACATCCCTGTAATTACTTTCTGATTTTTTTATGTTTGATCTATAACTAGGTAACCATTTGGAATATCTTGATGAAACTTTATAGCAATGTGTTTTAGGGTGAGACAGTAAGTGGCATAAAAAATGATTGCTCCCCTTTACTTATTTTCCAAGTTACATCTCTTTTATTAGATTTTAAGGCTTTTCTTGTGTGCCACATCTAGACAACCATTTATATTATCTTGATGACACTTTACAGCAATATGTATTTGGCTGACAGGTGAACTATATGAATGACTGCTTCCCTCTACTTATTGGAGTTTCATTCATTTGATCAGGGGCCGTATTCATAAAACGACTTAAGTGGTTGCTTTTGAAGGAGATTCCCTTCAACTATGAAATTTGCTCCGGAGGAACAGTCTTACAAAGACTGTTCCTCCAGAGCAAATTTCTTAGTTGTAGGGAATCTCCTTTATAGATATTTAGCCTTAGCAACAGCATAGCAACGACTTAAGTGGCTTTATGAATACGGCCCCTGTTTTTAAAGTTATTCTTTTGGGCGCGATATCTAGGTACCATTTGAAATATCTTGATGAAATTTTATAGAAATGTGTACTAGATGGAGACAATGTGTCACATATAAGAATGATTGGACCCCCTTGCTTAATTTCAATGTTAATGTCACTCTGATTACCTTTATAGGGTTATTCTTGTGTGTCTTGCTTAGTTTACGTTTTGGAATATCTTGATGAGAATAGAGCACACAAGAATAGTAAAAAAAAAGATAATGGAAGGCTTGTAACTTCAAAAGGAAGGGGGAGCAACCATTCTTGTACCCAGTACACTGTCTCAGCCTCATAATCATATGCATTGCTATAAAGACAGTGTATTCAGTATAAGAATCGTTGCCCCCCCCCCCCCCCCCCCCCCCCCCCCCGCTTAATTACTAAGTTACAAGCCTTTGATTATTTTGTGTGTGCCATAACTAGGTTATTGTTTCTTGGAATGTCTTGATGCAACTTTATAGCAAAGTGCATGAGATTAAGACTGTGGGTTGAGTATAGGAATGGTTGCTCACCCCTACTTAATTTTGGTGTTACATTTCTATGATTAGTTTTAACAGACTACTCTTGTGCACACATCCTGTGTGTTGCTTTTTGTCAGGGCTATAGATCTGCCGCAGGGCTCTGAATGGAGCTGCAATGGGCTTATATTGCATTGAATCTGATGCTCTTGTTGAGACTTGTAACTTTTTCAGAACTAATTTGACAGTGAGTTTTAACTGATCCACATGACACCCATATGAATTACTTAAAGGTGATTTAGCTGACAGTCAGAGGTGGGTCTTCGAGGCAACTCAAAGAAAAGAAATGAGGAGCTAGGTGTGAAAGAAGACATTAATGAATTATTAAAGGAGAGATAAAAAAGTTGCCCTGAAACAATGGTTTTATATGCTCATTTTGAAAAAAAACACACACCAAAAACAACAATTGAATAATGTTATGGCATAGTTCAGCTATCCATTTTTTAGGAATTTATTTTTCTTGTGCACACCAGAAATAAGTAGTTGTTTGGAATATCAGGATAAATTTTAATTGTAATCTGTTTGAGTTCAAGATGGCATGTTGCGTACAATAAAGGTTAATGTCCTCCCCGCTTTCCTAAGTTTCCAAGTTAGGCCCCTTTGATAAGTATTTTCCAGACTAGTATGGTGTGGTGTGTCATATATAAGAATGTTTAGTTTAAACAATATTTTATTTCGACTCATTTACACACATAGCATTTACAAGAATTATACTGAAAAACAGGATCTGATAACAAGCGTTAACCACTTATACAATCATCTCCTGTATAAGAATGTTTGCTCTCTCTTTCTTAATTTTCCAAGTAACATCAGTCCCTTTTAGTTTTTTAAGGCTGTTCTTGTGTATAATATTCCTGTACATGCCAAAACTTAGTAGTCGTATGGAATATCTTGATTAAACTTTAAAGCAATGTGCATTTGGTTGAGATGGCATGTCACCTAAGTGAATGATTTCGCCCTCTTTCTTGGTTTCTGAATTACATGCCTTATAGCTACACTGCTCAAAATATTTAAAGGAGCAGCTGATATTTTCCCATAGACATTACTACAACATATATCCAGCTCCACGGCCCATAAATTCGATCGCTAAAGGCCAAGAATTTCCCATTCCTTTGCAGCTGTTGTAAGAACGATTGAAGTTTAAGACAACAAGAATTTCAATACAACTGATGCCCAGATCATTTCCATGGAGCAAATTTTGCATTTTTCGATTTTTCTGAAAGTGAGGCATTTTTCTGGAAGTCTATAAAATCTCATAAACTTGAGTTCAAAGTGATCCTTTCAAACGGGTCACCTTGTAGGACATTCAGTTTCATAGGCAAAATGATTGTGTTGATTTTGGTTGTAATTTTCATGCTGTTATCCTGTTCTGAAAAAAATGCATTTTTTACCAAAATTTCATTTGTACAAAAAACAGTCCATGGATATGGGCAGGGCAAATATTGGATCAAAACTTGTGCTGTCAGTAACCTCTATCCTTTTTTAAGAAATGGCAAAAAATGGAAATTCCGTGTCTTTGTCGAGCAAAAGTAAATGGCCCTCAAAGTGGGGATGCGTTGCACTGTTGTGTATGGAAAAATATTTGGCGTTCCTTTAAATATTTTGAGCAGTGTATTTTTGTATGCACCAAAACTAGGTTACCATTTGGAATATCTTGAAACTTTATAGCAATGTATAGGAGGCAGAGACAGTGTGTCCTGAACACGAATGGTTGCTTCCCCTTACTCACTTTTGGAGTTACATTCCCTTGATTATTTTTCAGACTATTTTTGTGTGATCCATTACTCTAAAACATTTGAAATATCTTGATGAAACTTTATAGCCCTAATACTGTGTCACATATAAAAATGATTGCTCCCTCTTACTTTTTTTGGAGTCATGCCCATTTGATTAGTTTCTTAAGGCTATCCTTGAGTGCACTGTAAGTATATAACCATTTGAAATAGCTTGACGAAACTTTATAGCAATGTGTGTTAGGTTGGAAGGGTGTCTGGTGTATAAGAATAATTATTGCACCCACTACTTTTATTGAGTTGCATCACTTTGATTAGTTTTTAAGGCTATTCTTGTAACCACCCTGCATAGATAACCGTTTAAAATATCTTGATGAAACATTGTAGCAATATGAGGTCAAGGTGGAGTGTGGTGTATAAGAATGGTTGCTTCCTCTTACTTTCAAAGTTCAACCTTCGTTTGGGTGCGAAGTAGTACAATATGAAAGATGAAAATGTGAAAAAAGTGAATTAGAATGGAAAGAACTGTGTTGAAAATTAACATTTGGAGCTCCTAAATAGCAGTTTTGAGTACAGCTAGCCCCTTAATAAATTTCCTTTACAATTCCTAATGCAACACACTTTGTTTTTCAAACCCCATCATTTACCATATTTGTTCTGTTCTAAGAGGGTTTTTTTCCATCCCAAAAATCTAGACTGCTCTGGATTTGCAGGATTTTTTAGAAGAAAAAAAAAATTATAGCTGAATTACAGAACTTGGTTTACAAATCTGTAGCATTTTTGGAAGCAGAAACCCCCATCTCACAGCCAAATAAATACAGTAGCATGACTAATTTATGGTAACAGTAATACATTTTTTCCTCCATTTTTCCATAAAAAATATTGCAGCATTTCAATAGAAACAGGTCCAATTAGAGGTACCCAAATGTGCTTAAATATTGGGACATCTAAAATCATTAATTTTCCATTTGTTCCAGATGGAAAATCAATGGTTTTAAGTGTCGTAAAATTTAAGCACATTAGGGTAACTGCCTATGTTTTTACGTTGAAAAAGGAAAACTTATCTCAAAATGATCAAATATTCTTCAAAAAAATAGGTCAAGTGTGTGTAGGGACAGTGGTTAATACAGCCCCACCTTACCTTTGGCACAGCATATGAAAGATGGAGCCCATATCTCTCCAACTGCTGCCACTATCCTTCCTGATTCAAGAAAGACACCCATTTACTACTGGGTTGACAGAGACAGTTTTACAGTCACTGGCTGGCCCAATAGAAGTTCAGTGGATGGATGACCTGCGATTTTGTGTCCTTTTAACAGTATTTCAGTCATATCAGAACGACGAAAGGGTGATAATGAAAGGGGTTGTGCAATGGAACTACATTTATAGATGGAAAGATTCTCATTTCAAGCAAGACTCGAACCCAGGTCCACTAGATCAGTAGGCCAGCCCTTAACCTACTGAACTACTGGGGCTCCTAATAGAAATTTGAACCTGCAAACTTCTGCACCATAGCCGAGCAGCACTTGGCCATGTGCCTCTCTGCTGCCTTACCTTTAGATTTTACTCACGGATCTCCCTGAAGAAAAAAAAAGAAGATAACTACAAAACAATATCTCCACCTGGAAATGATCAAAACACAAAGCTTTTTGTATGTACATTTATTTTTAAAACCAAAATTAAACCAGTTCTAAGTCTCTTTTCTTTTAAATCTGTCCAACACATTCCCTGAAGGCAAAGTCCGAGTTTCATTCTGTTGTTTTTCTCTTTCTTCTTTCTGTTTTAATCTTACTCTCTCTTTTATTTGTGTACGTTTATCTTGTTCTATCACTCCTTTCTTTCTCTGTTCATATTTTCCAGTTTTTGATCTTCCCTTCATTTTGTACCTGGGTTGAAAGTCTTTCTTCTGAGGTTTAAACAACTGAAACAACAGTAACATGAGAGGCATCGAACTTCTATCTTAAGGTACACGCACATAACTATGAGACATGACATGACAAAATCAACAAAGTTTAGTATGCACCCAGCGAAGACTCAGATCAGACTGGGCAGCTGCCCAGTCTGATCAGAATCGTTCCTGTGTGCTTAAAGGGTGGCTAAGGGCCTAAGTTAGCTCCATGCAGATAGCGAAAAGTTTGATCAGACTAGGCAGATGCCTGGTCTAATCTGAGTCTTCGCTGGTTGCACATGCCACTTTGTTGGTTTTGTCATTTTGTCTTGGCAAGTTGGCTTGCTCAGTCAACTAAGCACATACAATCAAGCATACAATTTTTTCCTCATGGTGTATGGGTACTGTGAAAATCCTTAGAACTTGTACACATATAATAATTACCAATTAACACTTTGGTTTTCAGTGCAGTAAAGTGTCGAAAAGATGCAGGTGTCATAGCAAACAGTGTAGACTCTGATCAGACTGCTTAAGGATCAGTCTGATCTGGGTCTGCACTATTTTGACTGACCTATCTGTCCCACTACATGTTTTTAGAATTTTAACTCGATACCTCTATGTTTTCTGCCATTGTTTTCAATGCAGACACATTTTGTGGCTTCCTGTTTGCTTCCCTGAGCAACAAAGTAAAATCTAAGAGCAGAGAAACAAGGAACATGGGAGCAGAGAAACAAGGAACATGGGCCATACTTTGAAGTTTTGGCTATTCAAGCCTTGTGAGTGACCCTGAAATGATCTGGTGACAAAAGCCAGCGAAAACATACTGTAATTTCTTGATTTTAATAGGGCATTCAATTAAAAGACTGATTATTAGTATCTAAAAGGGGTCCAAATGCATAGAAAGCGATGGTCTACGATATCAGTCTAAACCAATCAAAATTTTATGAATTCTCAGAATATATCCTCTGATCTCAAAGGACAAACATAAAATATAATCTGCCCTATGGATGATGTATGGGGAGATATTTTATGGCATGTTGCATTTCCGTGAGATGAAAACATCCACTTTCAGGGGAAAAATCTATGATTTTTTTATCTTTTCCTCCCTACTTAATGGGGGTCTTCTCACAGGAAAAGAATTTGCTTCCCTGGAAGAGAGGACCCCCCCCCTTTGGAAGGGCTTTGTCCTTGGATGAGGGGTGGATATTTGAAAATCTTGACTAAATCCTGGTACTAAGTTTTATTGGCATACCACATTCAATCACTTTAATTACAAGGGGAGTTCAATAAGTTTGTAGAACTCGGTATTTTTCTATACAATTCAAGATTTCTTTTTTCATTTTTGTGCAGTGTAAACCTTTGTCAGTTGAATGATAACAGCTGTTCAGTCAACACTTACATTTTTTGCTCTTACTTTTTGTTTGAAAACCTATACCCATAGGCAAAAATGGAAAGTCAGAATATTGAGTTCAGAGCAGTCATAAAGTTCCTCACTAAGGAGGGTGCAAACGCCAAAGAAATCCATCGGCACATGGCTGATGTGTATGGTGATAGTAGCCCAAAGTATTCCACAGTGGCAAAGTGGTCAGCAGAATTTAAACGTGGGTGAGACTCCTTAGAACTCCTTAAATCTATCTCCCCTCAGTACAGTAGACGACCCGAAACACTATCCCCCTCGGCAGGGGGGCCTCATGCAATAGTGTCGCCGGTCGTCTACATCACCTCATGGGTGATAAATTTGACCATTGCCCACAAAGGCATTAAACAGATGTATACAATGTGCTATTTAGCATTAGACACAATTGAAGCTTCCTTGCTTTGAAGCTTCCTTGCTTAATGGATACATATTTTTGCATAAACTGAGTAATAAAGCAACTACAGTCAAACCTGTCTTAAGGGGTCACCCAAGGGAAGCCCAAAAATTGGCTGCTTAAGACAGGTGACCCCTTAATACAGGTTCATTTGCACTGTATTTTGGTTTAAGGGAACTCGAAAAGGTGGCTGCTAAAGGCAGGTGGCCCCTTAATAGAGGTGACCACATAAGCAGGTTTGACTGTATTTCATGTCTTCTTAGGGCAACAGTCGAGTCTATCACACAAAACGAAGTAAATTTGTGAGTACAAAACACTGAAACCTGCTAGAACCTACATTTCACATTCATCGTTTTACCATGATTTTCAATATATTCTGTGATAAAGTAACACACTTTCAGTTCACATAGTTGACATTTGCATGGACATGTTGTTTGTGTAAATTTGATTACCAGTATGTTCATACTGGTAATCAAATTTACACAAACAACATGTCCATGCAAATGTCAACTATGTGAGAACATACTGGTAATCAAATTTACACAAACAACATGTCCATGCAAATGTCAACTATGTGAACTGAAAGTGTGTGACTTCATTTACTTTGTTTCGTGCATCTTTAAGAAAAGCTGATCATGAACTACTTTTTGGGTGCAAAACACCAAAAAGCAAGAAGTTATAAGAAGACCTGTCCTTATACAGGATAGCACACCTAACAGTGCCTTGCCCATCACATTAAAAAAACTTTAACCAAAACATCCATTGGATGTGGATGCCAGCACCAGGGTGACAAAAATAGCTCTTCAGTACTTTCATACAGGCAAGCTCAAAACTTCTGCTGGCTTACTATATTTTTATTCCTTTCTTCAATCTTGTCTTGAAGTGTCTTCTGGTCCACCCTGCCAATGATTCCACTGTCAATATGGATCATATCTGCTGGGATCTTATCCAACAACATCTTAACTTCAGCTTCTCGTCTCTGTTTCTTTGTCTGATAGGGGTTGGCCTCCAGAGCATCAAAATTAGCTTCTCCGGCACCTTAAACAGATTATACTTGAAATATTGATTTAGTGATTCATAACTTGAAAGAGATACAAGTATAAATCACTATACTTTCCATAGGTCTTAGGACACACGTTTTCCAAATAAATGTATATTCCACTTTCAAATTTCCTTTCTGATCTGGGTCGGAACTGCTTGCTCAGATTTTTGTACCAATAACAAGACTATTTTAGATCCTCTTTACAGGGTTATTCCTTTGATTAACTAAGGTAAATGGGTATACTTTCAGGGGATGCAACTCTGTCATTTTCATTTTTGCCTTCCTTTTCAATAGGGGTCAACTCTCTAAGAGCATTTTTTTCAAATAGACCCTTTTGAAAGGGTTAAATTGTCAGGACAGTATTGCAAAAATGGTAGAAAAACATGTGGGTGTATTCATACAACTTAAGCATTTCAACAAGACAGAGCAAATCCGGAACTTATGCAGCCCAACATGCAGATCTTAAGTAGCTCATAATAATGTTGTAACCTGGCTATACAGTGGCTGCATGCCTGCCAATCTGACTAACTTTTTGGTCATATAACCCACCTTTCTAAATAAATGTCTTTTCCAAATTCATTTATTGGAAGAGTCTATTTCATAAATTTAGGATGAAAGACTTAAGAGACACATTCTTATCGCCAAGATCTGACATGAAATCACACTGTATAAGAACTCTGTGGAACACTGGGTCCCGCTTTCTTGGGGTATTCTCACAGAAAACCATAAAACTCAACAAAAATTTACACCAATAATGTCAACGAAAAAGTAATACATGTATGTCTCCATTTCTGCAAACTGCAGGTGAGACAATGAATGATTAAACAGTTCAACAGAATCATGATCAGCCTCTTACCAGGGATAATAAGACTAGAAAACCCATTTCCATGCCCAACTCCCAATACATCTTCATATGGGCAAAACTGAAGGCTGTTCACCGATGAGGTCAGGTTATGTACCATGTATGGCTTGGTGACTGTTCGGCGAATACAATCTTGGTATACCTTACATGGAATGTAAAATAAAACATGAGCCACAACACCATAATACAAACGAAGTAGTGTACACCCAACGAAGACTCAGTCACCCAGTCTGATCAGAGTCTTTGCTGAGCACTTAAAGGGTATTAAAGGGTATAAGCTAGCTCCATGCAGTGAAGAATCTGATCAAACTTGGCAGATGCCCAGGCTGATCTGAGCCTTTGCTGGGTGCACATGCCACTGTGTTGGTTTTGTCGTGTCGCAGTTCATATAAGCATGTGCAAACAGTGAAGACTTGGATCAGGCTGCACATCCATGCAGCTGATCAGTCTCTCCTGTCTGCATAAGAGACTCTTACCAATCCTTATAAACAAACCATGAATCTCTCAGACTCTATCAAGTGAAAAGAAATGTTTCTGGTCAGTTTGCACAGGTTTATTTGAGTGTTTGATGTTTTCACATTCTTAATATGAATGGATACAATATTTGGGGAAGCAACTCTGCCATTTACGTTTTGATTTTACTGTAATTGTACAAATATTTATAGTGTACCAGAGCTCTAGATAAGAGGGAGTATTTGATGATAATTAGGGATAATTTTTGTTAATTCTGCATAAAACCGTATGTTGTGACCCCTCATCTGAACCGTCTCAACGAGACGGTTCAGATGAGGGGTCACAACATATGGTTTCGGTGAGAAATAAGAAAAATTATCCTTAATTATCATCAAATACTCCCTCTTATCTAGAGCTCTGGTGTACTAATGTTTGCCATTTTCACCGTCAACATCAATGTGCAAACTGCTTTAAATGCAGTATTTTGAGGCATGAAATCAGAATTCTAAATTTCTATGCGTACAAACAGTGTAGAATTACCTGTACGATATTTCCTAGTCCAGCAGCTAACAATCCTGTCTGACTGAAGGCCAGCTGACCAGCACCACCTCCTAGTTTGTATGACTGTAATGTTTTATATGTGCGTAAATCCCAGATCTTTAGTGTTCGGTCAATACCTGATGATGCCATATATCTGAAATTATCATAATGACATTAAACACAGAAATATCCTTCCTCACCTACTAGACAGTTTGTTCTATTTCTAGCAGTGCTAGAATATAAGTATCTTTCATGGGTATGAGGTGTGGATATCAAAATCTGTCACGAGGGTCACTGTTTGGCATCATGAGGCTTGCCGAGTGATGCTGAACAGTGATTCAGAGTGACGGATTTTTCTAAAAGATACTTTTTCTTGCACACTACGTTTTGTTTTAACTTTAGAATTTGTTAGAATGCATTATTTTAGTGCTTGAGAGGTTTCTATTTGAATTGAAAGAAGGCGCGGCTTTAAGCCATCGCCATTCGGCTCTTTATGTCAAAGTCTGGCGTGCATGAACTGACGTCATTTTTGCCTTCCTCCTGACTTTATCATCTAAAAAGCCAACGTCACTTGACGACGCAGGTATGTGACCTCCCATACAACCAATGCATTGAAATCGCGTAATTTTTATCCGGTCCTGGGTGAGATAACATGAGTGAGATCAGATTTGTAGGTACAGGGGAAGCACCCGGATATCGTTATCCGGTGTGCAAGAAAATTCTGTCTTGCACACATGCTGGGACAGCTCACACGGGCTTGAATTCTGTGTATTACTACGGGCTCATTGAAATCTTGTGCACCGACTTGGCTTTATGCATTATTTACAATAGGAATGAATAAATCCAAAGAAAGGTAATTCATTCTTAACAATTCCATTATAATCTGTTTCTTTGTCTTAAAGTCAGAAAAAGATCCGAAATAGTCAGTATTTCACCATGAAGAACACTGTAGAGGGTGCCACCATTTGACGACTTTACCAACTGACATTTGAAATGATGTTGACATTATGTCACAATTAACGTCATAAATGGGTTTGCTGTAGTTGTCTCAATACAATTTTTTTCTTTAACTAGAATTGTTTTTCTACGAAAAAACAGAATGTCTCCCCCCTTTTTGATGTCAAAAGGATCAGTCATTAAGATGCCAAGGGAAAAACAAGGGCTTCGCAAGCGGCGCATAATACGCCCGTTTAAATGTCATAAAGCAGTAACAGAATGAACTAGATTGCTTACACAAAGTGGAATAAGGGAGATAACCTAATTATACTAGATATAACTTTTTTGGTTCTAGTATATTCCCTTGAAATCATTTTTTATAATATACATACCATTTAAGGAGTTACATGTAAGAGTACACATGAAATTTATGCAAGGGCAGAAAATTCAGTAAGTAAGCCAGATTCTTGTTCAGGATACATTGCCCCATTATTATACACATTCCTACAAAGCTTCATTCTAATATTTCAAAAGGTTCAGGAGATATGGAGTGAATGAGAAACACCTGAAAATACTAATCAAATGGAGGTTACTCCAAAATTAAGAAAGAGGGAGCAACCATTCTTATATATGACACATTGTCTTGTGATCATGCACATAGCTATAAAGTTTCATCATGATATTCCAAACGGTTATCAAGTTATGGCATGCACAAGATCAGTATACACAAAAATAGGCTCAAAGTACTAATGAAATGGACGTAACTCTAAAACGAAGAAAGGGAGAGCAGCCATTCTTGTACGCGACACATCGTTAGGACTTCATACACATTGCTATGAAGTTTTATAAAGATATCCCAAACGGTTATCTAGTTATGGCGCGCACAAGACTTGCAGGGAGAAAATTGATCAAAGGGGCATAACTTCGAAACTAAGAAAGGGGGAGCAACCATTCTTGTACGCGACACGTTCCCCCAACCTAATACATATGCCTATAAAATTTCATGAAGATATCCCAAATGGTTACTGAGTTATGGCGCGCACAAGAATGTTTACGGACGGACAGACGGACGGACGGACAGCGCCATGACATAATACGTCCGTTTTTTCAAAACGGGCTTATAACAATATGTTTCCCTACCCTGAAGCAGCGATTCATAATAAGTAAAAAGTATAAATGCAAGAGTTATAGTTGTTATGCTCTGCATGTCATGTAATGTTGACTGATATTCATATTTAGTTTTTGTCAAAAAATATAAATGCAAGAGTTACAGTGCTCTGCACGTCGTCTATTTATATGTTGACTATTTGTATGAAGTTTCATGAATATAGCTTAAACGGTTTTCAAGTTATAGAGCTTAGACGACACGATTTTGTGAATGACAAAGTTCCAAGGGAAATGACTCAAACAGTATAAATGCTGTGCTCTGCAGGTTGTCTAGTGTTGACTGACATTTGTATGAAGTTTCGTGAATATAGCTTGTCCGGTTTTCAAGTAATAAAGAGATTGAGACACGATTTTGTGACTGACAAAGGTCCAAGGGAAATAACTCAGAGAAGTATAAATGCAAGAGTTATGGTTCTTGCACTATGCAATTCTTCTAATGTTGATTGATATTTGTATGAAGTTTCGTGAATATAGCTTGAATGGTTTTCAAGTTATAGAGCAGACACGACTGAGACACGATTTTGTGACTGACAAAGTTCTAAGGGAAATAACTTAAATGCTTAAGTTATGGTTCAGATGACGTGCAGAATGCACTCTGGCGTTTATCCTTTTTGAGTTATTTCCCTTGGAACTAACTTAAATGCTTAAGTTATGGTTCTTGCATTCTGCATGTCGTCTGATGTTGATTGATATTTGTATGAACTTTCATGAATATAGCTTGAATGGTTTTAAAGTTATAGGCGGACTCGAATGAGACGCAATTTTGTGATGGACAAAGTTCCAAGGGAAATAACTCAAAAAGTATAAACGCCATAGTGCATTCTGCATGTCGTCTGATGTTGATTGATATTTGTATGAACTTTCATGAATATAGCTTGAATGGTTTTAAAGTTATAGACGGACTCGACTGAGATGCAATTTTGTGATGGACAAAGTTCCAAGGGAAATAACTCAAAAAGGATAAACGCCAGAGTGTATTCTGCACGTCGTCTGATGTTGATTGATTGAGACACGATTTTGTGACTGACAAAGGTCCAAGGGAAATAACTCAGAGGAGTATAAATGCAAGAGTTATGGTTCTTGCACTATGCAATTCTTCTAATGTTGATTGATATTTGTATGAACTTTCATGAATATAGCTTGAATGGTTTTAAAGTTATAGACGGACTCGACTGAGATGCAATTTTGTGATGGACAAAGTTCCAAGGGAAATAACTCAAAAAGTATAAATGCCAGAGTTACCATTTGTGCACTCTGCACATCGCCTCATGTTGATTGATATTTGTATGAAGTTTCATGAATAAAGCTTGAGCAGTTTTCAAGTTATAGAGCGGACACAATTGAAACACAATTTTGTGATGGACTACGTTCCAAGGGAAATAACTCAAAAAGTATAAATGCCAGAGTTACCATTCTTGCACTCTGCACGTCGTCTCATGTTGATTGATATTTATATGAAGTTTCGCGAATATAGCTTGAGCGGTTTTTGAGTTATAGAACGGACACGATTTAAACACAATTTTGTGATGGACTAAGTTCCAAGGGAAATAACTCAAAAAAGTATAAATGCCAGAGTTAACATTCTTGCACTCTGCACGTCGTCTCATGTTGATTGATATTTATATGAAGTTTCGCGAATATAGCTTGAGCGGTTTTTGAGTTATAGAACGGACACGATTTAAACACAATTTTGTGATGGACTAAGTTCCAAGGGAAATAACTCAAAAAGTATAAATGCCAGAGTTACCATTCTTGCACTCTGCACGTCATCTCATGTTGATTGATATTTATATGAAGTTTCGCGAATATAGCTTGAGCGGTTTTCAAGTTATAGAACGGACACGATTTGTGACAGACGGACAGACGCCCAGGGAAAAACCATATGTCTCTCGACCCTTAAGGGGGGAGACATAATATGCATTTCAATTAGAAAATCCAAAAATGTGGATTTGTCAAGGACCTACTTTTTACTTGTTTGTTCACTACACTACAGAAGCCATGAGGCTGATATGGTTGTACTGCTTACACTTGTACACGTTCACATGAAATAGGCCTAATAATTTCCCGTTCAATTTGAAATAATTATTGTCGTAGGTAAGAAAAATAATCATTCATTGATCTCCGATGCAGACAGGGAAATTCCAACCCTCGGATATATGGGGTGTGTTGGAAACTCCTTAAGCCTTGTTTCCAACACATCCTGTATGCCCTCAGGTTGGGATTTCCCCGTCCGCATCAGAGACCTCAGATGGATTCTATTTATCTAACTACATTATTCGTCTTAAAATTTAAATAAACTGATTTAAGTATCACTGCCCAGTGCCCTGTTGTTCAAAACATCGATAGCTTAAAGTCATAAGTGAAGGATAGGTTAAATCTCCTATAGTACAGTCAACCCTCTCTATAATGATACACTGGAGCGCCGTTATACCGCGGACCGATATATCGCGGAAATCAGTATAACGCGGTTGTCCTGTGGCTCCCAAATTTTTTCTACAGATCGCGGATTTTTCGGCGGTTTCCGTCGGTGTTCACGACATTGGAATAGAAAATAACCATTAAAAGTTAATTGGGTTGTTTACATAATTTTAATCAACGGAGTGTCAAAAGTTATCACAGACAATCAAAGCGTCGGTTGTCTTGCCAAGGTGTGAAAGACTTCGATAATTAGCGCATATCACGTGTCACCAATTAGCGAAGGTCACCTCATATACACAATACACAAGCCGACGCTCAGGAAAAAGGCTGTGCGTAGCAGTCACTGATTACTTCCAAAGAAAACATTATAAAAGAATTTTATAAATGGAAAAAAAACAAAGCTTAAACCCAATTTGGTTATCTGTAGGCTGCTTAGAAATTTTTTAAGCGACGTCAGTATATTATATTATAATCGTCCGAAGGTACCTTTTTGCAAGTGTATATACAAGGGAATTAACTCGAACAAGTCTACTTTCGCTCAATCGGACATCCTCGTCGATATAGGTTTAATTCAGGATACGGAATTGGCCGATGTGTTCTGATTGTACTTTCGCTTTGTAAATGGTTTTCAACCATTTTGCAGCGCATTTTTCACAATAAGTAAGAACATAGGGACTGAAAGCTTACTTCAGCGATGACTTTCGTTGTGTTAGGTAAGCAGTAAACATGTCTATCTACCTCGTAAGGGCTAAATAAGCACTACGAACATGTAAACATGGGGTTTTTTATTAGTGGGTGGGGTATTTCAGTGAAGATCGTTATTACGCGTGATCACTTTTAACGTGGTTCTATTTTATGTCTCCCGACACCCGCGTTATAACGGCGCTCCAGTGTATTCATTACAACAGCTAAAAATTCTTTATAATAACATGATTTTGATATGCACAGAATGGATTTATCATTCAAAATATGTATTCTTCATACATATAAAAGCAAATGGATTTAATTCATTCAAAGTGTTTCGGAACAAACTTTGTCATTGTAAAGAGGGTCCACTGTACACATAAACTAACAGAACTAACTCTTAAAGTAAAGAATCTGCTTCCTAGGAGGCATTTCTTTTCTTAAAGAGTAGTCCCCATTTTGGGAAGGCTTCATCCTCCAGGAAAGTAAACACAGACCAAGAAATCTGTTTCCCTATGTATAAATGGCAGAAGAATATGAATGTGTACCTATACACTTATTAAAGTCGGTGACAGCTGTGCCAGATGAAAGTTTAGCTGTACTGGATAGCCCAGAAGAGCCTTTGGTTTAACACCGTTTTCCTCCATGATTGTGCTTGATTTGGCTATACGCATTGTGCCAGAACTGGTATGATGGTTCCAGAATTTAGCATACCAACTGAGCAGGAAAGTGGCAAATGCACGGCCATTGAACAACCATAACATGATTGCATCCTCGCAACACACCATTTCTTCTGTTTGACTACATTTTGGATGATGCAATGCAATCTGAATTTTTTGGGAAAACAATTCAATTTTTATTATCCAAACTTAAAGCTACATCTTCTTGATATATATGTTTTGACTGTATGTTCTGTCCACACCACATTCTCGGAAAAGTGCGCTGCATTCTAGAACACAGTTCCGAAGCACTTGATAACTGTTCCAAAAATTCCAACTGTGTGCAAAGCCCATTCAAGCATGGCCCATCTGTCATCCATGGTCTTTTGGCTTTCCTTTTTTCTTTGTCATGACAGGGTTTTATGCTGGAAGTTATGTTTGTCCCTAGAACTGTAAGCCCAAAACATTAGTTTGCTGTAGTAACTTACTTTCCTGTTTTATCAATTGCTATGGACCTAACTCCTGAACCATGACATAACATCTTCACCAAAGGCTCTTTCACTTTAGGACACCACAAAGACACTGTACCTGAAAAGGACCAACATGCCAGCTTCATAGGTAATTGTATTTATGCTCCCCTGGACAAAAAATTGCAAGTTAGTAATTCTGGACATATTCAAGGTGCTAACTTTACAGACTTTAATGTTTTCCTATGATTCCTTCATGAAAATATTGTTCCTGGGTTTAAATTTTGCAGTCTTTTGTTTACCCTGAAAATTGCTAACATTAATACTCCGTCAAGATTTACATGATTACCTTAATGTGCTTCAGGACTGGGACACCTAAAACCATTAATTTTCCATTTGTCCCAAGCATCTTTGTTTAAGCATATCAGGGCTCAATTACAGCAGCTACATTCGTGGCTGCTAACACCAGGGGCAAAGTAAAATGCAGCTCTTCCTTTACTTTTGTGTAGCCAAACTTAAGGTGTATAGATACATATTCAGGGATAGCAACTTTGCCATTTTTGCCCTTCCCCATGGGAGTCAATTCTCAAAGGAAAGACTTTTTTCCCACTTTTATGGAAGGCTACACAGTCAAGGGGAGAAAACAGAAAATCATAAAAGTGCTTTACCCAGTAGTCAAGCTTACGGACTATGGAGAAGCTGTCTCCTTGTAAGATCAAATTTCTGCCACACCACTAGAAAGTTTTTGCAATTTGCCAGATAGCAAAATCAGCTTGTTCAAATTTTTGATTAACAACAGCATTTTGTTATAACTCAATAGTTAGGGTAATAAGTCAACAGAATGACATTTTGTTGGATGAGGCCTATCTTAGTAACCCTTTTGTTAGATGGGAATTCTGCTGAAAAATGTAACTGAAACTGACATGTCATGGAAATGATGATCCCATAAGAAATTTTTCTGGATATTAAAATTCTCGCTTTAGGGTGTATGGTTACACCTTCTTGTTGTCCACCATTTCAACAAAAGGAAACAACGTTTGTGATTTCCTGTTAACTTCCCCGAGTTCAAATCCCTTTTTCAAATGCGTTTATTTTTGAGGAAAGATCTTGCTCCTAGATGATCATGTTCTTCCCTTTAAGAGTTGACCTCTGGGGAGTTAACAATGAAAATGGCAGTTGAAGTAACTGCCATTTTCATTGTTGACTCCCTTGAGGTCAACTCTTAAAGGAAAACTTGATCCCTGAAAGTGAACCCATTCACCTATAAACTTTTCTGCGGTTCGTAACTTGACTGGTTACCTCCAGTATGTCCTAGGTGTATCACAGCATTGCTTGGGTTCTGACACATCACATCTAGCCTCCCCATCTGAGTACTGTATCCCGCCACTTTCTCACCAACAGAGACATCTATATAGGACAGGTAACCTGTCACATTCTACAAACAATGCTAAATTCTTATGAAAATTTAAAAGCTTCCGAGCAGTTAACACAATTATGTGACTAAATCATAAGAATGCTGAGTAAGGCAGTGTCTCATCTGTCTGCCCATTGCCACTAACCACAGCTTAACCCAAAAACTTGACGAAAGGTGAGGCCACTGATGCCAGCAGAAAAGAACCATATATGTCTCACTTCTGCTGGTCACATGTGAAACAATAATTGAGCAAACAGAAACATTAATTTATTTCAAAGAAACTGTATGAGTATATATAATCCCAAATTGAGTGAATCTGAATTTCAATAATCAGACAGTACAGTCCTTTTCTGTCGAACACAAACAAGGCATTACCCTTTTTTTTAAAATTGGGGAGAAATGTCAGACTTTCAAACCTTCATTATTCACCATACCAATTGCCAGAAGTTTCACAGCAATGCTTTGTTCAGTCCTACTACCTCTCCTTAGAAATGCCTCACCATGTGGCTCAAATGAGGAGCAACAACATACATATTTCTTGAGAATAAACAGAAATTATGGAATATTATAAATAAAGCCAATTTATTAGGTACTCTGAAGTGGGTTTCATTAAACTTCTCTTACAATCTCTTATGAGACAGATATAGATATTTTGGTATTTTGGAAAAGAAAACCCCAAGTTATAGCTGAATCAAACAAGACTGGCTTATGTAGCTGCGTTATTTTAGAACGGACCACCATCCTACACTCCCCTTTTATAGTTAAAGAAATAGGGTAAATGAAATGAAGTAGTAACAAGAAGACTTACAGCTGTTGCTAGAAGAAAGTGGTAAGGCAGAAATTCCATCCTGAGAACACGATCTAACACTTTCAAACAGTGTAGCTCTATTCCCTGGTTATCATAAATATATGTCCACTGTTTCTGAGCTACAGCATACATTGTTTCCTGATGCAGCCATCTGTAAACAGAATATCGTGAGATAGAAAAAGGGGGCAATTTTCTGATGATACAAACTGTCATTTTCCATACATATTTAGAAACCTCAACCAGTCCACAGCCCCTGATAAGGGCAGTATCTAATGATAATTCGGAGACAATTTTTCTTTTTTCTCAACATCTTATGTTGTGACACCCTCATTAGAACAGTCTCAGAGAGACAGTTCTAATGAGGGTCACAACATGTTTTTTTTTATGGCAATTTAACTGAAATTCTCCCAATTACCATCACATATCCCTCTTATCTGAAACTGAAATTTACCCTCCAGTTCAGAAATACAACCCTACCATCTTCAAACGGGGCAAGTCTATTTTTCATGACAAGAGATATAACTGTAAACAAACTGTGCTAAGCCAGATCAGACTGCTCCTAAGACAAGCTGATCTGGGTATACACTGTCTGCTCAGCAACTGCTGTCCACGTATGTAGGATAAATATAGTGCATACACATTAATACAACATCAACTTTATTACACTTTATCCCTCTGTAAGATACTCTAAAATTGGTATTATTTGAAACAATTTCACATTTTAGACTATTAGCAAGCTTGGATGATAGTTCTGAGATAATTTGTGTCATTTCTCCACAAATATACGTATTGTGACCTGTAAATATATAAAGATATGATATTTATTGTTGTTCTTGAAAATTGCAACATAGCACATTCATTTATGTGAGAGCTACCTGTGTGACAGTTGTGCAAATATTCTTGAGGGTTCATGAGACATATAATATGATGTGTATGTTTAGCTGTATTTAGCCATGGGATAGCCACATGAAAGTCGTGTCGGCAAACTATTATAAAGAGGGCATTGCTATTAATGCAGTGCCTCAATATGATATCAATGTACATTATATATAACTTCTGAACCAAGTACATAGCTTTTACCTGACATCATGTAATGTTTCCATAACATTAATTTCACATAGTAATTTCTTTGTCATCCAGTCAATGGCTGCCACATGACCTTTTGCCCCTCCAAACAGAAGAAACCTCCCATTTCTTGTGTAGTTTATTCTGTATGGTCCAAAATCATTCATCTTCAGTTCAAAGAACTACAAATAAAAAGAAACAATTGAAAAGAAAAAGGCTTTGGACTAAACGGTGTATACCAAGGCCGTCGTCGCCGGTACGGCAGGTACGGCGAGCGCCGGACCACTTTTTTTTTGGCCGAGTATGCTATCTGCCATACCACTTTTTTGTTTTCAGCCGTTTTTCTTTCGTGCTTACCTGTGATTTTATTGAATCGCATCATCAAAAGTGCCACAATTTATCGATGAAATTGTCAATGACGCTCGTTGCTCGTGTCATCAATAAACCTGGCCAAGGTGTGAAAACATGCAGTCACACACCATGCAAAACAATGCAGTTATTATAATGACACCTGCTTGATTAATTTCATAATCGTTAAAGGATTATATTTAGTGGACGATTTATCAAAGACATGATAAACTCTTTGATTCAGCATGTATTAAAGAACTTCTTCGTTTTGATTTTTGTATGCCAACAATGGTATTAAAACAAAATACAGCGGCATGTTTTTCTCGGCGCAACAGAAGAAAGTTTTAATCCCTCAATGTATTTTTCTAATTATTCTAAATCAAAGAACATGTCAGGCGGCAAAGTATGTATAAAACATCTTGAATGTACATGTATGAGCATTCCAAGTCCTGAGACTGTACCGAAAGTTCCATGTCAGTGTTGTTATTCCATTATGGATATACAAATGCCGCCTGTTCCAAATTAGCCCAAGACTTTTCGGTTCCCACAACGTACACTTGGTGTAAAAAAGCCGGAGCAGAGAAGTTTTCCGCCGTCGTGGTTTGACAGTAGGTCGTGGCTAGCCAATAACAAATAAAACAAACAAAAATAAATCACTTATAGTAGGGATTATATCTGTATCAGGCTTGATTTTGCTTGAATGCAGACATTGATGCCAGCGCCTGATGAGACTCGCAGAGGGGTCTTCTTGAGTCTCACGTTTGTTCTATTCGTATTTAACTAGCAAAACTTCGTTAGCAAAACGACTGAAATTTGGTCCCAAACGCATCCAAAAATGCATTTAAAACGCACATGAGACGTCCATAAATCAAAATTTTTCTCGAGGAAGGCCCCCGAACCCCCCTTACGAGAGGGGGGGAACATCCCCCTCTCGTGCTCTCCCCCCTCTCATTCCTTCGGCGCTCCCTGCTGTCTTCCACCGGACCAATTTTCACTACACGGCGACGGACCTATATACATAAATATGCTGATTTTAGCACCCTATAGAATTGTGGCATCTGATCTGAGCAGACACTATTAGCATTAAATGCACAAACTGAAATAAACTTATCACAAAACTCAAGGCTGATAAATCTCATACTGTAAATGGACCTGTCCAAATGGTGTGTTGGTGAAATTCTGTCACCTATATTCTACTCACCTTCTGTGCACTGGTAACGTCCACCACATCCGCTATATCATGCTGTGTTATGGTTTCTGTGTCTTCATTTGCTTCTGCTCGCAAAAACCTACAAATAAAATATGTCTCTACAGGTGCATGAGTACATCTCCATGTTTTTCTTTTTTGCCATTTTTCCAAAGGGGGAGCAACTTTAGATGACTTCCTGACTGATTCTCTGGATTTTTTAAATACATAGGGATTAAGACTAAGTATTTTTATGTAAGGGACCTGACTGCCAAAAACTGGAATTTTACATTAACGTACTAGGCATTTCTCTAAAAACTCGGAGGCCCAGCCCGAAATTTAGGGGCTTTGGGTGACTGGGCCCCTGTTAGCCTTTATACCTGTATACAGTTTGGAGAAACAAGAAAATAATATCAGGGTCATTTTAAAACATCCCCTCCAGGGTTGCCACTCATCCTCTAATTCAAAATTCCCTGACTGTCCCTGATTTTCTCTGACAATCTCCCATTTTCCTTGCTACATCTAATCGGCTATAAGATGGGGTTTCCCTCTTTAAAATGACCCCAAATATCAAGGTCTGTCTTAATAGTTTCTGTTCAGGTATCACTTGAAAAGTGGGGTTACTCTTAAAGGAAAGAATTTGCTCCCCCTAATAAAAACATGTTGTATTAAGATGCCCTTGATGAAGAGTGACATAAATAATTCTGGGGCCGTATTTATAAAACAACTTAAGTGGTTGCTATGCTGTTGCTAGGGCTAATTGCTTTAAAGGAGATTCCCTACAACTATGAAATTTGCTCTGGAGGAACAGTCTGAAAAAGACTGTTCCTCCAGAGCAAATTTCATAGTTGTACGAAATCTCTTTTATAGAAAAAAAGCCTTAGCAACAGGATACCAATGACTTAAATGCTTTTATAAATACGACCCCTGTACATAGATTAGTTTTCCTGATAGTACCCATGAGCAGAATAAGTATCTTTACAACAGAAGGCTGTACTTGTAGCTATTAATTTTCAAGTTCCATTACTTTTTCCTGAATTACCCTTACCATTCTCAAAAAAGAAACAAGAGGGCCATGATGGCCCTGGATCGCTCACCTGAGTATCCTGTAAACTTAACCTCAGAGACATCCATATGACCGACAGACAGAGTTTCACAAAGATTCAATGGAAAATGAACCCTTTATTGTGTACCTAAGGTTTTTATAAGATTTAACCTAATGACCTAGATTTTGACCCCACATGACCCAGTTTCAAACCTGGTCTAGATTTCTTGGATATGAACATTCTGACAAAGTTATCAAAACTGTGCCCTCTAGAGTGTACACAAGGTTTTTCTAAGATTTGACCTAGTGACCTAGTTTTTGACCCCACAAGACTCAGATTCAAATTTGGCCTAGATTTTATATAAATAAACATTCTGACAAAGTTTCATGAAGATTGGATCAAAACTGTGCCCTCTAGAGTGTGCATAAGGTTTTTCTAAGATTTGACCCAGTGACCTAGTTTTTGACCCAACATGACCCAGTTTCAAAGACGGTCTAGATTTCATTTAGATAAACATTCTGACAAAGTTTCATGATGATTGGATCATAACTGTGCCCTCTGTGTCATTCTAAGATTTATTTCTATTTTTAGCTCTGGCGGCCATTTTGTTCAGCGGAGTGGAACCGTTTTAGCAATTTTGTTCAGAGTCATGAGTAAAACATTTCTGTGAAATTTTTTTGAAATCGAGCCATTGGCTTCATAGACGATGATGTTTAAAGTTTTTTTCTATTTTTAGCTCTGGTGGCCATATTGTTTAGCGGAGCAGAACCGTTTGAGCAATTTTGGCAGAGGGTCTCCTAAGGAACATTTCTGTGAAATTATTTCAAAATCTGCCCAGCAGTTTTGGAGGAGAAGTCATTTAAAGGTTTTTCTATTTTTAGCTCTGGCCGCCATATTGTTTAGCGGAGCGGAACCGTTTGAGCAATTTTGGTAGGTCTCCTGAGGAACATTTCTGTGAAATTATTTCAAAATCTGCCCAGCAATTTTGGAGGAGAAGTCGTTTAAAGGTTTTTCTATTTTTAGCTCTGGCGGCCATATTGTTCAGCAGAGCGGAACCGTTTGAGCAATTTTAGTAGAGGGTCTCCTAAGGGACATTTCTGTGAAATTATTTCAAAATCTGCCCAGCAGTTTTGGAGGAGAAATCGTTTAAAGGTTTTTCTATTTTTAGCTCTGGCGGCCATATTGTTCAGCTGGGTGGAACCGTTTGAGCAATTTTGGTAGAGGGTCTCCTAAGGAACATTTCTGTGAAATTATTTCAAAATTGGCCCTGCAGTTCTGGAGGAGAAGTCGCTTAAAGGTTTTTCTATTTTTAGCTCTGGTGGCCATATTGTTCAGCGGAGCATAACCATTTGAGCAATTTTGGTAGAGAGTCCCCCAAGGAACATTTTGTGAAATTATTTCGAAATCTGTCCAGCAGTTTTGGAGAAGAAGTCGTTTAAAGCAAAAGTTGACGACGGACGCACGACGAACGATGGACAAAGGCCGATCACAATACCTCACCTTGAGCACTTCGTGCTCAGGTGAGCTAAAAAGAAATAAAAATAAAAGAAAAACACATTTTCTAGGTTTTCTTTTAATCCACCTTATCAGTATGTGCTATAAACGTTTTCGGCCAGACCCCCAAAAGGTACTTTAGAGGTTCTAGGCAAGCAGTTGAAGGCTTAGACTTTCTTTTACTTACCCTGATTCTTCCTGCATAATGAGTTCAGCTCTTGCAGCTTGCTTTGCCACATATTTTAGTTTCTCTTCCTTCCTCTTCAATAATTTAGATTCAAATTCTGATTTTGTCTGAGGCTATAAGTAAAAGTGAGAGAAAATTACAAAGGTGTTTCATGAATATCAAAAGTTTTTGACAAATGACTTGTGTGTTTCCAAAGTCATTTATGGAAACTTTTCAAAAGGTAAATACTGAATCATAAATTAAACAAATGATCTGACATCTGAGTGAATTCTTTGTTTCTTATTCACTAAACCCTGTTTAGTATCTTGTGTTTTTGTGTGTGTTTTTTAACAGCAAAATGGAAAGAAATAGCTATTGGTATGCTTTCTTGAGCAACGAAAAACTTTCAAAAGGACTCTATTCCTATGGGGAGCAATTTGCTCCTAGGGAAGCAAATTCTTTCCATTAAGAGTTAACCACATTGAGAAGTGAGGCAAAAAATGAAAAGGGCAGAATTGCTTCCCCTGAAAGTGTGCACAGTCACCTTACATCATGCTCTACATGTCATCTGCCTGCTAAAGTCACTCTGTAGCAGCTACAAAGTACCGTAATTTGTGTATATATTGGGACAACTAAAAATAATGAATTTTCCATTTGGGACAAATGGAAAATTGATTATTTTATGTGTCCAAATATTTAAGCACATTAGGGTATACTATGATTTCACAACTTACATTTCTGATGCCTTCCCCTCTCTCATATTTCCTGATAGTTTCCTTAGGAATTGGCTTTGGTCCAGGGAATGGATCTCTTTTCTGTGAGAAGAAAACAAATGAATTTTAAATTAGACGTTCTTCTGTGTAAACTGTCATTTTTCATGTATGGTGGACCCTATCTGCAATGACAGCATTTGTTCCAAACAAGTTTGTCCGAATTGAATTTGCTGTTACAAAGAGTACATATTTTACACAAAAAAGCCATTCCGTGCATATCAAAATGATGTAATGAAGAATTTTGCTGTAGTAATCAACAGGTTATAAAATGGGATTGATGGTAACGTTATATTAATGTACTTCCAGTAACATCATCACTTCAGTATTTATGATTTGACCCGCTACACGAGAAAACCAACAAAATGGTTGTGCACCCAGTGCAGACTCAGATCAGACTGGGCATCCACATGGAGGTAGCTTAGATCCTTACCTACCCTTTCAGCAGTTACAGAAGAGTCTTATCGGACTGGGTGGATGTCCAGGTTGGTCTGAGTCTGCGCTGGCCTCACAACCACTTTGTTGGTTTTCTCGTGTCACGGCTCATTTATTATTGTTTAGCGAGGCCACAGTCTCTAGGTACAAATCAAAACAGGCACATTACCTCAGTGTGTGTAGAGCTTTTCATGTGTATGTAAAGCTTTGCTTGTTTGATATGGTAGATTCCACACTAATACCACTTTTTCCAGCTCAGGGCACACTGGGTACAGATTTCCATGGATTGAATAAACAAGAGGACCAATGGTCCTGTAGCTCACCTGACACTTGGTCCTGATATATATTTTAATGCTTTTATACATGTATATAGCACCAGGGCAGGGGCAGATAACCCCCCTCCCTTGGGGATTAATGTTGAGTCCCAATTCTATATACCAAGCCACAAGGTCACTGGGCCTTTGTTTCTGGACAAAGATTTCTGAAGGGTTTTTATCATAAATGGGTGTGGCGGCCACCATGTTCATACGACCATGACCATCTGAACAAACTTTGATTCCTTTGACCCAGTATTAAAGCTCCATAATATATGAAACACAGTAATCATTTGTATAAACTATGATGGGCCTGAGTGCCCAATGCTACATACCGGTACCAAGTTTCAAGGTTATAGGCCTTTCGGTTCTCGAGAAAAAGACGTCTGAAGAGTTTTTACCATATATGGGCATGGTGGCCATCTTGGTCAAGTGACCAAGATCATCTGAACAAACTATGGTTCCTTTAAGCCGGTGAAGCTCCATATGAAATATGGCTTCAATTGACCCTAGTGGCCACTGAGAAGATGTTTGAAAATGTTGACGGGTGACAGAATCTCAATGACCTTGTACAAAAGTCAAAGAATGACCTTGACCTTTAACAACACAATATCTTCATCTGGTCATTTAGTCAACCATATATACCAAATATTGCACCTTAGACTTAAATAGTTTCTGAAAAATCCACTGTTTAAGCATTTTCCCATATAAAAGCCTACATAATGTACCAAAGTTGACAGTGTCATAAATTAGGTCAAGGTCAACGCACGATCATTTGTATAAACTATGATGGGCTTGAGTGCCCAAAGCTACATACCAAGTTTCAAGGTCATACACCTTTTGGTTCTGGAGAAGAAGATTTTGAAGGGTTTTTACCATATACGGCATGGCGGCCATCTTGGTCAAGATCCTGAGAACAAACTTTTATTCCCTGATCACACTTAGACTCCATATGAAATTTCGCTTCAATCAGACCAGTGGTTTCAGAGGAGTAGATGTTTTGAAAATCTTGATGATGGACAGACCGACAAAACGACCTTGACCTTTCAGTGACATAATATCTTCATCTGGTCATTTAGTTGACCATATATACCATGTATTGTACCTAAGACTTAAATAGTTTCTGAGAAATCCACTGTATAAGCGTTTTCCCATATAAAAGCCTAACATACCAAAGTTGACCATGTCGTCAATTAATTCAAGGTCAACACATGGTCATCATTTGTATAAACTATGATGGGCCAGCATGCCCAATGCTACATACCAAGTTTCAAGGTCATAGGCCTTTTGGTTCTAGAGAAGAAGATTTTCTAAGGGTTTTTACCATATATGGGCATGGTGGCCAGCTTGGTCATGTGACCCAGACCCCGGGTACGAACTTACGTTCCCCAATCCCACTGAGACTCCATATGACATTTTGCTTCAATCGGCCCAGTGGTTTCAGAGGAGAAGATGTTTGAAAATCTTGACGACGGATGGTCCGACGGAATGACCTTGACCTTTATTGACATAATATCTTCATCTGGTCATTTAGTCAACCATGTATACCAAGTATTGTACCTAATACTTAAATAGTTTCTGAGAAATCCACTGTTTAAGCGTTTTCCCATATAAAAGCCTAACGTACCAAAGTTGACCCACCCGTATATTAGGTCAATGTCAACGCAAGATCATGATTTGTACAAAATATGATGGGCCCGCATGCCCGATGCTACATACCAAGTTTCAAGGTCATAGGCCTTTTGGTTCTGGAGAAGAAGATTTTTGAAGGGTTTTTACCATATATGGGCGTGGCGGCCATCTTGGTCATGTGACCTGGACCAAATATATAAACTTTCGTTCCCACATCCCACTGAGACTCCATATGAAATTTGGCTTCAATCGGCCTAGTGGTTTCAGAGGAGAAGATGTTTGAAAATCTTGACGACGGATGGTCCGACGGAATGGCCTTGACCTTTAGTGACATAATATCTTCATCTGGTCATTTAGTCAACCATATATACCAAGTATTGTACCTTAGACTTAAATAGTTTCTGAGAAATCCACTGTTTAAGCGTTTTCCAATATAAAAGCCTAAGGTACCAAAGTTGACCATGCCGTAAATTAGATCAAGGTCAACGCAAGGTCATGATTTGTACAAATTTTGATGGGCCCGCATGCCCGATGCTACACACCAAGTTTCAAGGTCATAGGCCTTTTGGTTCTGGAGAAGAAGATTTTTGAAGGGTTTTTACCAAATATGGGCATGGCGGCCATCTTGGTCATGTGACCTGGACCAAATATATAAACTTTCATTCCCCCATCCCACTGAGACTCCATATGAAATTTGGCTTCAATCGGCCCAGTGGTTTCAGAGGAGAAGATGTTTGAAAATCTTGAAGATGGATGGTCCGACAGAATGACCTTGACCTTTAGTGACATAATATCTTCATCTGGTCATTTAGTCAACCATGTATACCAAGTATTGTACCTTAGACTTAAATAGTTTCTGAGAAATCCACCGTTTAAGCGTTCTCCCATATAAAAGCCTAACGTACCAAAGTTGACCATGTCATAAATTAGGTCAAGGTCATCACAAGGTCATGATTTATATAAATTATGATGGGCCTGCATGCCCGATGCTACATACCAAGTTTCAAGGTCATAGGCCTTTTGGTTCTGGAGAAGAAGATTTTTGAAGGGTTTTTACCATATATGGGCGTGGCGGCCATCTTGGTCATGTGACCTGGACCAAATATATAAACTTTCGTTCCCCCAACCTGTTAAGGCTCCATATGAAATTTGGCTTCAATCCACCCAGTGGTTTCTGAGAAGAAGATGTTTGAAATTGTGGACGCCGACGACGACGACGACGCCGACGACGCCGACGACGACGGACGACGGACCAAGTCTATACTATAAGCTCACCACAGGTGAGCTAAAAATGATAGGTCATGTACTGCCCATGGAAGGAAGTCAAATCTACAACCCCTGCATCCATCTTGAATTCTGCATAAGTCTGAGAAAAGTTAGCTTACATTGCATAAGTCTGAGAAAAGTTAGCTTACATTGCATAAGTCTGAGAAAAGTTAGCTTACATTGCATAAGTCTGAGAAAAGTTAGCTTACATTGCATAAGTCTGAGAAAAGTTAGCTTACATTTTCCATTGTATCATCTTCACCTTTCTGCCTCTTGTCATGTTTTTGGTGTGGCTTCCCTTTTCGAAAGAAATCTTTTTTCTGTAAATATAAGATAATTCATTTATACAACAAAACACATTCTGTTTACACAAACCTCCAAGACTTACAAGTATAAGGCAACACAGAAAAATCCCCAAACAACTAATACATAATTGGCAATACGTCTTTTCGGTCAACACACAGTCACATATATCAATAGTGAGCCAAATGTATATACAGTAAACTGAAGTAACATGACTGAAAGACAATAAAATAACATCACCCCAAATATAACTAGAAATATCAGAAGACAATAAAGTGTGCTTTATGGGAGCTTGACTTCAACAAGGGCATGTTTACTGGGTAATATATGGAAAATACCAGCCAAGTGAAAGGAGATCAACTGCAGTGTCAGAATAAACAGTTATCGTAAAAATTATTCCAACCCTTAAAATATTGCTAGGGATATGACAATATCACTGAACTGTAAAATACTGGTCACAGTGATCCAACCAACATAATTCTTATTCAACTAGAAATGTGTCCATGGTACACAGATGCCCCCGCCTAGTGCCTTGAGTAAGTCGGTGCCTTGATTAAGGTACTGGCACTTGTAGGATAAGTAGGTTCATTGAGGCAGACTAGTATAATGTAAAAGGCCACAGGCAAAGCATTGCCCAACATTTGAAATGTGACACAAACTCCAGCCCTCTATACAGTTTCCGAGTCACTGTATGGCCAAAATAGAAAATACTGTGTATTACAAAACATGGTTAGAAACCAAGTCAGTGGACCGTGACATATGGATCATCATGACCTGATTCTTGTAAATTCCTGTTGTACTAATAGATATAAATCCTCATACAAAATTTCAAGTTGCCACAATTATAGGAATTCTAAAATCTACCTCTTACAAAAATCTTAACCTTCCAAAATTAACCTAAGTCCGAAGTCAATGGACCATGACATACGGATCATTCTGCCCTAATTCTTGCGTATTCCTGTTGTACTTATAGACATAAACCTTCATACAAAATTTCAAGGCTCTACAATAATAGGAACCCTGAAATCTACCTCTTACAAAAATCTTAACCTTGCAAAATTAGCCTAAGTCCGAAGTCAGTGGACCGTGACATATGGATCATCATACCCTGATTCTTGTATATTCCTGTTGTACTTATTGATATACATCCTCATACAAAATTTCAGGTTGCTACAATTAAAGAAACCCTGAAATCTACCTCTTACAAAAATGTTAACCTGAGTCTAACAGGATCACGTACGTACGGCCATACATACAGATGGACGTACGTATGTAATAACGTACACATGTATGCACAACCAGAACACTATATGCCACCGGCATCATATGATGTGGGGGCATAATAAACCAGAGGACCATTGGTCCTGTAGCTCACCTGAGCACTGAGGTTATGCTGAAAAACTTTAGTTGCCACAGCAACAAAACAACATGCACAACAGCAATGAAACACCCATTTATGTGGAGGATAATATCACAAACATTTATGCAAAAAAAGATTCAGCTTTATCCCCCTTTATGGCTTCTGAGAAGATTTTTGGCAAAAAAAAAAATATATATATAAATAAAATGAAAAATTTGGCCTTTCAGTTGCAATGGCAACCAACCCAAATCAGGGATTTGGGGCAAAATTCATATTGCTGGTAGAGGACTACTCCAGGAACATTTCTGTAAAGCTTATGTCAAAATATCTGCAGTATCACAGAAATAAATGCCAAATTTCCACTTTCCCCATCATAAGGCTATGGAAAATTTAAGTTTCCATAGCAATGAATTCACACGGGCAACGATAATATAAAACATAATTTAGGTACAGGCTAATGTCATTAACACGTATGCAAAGTATCAGCTTCATCCCTATTATGGCTTCTGAGGAGAAGATTTTTGAATATTTTTCCAAAAATTTACCCTTCATTTTGCCATGGCAACCAATCATATTTAGCGATTTGGACAAAATTCATATGAATCATAAAGGACTACTCAAGAAACATTTCTATAGAAATAAATTCTAAATAACTGCAGTGAGACCGCAAAAATTGCCAATTTCCACTTTTCCCATTATAAATCAATGGAAACAATAAGTTGCCATAGCAACCAGAGTTCTTATGGGACTGGAAGAAAAAACATAATTTATGTAGAGGCTTATGTCTTTAACATATATGCAAAGTATCAGCTTCATCCTTCTTATGGCTTAAGAGGAGAAGACTTTTTTTATATTTTTTCGAAAATTGACCCTATATTTTGCCATGGCAACCAAACAAATTCAGAGATTTGAACAAAATTCATATGAATTGTAGAGGACTACTCAAGAAACATTTCTGCAGAAAAAAATTCTAAATAACTGCAGTGAGACAGCAAAAATTGCCAATTTCCACTTTTCCCATTATAAGTCAATGGAAACTATAAGTTGCCATAGCAACCAGAGTTCTTATGGGATTGGAAGAAAAAACATAATTTATGTAGAGGTTAATGTCATTAACATATATGCAAAATATCAGCTTTATCCCTCTCATGGCTTCTGAGAAGAAGATTTTTTTATGTTTTTTTTAAAATTTACCCTTTATTTTGCCATGGCAACCAATCAAGAGGACTATATTTTTTCGAAAATTGACCCTATATTTTGCCATGGCAACCAAACAAATTCAGAGATTTGAACAAAATTCATATGAATTGTAGAGGACTACTCAAGAAACATTTCTGTAGAAAAAAATTCTAAATAACTGCAGTGAGGCAGCAAAAATTGCCAATTTACACTTTTCCCATTATAAGTCAATGGAAACTATAAGTTGCCATAGCAACCAGAGTTCTTGTGCCAATGGAACAAAAAACACAATTATTCATTCCCCCCATCTATAGATGCTATATGTGAAATATGGAAAGAATCGGCCTCATGGCTTCAGAGGAGAAGTCGTTTGAAAATGTTGACGACGGACGACAGACGACGGATGCCTACCTATACTATAAGCTCACCTATGAGCCTTCGGCTCAGGTGAGCTAAAATTCACTTGTTATTCATACAATAATAAGCCGAGCCGCGTAGCGCAATCAGTAGGGCACCTGACTCATAAGTCAGAGGTCCTGGGTTCGAAACCTGGTCTGGCCACATACTTTCGTTTCTCCTTCCGCTGATTCAAGAAGGGCAGTTGTCAGTTACTGGCGAAAGTATGTGCACTTAGTACTGGTTAACCGCTTAGGAGGTCTAAGCATGCCCAGGAATAGTGTGGTTACGTTAACTGACCGTCCCGACATGACCTTAGCTGTTTACCGTGGACGTTAGGCATAAAATCAACCAAAAAATCATACAATAATATACAGTAACATTGGGATACAGATCATATAAGTCATAGATTTTCTTCTGAATCCCTTTCAAGCTACTGTTCTTGTGAGATTGTATTGTTCATATTTGCTCAGTATGTTGAGTAAAATACTGTTTACACTAAAAAAAAATATAGAAAAAGATTTTACTTCTACCTTTGGTATTTAACCAGTTCTAAGGCAAACAAAATGCAGAAATCCTTTCCTATGCAGAAACAAAATAGCGACTTTTTGTTCTTGTCCCGCTTAGAAGTGGTGTGAAATCATTCATATTATACATGTTCCAAAAATTACATTACCAATATACTGAATTCAATTCGGCATATCAAATACTCAGTTTAGAAATACTTCTCAGTCTAAATATTATGAAGAATGTCTTACTCCATAACTTCTCAGATTTGCCAGACCTTCAATCTAAGAAAAATAATCATATGAGGGGCATTCGAAAAGTAATGCAAATGGCCTCATAACTTTCTTTAGGGGCATGCTGGGTACAAATGCTATGCATATGCTGAAAGCAATACATTTTGTGTTTCCAATGATACCAAACACTATACGAATACATTTTTCCTTTTTGACTTACAATGCATTTTATTAGGCTCCCGTCATACCACTGGGATAAATTCACATGTAAAATCTTTTCAGGGTTAGGCATTCAAGTCAAATGCCGTTGTATATGCAAAATTAATCTTTGTCAACGGATTGTCCATCATTGTCTACGATATCCATACAAAAGTTAGAAGGGTGGCAACTGTTATGGATTAATTGCCTGCAAAGCAATGCGAGGTTCTTATGATGTTATTGAAATCGACGTCAACGTCATTTTTAAAGATTATAGAGGCTTCATTTTTTGCATTAATTTGATTTTATTGACAGGTTTTCGTTGACCCATGTAACTCTCTTCCCAACAAGATTTTGAATGCTAACAAACTTGTTTTCATTACAAAATCATAATAACTTTTGTGGAAACTGAGACTTTGCAACTACATAAAATACGGATAATTCATATTAAAGGGTCAGTATGGAACCTAAATTAAATTTAATTTCGGCGATATTTACAGGATAACATTGCCTGGGCATTGTCTTTAAGTAGCAAAAGTAAAAAGAATCAAAGACCGCTCACATATGAATTACTGCCTACCAAAGTAAAATTCTGCAGTGCATTTAGGGTATACCTCTATCAACGAAGTTAAAAATGCGTCCTTTAAAAAAAAAATACACCGTGTTTGCAGACTTGTCTAGGCAAATCATAGTTTTATGTGTTTCTGCTATCAGGTTTTATGTGTTTCTGCTATCAGAAGTTCTATCTTTATGGTGGTTACCAAGAAATTATGTAATTTGCAAAACTTTCCGAACACCCTTCGTACATCTGAGTGAATTCATATTCACTTTAGTTTACATGACTTAACCCCGTTTAGTATCCTGTGTATTTTTTCCAGCAAAATAAATATCAATGGGAATGCTTCCTTGAGCAATGAAACACTTCCAACAGTAGAGCAAATTCTTTTAATTAAGAGTTGACCCCATTGAGAAGTGATGCAAAACTGAAAATGGCAAAATTGTTTCCCATAACAGTGTGCAAAGTCACCTTAAATGATTCTCTAAATGTCATCTGCCAGCTAAAGTCACTATATGGCAGCTACACAAAAGCTACACTCTAAGCAACAGTCAATAAAACTAGACTATGATTTCACTAGGGCTTAGAATTGACTTACATTTCTAATGCCCTCTCCTCTCTCATGTTTTCTGATTGTTTTCTTAGGAATTGGCTTTGGTCCAGAGACTGGATCTCTTTTCTACAAAAAGAAAACAAACCTATTTCAACTTTGCAAACTGTCATCTTCATGTAACATGTGATAATAGTGTACTTTCAGTAATATAATCTCATCAGTGATTATGATGTAGTTGTCTACAGAGCTCTAGATAAGAAGGAATATTTGATGATAATTAGGGATAATTTTTCTTATTTCTCAATTAAACCATATGTTGTGACCCCTCAACCTGTGATCTTTGAGACAGTTCAGATGAGGGGTCACAACATATGTTTTAATGCAGAAGGAACAAAAATTATCCCTAATTATCACAAAATAATTCCTCTTATCTAGAGCTCTGGTCTAAGTCCAGTTGTATTTGTTTAATGAGGCCACAGTCCCTGGGTACAAAACCATAACAGGCACATTAATACCTCAGAAAGTGTAGTGTGTTTCCAATCAGAACTCCTCGGCCGATTCCACGAATCAGACCTTGGACGTATGTGTGGTGGAGATGTTTGTTGCAAAATGCAACATTTTGTTCGCCAGAACAAGTATACGCCGAAGAAGTAGCTCTCTACGTCTCTGAACGATCCTTACTTTCCAGCATGTGACCTTTTCAGCTAATGCACAGACATTCATTTGCTGCTTTAATGTTGGCAAAGTTTAGAAAAACAAAATAGTCGTTTACTGATACCGAGACAGAAAAATACATTTGTTTTGTTTTTTATTATTTTACGCGGTGCATAAATCTGAGAAAAGTTAGCTTACATTTTCCATTGTACTATCTTCACCTTTCTGCCTCTTGTCATGTTTTTGGTGTGGCTTCCTTTTTCGTATGAAATCTTTTTTCTGTAAGTATAAGACAATTCATTTGTACAACTGAACACATATTCTGTTTACACAAACCTCAAAGACTTACAAGTATAATGCACAGTAGAGAAATCCAAAAAACAAATAATGTTACTGGTAACAAGTCTTTTTAGTCAATATACAGTCATGTACATATCAATAGTGTACCCAAAACACATATACATGTATACAGTAAACATACTATAACATGGCTGAAAGACAGACAAATAACAACCCTAATACATGTGTACTATTAAAAATTCAAGCCTTAAAGTGCCTAAAAGTAGATGACAAAATTCATGTCGGTAAAATCTAAAAAAATTTTTTGTCCAAACTTTATCACATCGAGAATTTAAAGACTACATGTAAAGGGCAAACATTGTAGACCCAGAAGTTGCAGCTGCCACATCTGGGTCTATGCTGTTTGCAAATTTTCGTTTCTGGCATTTTAGGAGCTAAGTTAAGTTCTGGAACAGGTTGCCAGTCAGTCAACTACTCTAGGAGCCAAAATCGCCTATCTTGCCAAAATAAGGGTCGGAGGTGGCACCCTCTGCTATACTTACTTTGAATGTATTTTTGAATAGTCTGAACCTTCAGAAACTAGGTTTGATTGTTCTGCTCGTCAAATTTTATTGTCAAAATAGTCAAAATAAGCGATGGGTGTGACTACCCATGGTGAAGCAAATATGATTCCATAAGAGTCCTAGAAAAGACAGATAGTAGTCAATCGGGTGTAATATTTGTTTTTATATATTAAAATGATTGTTTTGACCTGTAGTGATCAGATTCAGCGTTTGCCACCTTTACAAAACTTGCATAACTCTGTAATGGGCAGTTATTTACGTTACCCTATTAAATTTTAATTATATAAAATAAGAATCGATGAGAAATATGCCGTAATGATTTAACTGTATCAAATCTCAATATTTTCTTTAAGAATAGTTAATATGCTATAAATTAAGCTGCACAGAAAACAGTTAAGAACATCGGGGCTGTTATTTTCGTTATAACAGTTCATGTACCCCTTTAAAACTTAAAACGCAATTGTTTGATAAAACATAGCTAATAAGTTATTGTAAACCGAAAAGTTGACCTGTTTCCTTCAGATCATACTAAACATGATGCAACACAATAGTTGAAATAAGTTTTAAACATACAATACATTTCTTTAGCAAAGTAACGTACTTAACAGATTAACATGTTTGCATAAAAAGACTGTCATTCCTCCAGGAATACATTCATTTGGAACTTTGCCTGTTAAACAAATTAACAAAGTTAAGCTAATTATATTCATTATTTATCCAAAACAAATTCTGCATAGTTTAGTCGCCTACTCAGACAGCAAACAATGTTGTTTACTTGACAAGAAAAAATTAAATTGTCCCAATAATTAAAGAAAGCGCTCGTGAATTAATCTGCACATGGAAAAGTACTAAAGAAAGCGCTCGTGAATTAATCTGCACATGGAAAAGTACTAAATTTATTTATATTCATTAATATCTTAATTGTTTTTAAGAATCACACAATACAAACTAAGTTTTGATAGATTACAGTTTTGTACTTAGAAAGGTAACGTTTGTAACTTTTATTTAAAAATATTCCTTGAGATTAGATGTTGCAAATGCAAAATACGCCAAGACCATATTAGGTTGAGTTATTTTTTACATGAATGTGAAATCGTTTAAACCTACCGTATGTAATTAATCAGCGATATTTCCTAGGCGGTTTATTCATTGTGGTGTATTTATGTTAAAGTTTGTGCTGTCCACTGTTCTGTTGTTTTCGAAACATTGGTTTATTTCGTCTGTAATTTGCCATTATCCTGTTGCAAATAGGCGTTGTGTGTGCCTTGTTATGTTGGTAAAAGGCTAGCTATGAGGTCATCTGCATGGAATGGACTGCATGTTTATTTTGCTACTTGCTAGTATTATTTGAGTACTTGTCTTTTTACTTTATGCTATTTCTTCTAGTTTGGTATCATGGGAGGGTTGTGGCACCCATTGAATCCATTCCTGATCGCTGCCAGTTAACACTACTTTATCTGTTTAGAGCTATTGTTTTAAAAGCAATATAAAAACCATGGTTAAAAATATTTTGGGCGTTTAGCATAAATTTAAACCAAAGTAACGTATATAACACGCTAAAAAGTGTTATTTTTACTCCGCTGCTAGTGTAAACTGCCATATGGCTACGGCAAAATGCTTCCCTGTACTTCATTTATTGAAAAAATGTGTTTCTTTGGTATTATTTGGTCTCATTCGGAGTCAATTGAAAAAAAAATCAGCCGAAGCTGGTGCTAGGGGGCATTGAAAGTGTTATAATATTTTATTCCCAGACACCGAGGTTGAAGTCTTTGTTTTCTGTGATGTGTATTTTACTACAAGAGAATCTTCAATCACAATTTATTTAAGCTCCTATCATTTCAAGAATTTTAGGTGAATGGATACAATCTTACATGAAATAGCTGCCAAGTTTACCTTTCCTTCCCTCCTTAATGGGAGTAAACTCTTAAAAGAAAGAATTTGCCTTTGTAGGAGAAAAGTGTTTCTGTTAAAAGTAAATCTTTAAAGGTTAAACCAGCCACAGAAGAAAATAAGAGGTCGAGAATCTTGTTTCCGTTCTAACAAATTGCAGTAAAACATTGAGGTTTGTCCATTAACATTAATACAGTATTATTTCCATAACATGTTTGAAGATCATCTGGAAGTAAGGACATATCAGATTACAGGCAAGTGCAGACGATACTGTCTAGGCACGACTGATATGATTATGACATTATCAAAATGATATTAATCAATCGAATCAATGATAATTCACTTACTTTATCTCATTTGTTTGATAGTAAAAAAAGGTAACGCATACAACATTTAAATGTAAACAAGTTGTGAGATTAAATATTGTGGTTTGTAATGATACCGTTAAATAATGTTTGAAATTCAATAAGATGAAGCATTGACGGTTCTTCAGATCTCCGAACGAACTCTTTTATTGTTAAGAAGTAGGCTTATTTAAGGTCATCTAGCAATATGGTCACCTGAATAGCTGCCCATTTTGCTTTCTGTTTTGTTTTGTAATATAAGATAGGTAAACATATATGTTCTGGCTGTTTTCAGTTGGGGTTGCTTAATGACAACCTGTTTGGGAAAGAACTGTTAATTTAGTTTACCGTGCATGTCTTTCGTGAACGTTTGTCAATTTGTGTGTGTGTGTTTCTTTCCCGTTTGGTTCAAGGGCGGGATGTGGGATCTGACTGTATTTACTTTTCATATTAATGCTCGTGTTACCATGTGCAGAAAATAACCGTTTGCAAGCAAAACACCTTAAATAGGCATTATACCGATGCAAATTAGGCACTATATAGAAAGTTTATGTGTATTTATGCTACTATTACACGTTTTGTTTGTAACAATGGCAATTTGAAGCAATGAAATGGGTAAATCAAATTTTTAAATCTCTTCAGAGATTTATGGTTATACTGCTGTTATGTTAACATTCGGAAGCCCAATGTTTTGCTTTCAACATTTGAGGATTACTTTAGGACGGGTTTCTTTCTGCTAAAGGCTACTCAAGCATAAATATCAACACTTGTTAACAGTAAAAGGGTAATCTGATAACTCTTTTATTGTTTAATGTTGTATACGTTACCTTTTTTGACTTCCTAACTAGGAGTTTAAGGAAGTGATTTTTTCATTAATTTGATTTAAAAGTCATGTTGATAATGAACTGAAGATAATGACAATATGTCATAACAATATTACCCATGGCTGGAAATGTCATCTGCACTTTCAAGAACAGAATCAATGAAACCAAATCTGCTTTCTTTTCTCGCAGGTAGTTTTTGCTTTTAGATTAAAAATCCAAGCATGCCATTGAAACAATACTGTGTAAATGTAAATGGCTACACCTCTATCTTCTATTGCCATTTGTTTGATGGATGACAACGTTTGTGACATCCTGTTTGCTTCCCTAGATATGAAACCAAAAATGGTCAACTGGTAATCCCCCTCTCCCCCTCCCCGCATTAAGAAAGGAGGCTAAAAAAATAGCAGAGTTATATAGTTATAGCGCCACAATATATCAGTTCTCTTTTAGCTCTGTAGGAATGATAAAAGCTTAACTAAATTCCAAAGAAAAGTTCTCTGGAAGCAAGATTCACATCAGAGAAAACACTACATTAATCTCGGTTTTAACTGAGCGTGTATTCAGTAATGTAATGTTACTACACTGCCAATGCCTCCAAGCAATAGCTTGAGCTAAAGTCTTTTTTCAAACTGATTCAGAATGAGCCCAAAATGATCATAAACGTGATTTTCATTATGATGAAGTAAGAGAGAGCAATTCACTCTAGCCACGCTTGTGGCAGTAAAGTAAAAAAACTCTTACCTTTTACTTGTTATATACGTTACCGTGGTGAAAATACATGTGATAAGGCAATAAATCTGTGATTTATTATAAAGTTTTTTATGGGAAAAGGTCAAAACAGATCAAATAGTGTAAAAGGCAACATTTAGGATTTGTTCTCCGTGCAACAACCAACCCACGACATCAAACTGGAAATAGCACCATAAAGGTAAAGTACTAAGACGAGTAGTAAGACGATACTATGGGGTAGTAAAATAGACTTGCAGCCCGAAGTCTGTTTTGATTTGTTATAACTGAATACCTGCAGACCACAGTTAAGTATTATAAGGGCAAAGAGTAGGCATGTGACCTAAAATGGTGTTTGTTTACATGTTTCATTATTTCTTTGGACATTTTTTGCGTGGGTAGCATGAATCACTCTTTATATACACAATACCATGCCAATCATACATGTATTTGAGTGCGGAACATATTTTGTTTGTGTTTTTGGACATTTAAATCTGCCTAACCACTATGCTATTTAATGGACACGATTATTGAGGGTTATCTCATTGAACAATTTAGCCTACCTGTTTCTCAAGTGGGTGGGGTAAATTCATATAGAAAAATGCTCAAAAAAGAAAACAGAAAATCGTTTTGACGCATTATGGCTCTAATAAGTAACACCTGTATTGAAACGATATCCCTAGAGTGGAAAAAGAATGGTATTGCTTCAAAACATGACTTCCACTGAAGTGTAACAATGCAACAATACATACCTTAATGGTGTTGTTTTCTGCCGTAGGGTACCAAGAAACACATGTGAAAAAAAGTATCATGACAATAAAATTTTAAGAGCAGAACAATCAAACCTCCTTTCTGAAGGTTATGGCTAGAAGAAAACGTAGTCAAACCAAGGATAGCAGAGGGTGCCACCTCTTTCAATTTTTAGCTGACTTGGCTCCTAGAGTAAACAGTTGTGTGCACCTTTTTCTGACATTTACCTGAGGAAATGTTCAAATTCATGGCTGGAAAATGAAATGAACCGCAACACAAGAAAACAAACAAAGTGGCACTGTGCCCTGCAAAGACTCAGACCAGCCTGGGAGTTCACCCAGCCTGATCAAAGTCTGCACTTTGTGCTTAAAAAGTTGCTATGGCTCTGAGCTAGCTCCATGCACACAGCAAAGATTCTGATCAGACTGGGCAGATACCCAGGCTGATCTGAGTCTTGGGTGGGTGCACATGCCACTTTGTTGGTTTTGTCGTGTCACGGCTCAAATAACTACTTTATAACATTACATACTTTCACCTCTCTTTCTTTCTTATTGGGTGAAGACTTCTTCAATTCTGGATCATTTTCTCCACTTTCTTTGTTTATCCTGGCTTTTTTATCATCATTTCTCTTTCTCCATTCTTGTTTTTTCTTCACTCTTTCAATCTTCCAAGATTTAGTCGTTTTTTCTTCATTATTCTTGCCAGCATCCTCAGCATTAAAGTAACGACCAACTTTCTTCTTTATAACAAGTTTCTGTCAAAGAAATCAAGCAAAAAATTATATTCAGTTATCTAGTACTCCCAAAGCTCAATACACATGTAGCACCATTCATGGTCATGGGAAAATGGATTAGCCCTTTAAGCATCAAAAGAAAGCAGAAGACAAAATTTAAAATTTGTCTGCAAAATTTCCAAAAAATTGTCAAAGCTATATCATATTGAGAATTCAAAGACCAGAGGACAAACAGTGTATATCCAGATGAAGAAGCTCATATTGAGCTGCTTCATCTGGATCTATCCATTTGCAAATTTTTGTTTCTGGCATTTAAGTGACAATTTAAGTACTAGAGTAATGTCGGGTATTATTGACCCTTTAAGGTTAAAATTAAGATACAACAATTACAAACATTATAAGCCCCAACAACAATGTAACGCTACCAATAACAATTTTCAGTGGTTATTTTCAACCAATCAAACACAGTCTAACATAATGGTTATGAGAGTTATCAATTCTAGAAGGACGGTTGTGAACTCTGCAATTATCGACCCACGGAGGCTATTACAGACCCCTTAAATATTTTGTTAAAAAGGATGAACACTAATCAAAGTGGCAGTGCTACAGAACTTTTCTTAAACCAGTTGATAGCAAAGACAAACTCACAGCATCAGAATATCTTGGTTTAAACTTTATTTCATTGTATAATAACATGCAAAGCAAGATTGATAAGCTGCATACATAAGTACATTATACAAATAGGATTCAAAAGAAAGTCAGTTGACTTATGTGAATTTATTGCTCTTGATTCAAATATGTGTATTTTCATATGATAAAGTTTTCATTTTGTATAATATGAAACTGAATTAAAACTTGATTAATCCTTCGTATTTTGCAAGCCACTGGAAGCAAAATACTGCTGTTATACGGATATAAATAGTAATATATGTGGAAAGACTCTAGTATAGATTGTCTTAATACTAAGTTAAAAAGTCGTATCGTACATTGTCCTACTATCGTTTTGCGCTATTAAATATCAATACATTATCACAGATATTTCTTATTATATCTAAAACAAGAATAAGATGATGACACTCTGCTAAGTCATATAAAATATGTAGTATTTTATTTTTATTGTCAGTATAGATAGAGTTAGCATCTTCAGGGTATTTGAAAGTTCAGTACTGAAAGTTATCAACATGAAAACTATGAGGCACATATATCCAGAATCACTTTATTTATGGTGCATTGTAAATTCGTGGACTCATTCATTAAGTTAAATATGATTGTGGGGAGTGTGGTGGAATGGTGTCAATAATTGCAGAATTCTATATTTGATTCTGTTATTATTGACCCCTCACGTGATGTCATCATCTGTGCTCGGAGACTAGCAGATTCCCGCTGAAACAAATCACATCCTTACTGGATCAAAGTTTAAAATGATATTTTGGTAGGACTGCTGGTATATATTGAATGGTTGTGGCATGAGTAGTATATGTATCATTAACAATGTTCGTAGCAGCTAAAAACCGAGGAAGAGGTGACTGGACCATCAAGTTTTTCTTCACCCAAAAATGTCCTGTAAGTGAGAATTACAATTTGATGGTAAGGTATTATGACGATTATATGACACAGTTTACTCTACAATTGCTGTCAGTTCTCTGAATCAATTAGAGTTAAGATTACATCAATTAAAATACTAGCGGAAATATTCAAATTCATGGCTGCAAAATGTAATGATAACTACTTTATGGGACTACATACTTTAACCTGTCTTTCTTTCTTATAGGGTGAAGAATTCTTTAATCCTGGATCATTGTCTCCACTTTCTTTGTTTATCCTGGCCTTATTCTCATCATTTCTCTTTTTCAAGTCTTGTATTCGCTTTGCTTTTTCAATCTTCCGTGATTTAATTGTGTTTTCATCTGTATTCTTGCCAGCATCCTCAGTATGAAAGTAACGCCCCACTTTCTTCTTCTTAAAAAGTTTCTGTCAAAGAAATCAAGCAAAAATATAATCAACTTATCTAGTACTCCCAAAGCTAAATACAAATGTAGCGCCATTCATGGCCATGGGAAATTGGTTTAAGTCTGCAACATTAAAAAAAATTATTCCTATATTTTGAAAAACAAAACAAAAAAAAAAACCCATCTCTTCCAAGTATATCATATTGAGAATTTGAAGACTAGAGGACAAATAGTGTAGACCCAGATGAGGCAGATCATTATGAGCTGCCTTATCTGGATCTATGCTGTTTGTAAATTTTCATCTCTGACACTTTAAGTGTTAACTAAGTACTGGAACAAGTTGCCAGTCAGTCAACAGTTGCATGCACCATTTCTGACAATTGCTAGAGCAGAGAAAATGTTCAAATTCATGGCTGGAAATGAAATGAGAACCTCCCACCTTCCTCGTGTCCCTCCCCCCTCCCTCCCCCCCAATCCTCACCACCAAAAAAATCTCTTGTTTCCAGTTACCCTACCGCTACCAGCCCTACTTTTGGGGGCCTACCTCATTTTTTTTTTTTATCTATGTGATTTTTAAGTCTGTTTGAAGACATTTTTAAGGATTTTTTTACATTTTGCAAACAAAATACATATTAAAAAAAGTTTGCCAACCTGTCTAGTAACCTACCCTGAAAATTTTACAGACGTAACCAGAATCAAGACATTTTTTTCTATGGCCTTATAAGACTACATACTTTAACCTGTCTTTCTTTCTTGTAGGGTGAAACCTTCTTCAATTCTGGATCAATGTTTCCACTTTCTTTCTTTATCCTTGCTTTTATATCGTTGTTTCTCTTTCTCCATTCTTGTTTTTTCTTTGCTCTTTCAATTTTCCATGTATTAATAGTGTATTCTTCTGTATCCTTGGCAACATCTTTAGCAGCAAAGAAACATCCATCTTTCTTGTTCTTCAAAAATTTCTGTCAAAAGAACCCAATTACAAATATAATCAACACACCAGGGACTCCCATCCCTTGATACACATGAAGCACCATTCAAAGCACCATTCATAGTGATGAGAATCTAGTTTAACCTTTAAAGCGCCAAACATGAAAATAGTTGAATATTGCAAACAGTGTAAATCTAGATGAGGTGCCTCATGAGGTGCCTCATACGGGTCTGCACTGTTTGCTCTCTGGTCTTTGAAGTCTCATTGTCTCAGTGGTTGTTACATAGGGCAGGAAATCAGAATCAGAATTGTTAACTGATGATACATCCAAGGACAATCATTCACCAGCTAGGAGGACAATCATTCACCACAATAATGAAGGCAGTGGCTAGGGGTCCGGTACCGGACCTCTAGCGGTATAGGCTAGAGGTCCGGTACCAGGTCTCTAGCTATTTCTAACGTGGTGGCTAGGGATCCGGAATTATATTTTGTATATCGATCAATTTGTTAAAAGAAGTGTTTTGTATTCATAATGGACAGTTGCAACCGTTCCGCTTTTGATTTCTGTAATTGTTTATTACGCTTGATAAGTTGGGCCGCTCGGATGTTGCAATTATAATGTCAAAGTTAGTGAGATAGGTTTTCCGTAAGATGTTAAAAGGCTTGTTTTGTTTGGAACATGCATGATTTACTTCAAAACCCTACATCATTTCACTACAAGATATCAGTGTTTTAAGTTTACAGCTTTATTCAATGCCCTCGCAGAAGATGGAACTAGTGATCCTTATACAACCAGTTCCTACCGTCTGGGGAGAAGCCCATCTGATTCTCTTTAGACGTACTCGTCGCCTGTATAGGAGAAGCCCTTTACCAGGTTTACCAGTAAAGTGGATGTCTCACTAGAGCACGAATTAAAAGCCCTTTTCAGGGCTACGACCACTTTACGAAAGAAACCTTTCCGTACCGGACCTCTAGCGGTACCGGACCTCTAGCGGTATAGGCTAGAGGTCCGGTACCGGGTCTCTAGCTATTTCTAACGTGGTGGCTAGGGATCCGGAATAATATTTTGTATATCGATCAATTTGTTAAAAGAAGTGTTTTGTATTCATAACGGACAGTTGCAACCGTTCCGCTATTGATTTCTGTAATTGTTTCGCACATCCACGACTAGATGAAGCATATACTTTGATGGAACTAATCAATGCAATTATCATTTTCATGCATCGATGCAAAACTCAAACACTGCAAACAGTTTAATTTATAATGATTATTAACTGAAAAGGAGAGAAAAATAAGAATAAAATTTTATTCGTTTATTTTACACAATCATTGTGCGTTCTAACCGGGTTTACTAGACTAAAGTAGATTCCCTTTACAAAATGAAGTGTATCGAAACTCTCGCAAGGAAATGCTATTTAAACCAATCAATAACATACTACCGGATCCCTAGCCTCCACGTTAGAAATAGCTAGAGACCCGGTACCGGACCTTTAGCCCATAACGCTAGAGGTCCTGTTCCGGACCCCTAGCCGTAGAGGCTAGAGATCTGGTACCGGACCCCTAGACACTGCCAATAATGAAAGTTAGAAAGAAAAAAAATGCATAAAGGGAACGATAAGCATTCTCTTACAAATACAACCAGTCATACCCAACATTTTGACCAAATTTCGAAATCCTAGCCTAATGGTTGTACGCTTCCTTTATTATACTGGGGTCAGTTGGATCCCCTGTTGGCGTCCCGGCAAAGTTTTTCTTTTCTACAATGCCCACAAGAACATTTTAGGCACATACTTGCGCAAGCAAATAAGGAGACTGAAAAAATCTCAGTTAAACCTTACCGAGTTCGTCTTGAGAAGAATTTAATGAAATATGCAGATATGTGACAGTGGTGCTGACCACGAAAACTAATGACAAAGACATTTATGACGCTAGCTCTCCAAAGTAGGATGTTTACAACAGAATAAGTTATTCAACGGCAATAACCTTTTGGTGTTCTTTTCCTTTCGGAGATTCAGATATGGCATTTGTTTGCTCCATTTAGTATTTTTATTTTAGCATTTTGCACGTGTACTTTGTTGACATTTTGTTGTGGGTAAAATCCATCAGTAAAAAGTGTAGCTAAACACCGAAATCTTTATCCTCTGCTTGGTGACCGAAAGTATGCATGTTGGTATCCTACGATCTGCCAATACAGAAATGTCAGCCGTGAACGAGAATATTAGGAAAGCCAGAAGAACCCTATACAGCCTTATGCCGTCTGGTTGTCATGGTCATAATGGTCAGGATCCAGAAACGACAATTCACCTACTACAAACATATGTTCTTCCGGTCCTCATTTATGGAGTGGAAGTGGTGCTCCCAAAAGGAAGACATCTAGACACCCTTGAGAAGTTCTACAAGAAGTACTTAAAGCTACTGCTTTCAGTGCCAGTTACAACGGCTGATCCAGCGGTTTATATCCTGTCCGGGACAGTTCCGATCGAGGCCACTATACATAAAAGTGCGCTAACCTTATTCGGTAACATCACCCGACTGACTGCTGAATCGGTTGAAAAGAGAATAGCATATCGACAACTGAACATTAAAGGTCAGGAAAGTAGCAGCTGGTTTATAGCCATCAAGGAACTGTGTTTCAAATATGAACTATTACACCCTCTGGAATTGCTCCAAGACCCTCCTAGTAAAGAATCGTGGAAGCGTACTGTCAACAAGCAGATTGACGGCTACTGGTGCAATAGAATTCGTGACAATGCAATGCTGTACTCAAGTCTACGGTATCTCCACGTGAACAACTATCGTTATGGTAAAAGACATTCGGTGTTACGAACAATTGGTAATGCTCGGGAAATTCCACGGATAACAACGAAGTTGAAGCTGGTGACGGGCACATACATCCTTCAGTGTAATAGAGCGGCATTCAACCAGAACCAGATTGAACCTATATGTTTGCTGTGTAAAGTTGAAGAAGAAACTATAGATCATTTCCTGCTAAATTGCACAGCTTTGCATAGTGTTAGACAACCCATATTAGACATTATCACAGGCTCGTATACTAGTCTGCATGAACCTCAGCTTACTAACATTCCTAGTGACATACTCCAGATAGTGCTAGATTGTAGTGGCTTATATCATACTATCCCGAAACGTAACCATCACCTATTAGAGACTATAGAATTCCATAGTAGAAGACTCTGTTACACGCTACATTGTGAACGCTTTAAGAAACTTGCTGAAGTCCCCCAGAGGGTTAGAAAGCAAAAAGACTAATTCTTAAAGTGCAGTACACAGAGGTTATCCAAGACACAACATAGCGGGGTTATCCAGTATTTTTACAGAACTTTTTATCCACTGTTATTACTGAACTTTTAAACAACTTTTACGATAAACTTTACGTCATAAACTTGTAAATAGATATATCATAGCGTGTAAATAGGGTGGTGGACAAACCATTTTAGACTGAACATTCTATTCGGTACTCCAGCGGACTGGAGGTGTGCCAGGATTGGCAGAAACTCTACAATACAAGATACAAGGTGGCTCTGGGGCTGTTTACCTTTTTTACTGGTACCGACATTTACTTTTCACACCCTCATGAATCATGCCCTCAACACGCCTGTGAATGAAATTCTGCTTGGTGTTTGGATAATGAAAGGAAGATAAGAAAACAGCTCTCAAATTAGTTCTGTACCAAAACCTCGTTTTTTCTCGTTTTTTTTTCATCGGATATCTATGTTGAAAAAAACCGGTTACTAGAAATACCGGAATACACTTAATTACCGGAATATAATAAAATACACCCAGAATATACCGGAATGTACCGGAATATACCAAAATACACATTATTGTTTACCGAAATACACTTTAATTTGACCAAAATATATATAGTTTTATTTAAAATATGTCATTTAATATTTGCTGCATGTAAATGCTGGCAAGTGACTGGCCCCTACGAAGACCCAAACCAGCTTGCAATCTGCACAGTGATATCTATCCAATACCCATACGTTGGTCCATTTACTCTCACTACCAATAAAGAAAAAGCTAATACTTAGATGGCTATAATGGTACTTATTTCATTTATTCTAGCAATATTTAAGTTTATTTTGATAATGTAAATGTATATTTTGGTGTATTCCGGTGTATTCCGGTATATTCCGGTAATAAGGTAGATTCCGGTAATTCTAGTAACAAAAAAAAAAAACTGGTCATGTTTGTGACATCTAAACGTCCGATGAAAAAAAAAGAAAAAGCCAAACAATATAGAACAATGAAACGTATAAGAAAGCATATAATTTAATATTTAATGTAATGATTTCCCTTCATCGTTCCACAAAAAATACTGACCCCGCCCCCCCCCCCCCCCCCCAGCAGAGCAGAGTTTCAAATTGTACCCCCTAAACTCCCCCCCGCACGCAGCTGATAAATAATGAATGATGACCGTTCCCTAAATCCCCAACCACAATTTCTTCCTCACTGTTCTTTTCAGTATATGGATGATAACACTATCTGCCTTCATTTCACCTTAATGTCAATTACATATATTTTTACCTTGTTAACTTTGGTAGTGCGTTTGGTTCATGAGCCAGAAGCCTCGGGTTCGATACCCGGTCCGGCCACTTACTTTCGTTTCTCCTTCCGCTGATTCAAGAAGGGCAGTTGTCAGGTGTTGGCGAAAGTAAGTGTATTTAGTACAGGTTAACCGCCTAGGAGGTCTTAGGCTGCCCAGGAATAGTGTGGTTTTGTTATTTGACCGTCCTGACATGATCATGTTTGACGTGGACGTAAAACAATAACACAACAACAACCTTGTTAACTTTACAGTACATGTATATTGATATACTCTATTTCGGGGAATATAACAATACTCAGTAGATGGTGTATGCTATATGAAAGAGATAGGTAAATAGGGTTAACAGTATATTTCCCGGCTCCTATACAACTTAGAACTTCTTCTAGCTTTCTTCCACCACAGAACAGCCCGCTATCAAAACCTCGCGACATCTTTTTCGCCGGGGAAGCAGAAGCTCGGGCTGGGGTAACAGAATCTAAAGATACTGCCATTCTGTGAATTTTAGGCAGTTCCATACTTCAAGAGACTTTTATAAATGTTCTTTCTTTCCACGGTCTATCGTGAAGTGGAATGCCCTTCCCGGGTCTGTTACCTGCTTGCAGAGCGCTAATTCATTCAAGGCTGCAGTCTGCGAGCAGAAACACTCAGGGCCTTGATCCTGAACAGCTTGTTTTTAACTTGTTTTTAGATATCCTTATCTATTTTAACCTATCACCTATTTTATACTGCACTATCACACTATCATTTCTCAATACATTTGTCTATGTTTTCCCTATTTTCCGTCTTACTAGTACACTAATACCAGACGCTGCGCAGACCTATCTCGAATGTCCCTGAGAAATGAACTTGTTAACCCAAGCAGGCATACCAGGAATCATCATTCCCTGGCATTTCAAAGTAAAACGATTGGCAATGATCGGGAATTAATACAATCAAATCCCACATTCCGCTCTCAAAACAAATAGGGAAAGAAGCACATACACACAGAAATTGACACAAGTTTACGAAAGACACGCACAGTAAACTGAATGAGCAGCTCTCTCCCAAACAGATGGTCATTAGGCTACCACAATAACAGCATCAACATCTATTTTTACTTATATTGTATTTTAATTACAAAACAAAACAAAACAGAACAGAAGGCAGATTGGGCAGCAATACATGTGACCAAACCGCCAGAGATCATAGACAAGCGGACACAGCACAATATAACATCAAGGAACCGCAACAGAAGAGTCAGCAAAAGATTACTGGGGCGGGGGGGGGGGGGGGGGGCTTAAACTAGTTTTACTGTGCCCAAACCTCGCCCTCTGCTTCTGCAGTGATTTGAAACATTAATATTAATTTAACTGTCAAAGTCAAACCCAAATTGCTTGGATTGACATTTACCAGTGCAGTTGAATTAAGACTTTTTGCTGACGACGGTGTTTGCTATCGTGAAATCAGAGATAATGAAGAACACGGTAAAACTTCAGCAGGATATAGATTGTTTAGGATGTTGCACAAGGAGTTGGGGCATGAGATTCCAACCAGTCAAATACCTTGGCTTCCTTTGACGTAACTTGGCAGCATGTCCACAGGATATATACAAATGCGTCAATAGAGGATACAAATGCGTCAATAGAGGTTTTAGAGCCTACTTCGACGTCGACTACGTAAGAAACGTAAGTAAGAAAGGACGTTAAAGAGTCGGTATACAAGGAACTGGTGCGTCAAGTCCTGGAGTTTGGTAGTTCAGTTTTGGACCGACCCTCAAAGTATACTTCTTCAAGATGAACTTGAGAAGTTGCAGAAAAGGGCAGCTAGATTCGTAACAGGAAATTACACCAATGAACCACTTGCAATGAACTGGAAGGATGACTGGCATTCTGGAGGAATTTAGTGGGAATCTCTGAAAAAGATGAAGAAAGCAGACTCATAATGCTTTACAAGGGTCTAAAGGGTGCAGCCAGCATATCCATAAAAGACCTTGTTACCCCAAGCAGGCGTATCAGGAATCATCATTCCCTGGCATTTCAAACCCCATTGGCTGGGACTGACATATTTACAAAAGTAAGGAGAAAAATTCTCAGGAATTGACACAATTCAATTTCAGATCCAACCCAAGACACCATGCGGGAAAGAGACAACACAAAACTAGTCATCACCAAAGACAACACCAGCCATATGAACAGCCATTTCCCATGTAGGTGGTCATCGGGCTAGCATGAACATCACAAACACTATATCAATAACAGACATAGCTTCTAACAACACATAACAAGAGTTGTCAGAAGACAACAAAGCGTGCCTTACAGGAGCTTGACTCTCACAGCGCCGGTGGTATTGTTCCAATGTATGTGAGTGTCAAGTATAATGATTGTCATCCATAAAGGGACTGAGAAATATGGTTGAGTCAGTGAAGCATAAAACATATGTCAAATCCATACATGGATGGCGCTGCTAAAATGTTCTTGTCCATATATAAGAGTTTGCCAAGTATAATGGCTCTAACCCATATAGGGACTGGGGAATATCACAAAGTCAGTGAAGCGTATCATAAAGCCAGTGAAGCAAAAATATAGGCCGAATCCATACATCGATGATGGTGTTCAAATAGTCCTGTCCATATGTAGGTGTATGCCAAGTATCATGGCCCTAACCCATACAGGAACTGAGAAATATCACAAAGTCAGTGAAGCGTATCATAGTCAACGAAGCATAAAATATACTCAAATCCATATAAAGAGGATGCTGCTGAAATGATCTTGTCAATGTGTAAGTGTGTGCAAAGTAACACAACTGTAACCAAAAAGGGACAGAGAAATATTATAAAGTCAGTGAAGCATGAAAATGTAGGTCACTGTCCTACATGGTTGGTTACACTCACATGCCCTCGTCCAGATGCAAGTAATTACCAAATATAGTGACTCTAACCCTTATAACTACTTTGAAACTGACTTGAATACAAATGCTTAACATACATTAACCTAATTTTTGTCAAAGTCAGCAGACCATGACCAGTAGGTCAAGGTCATGCATGGTACATATATTCAGGTGATCATGTGCTGATGTAAGTGTGTACCAAGTTTCATTACTCTAGACCTTATACTTTGTGACAAAAAGACCTAAACGCAAATGGTTAACATAGGTTAAACTACATTAACCTAATTTTTTTTCAAAGTCAGTAAACCATGGCCATGACCAGTAGGTCAGGGTCATACATGGTGCATACATTCAGGTGATCATGTTCTGATGTAAGTGTGTACCAAGTTTCATTACTCTAGCCCTTATACTTTGTGAGGAAAAGACCTAAACGCAAATGGTTAGGTTAACATAGGTTAAACTGCTCAGAGACACGGACGCGGACGCGAACGCGGACGCGAACGCGAACGCGAACGCGAACGCTGACGCATACTCTGACTATTACGCCGGGGGTATAGCATAAGCTCTCCTTTGCTTCGCAAAGGCGCGCTAAAAACAACCAAGAAGAACCAAAACAGAACTGCCGCCTTTGGAGTGCCAGTAATAAAAAATACTGGTGGAGCGGGTGGTGGTGGTGGTGGTAGTGGTGTGTGTGTGTGTGGGGGGGGGGGGGGGGGGGGTAATCGGTTTGTGGTTGACCAACCCGCGCCCTTTGTTCTGCCTTGGTTCATCAGATATTTAGCTGTTCAACCCAACAAAAACAACCACCGCCCAGACAACAGTCTTACGTCTTAAAAAAGCACCAACCCTGCCAATAAGAACAAATTACATGTACCTATTTTTACATATTTTCAATTTTATGATGTCAGGGCTAGCCTTAAAATAACAAACCATATATCAAAACAGTCAAAGCAACAAACAACACATTAAAAGACCAGTTTCGTCCCCTAGACTATTACAACTTGGAACTCCCTGGATGATTCCTTTATTATCCCTCGACCAAAAGGTTCGGGGGATATAGCGATGAGCCTGGCGTCCGTCCGTAAACATTTTTTGTACGCTCTATATCTTGAATACCCTTTGGAATATTTTCATGATACTTCACAGTTATGTAGAACAGGTCATGACGATGTGTCGCGTACAAGAATGGTAACACTTGCTATTGTACTTTTTAGTTATCTCCCCTTTGGTGAATTTTTGGCATGTTCGTGTCCGCTCTGTAACTTGAATACCCTTTGAAATATTTTCATAATATTTTACAAATATATAGAACAAGTCATGACGATGTGTCGCGAACAAGAATGACAACTCTTGCTTTCTGACTTTTTGAGTTATTTCCCCTTGATGGTTTTAGCTGTGATTTTGTGTTGATTTCGTGTCCGCTCTGTAACTTGAATACCCTTTGGAATATGTTCATGATACTTTACAGATATGTAGAACAGGTCATGACAATGTGATGCGAACAAGAATGACAACTTTTGTTTTCTTACTTTTTGAGTTATTTTCCCTTGATAGTTTTAGCTGTGATTTCGTGTCCGCTCTATAACTTGAATACCCTTTGAAATATTTTCATGATACTTTACAGATATGTTGAACAGGTCATGACAATGTGCCACGAACAAGTATGACTACTCTAGCTTTCTTACTTTTTGAGTTATTTTCCCTTGATGGTTTTGGATGTGATTTCGTGTCCGCTCTATAACTTGAATACCCTTTGAAATATTTTCATGATACTTTACAAATATATAGAACAGGTCACGACGATGTGTGGCGAACAAGAATGACAACCCTTGCTTTCTTTTTGAGTTATTTCCCCTTGATGGTTTTAGCTGTGATTTTGTGTTGTTTCGTGTCAGCTTTATAACTTGAATACCTCCTGAAATATTTTCATGATACTTCACAGATATTTAGAAACAGGTCATGATGATGTGTCGCAAACAAGAATGACAACTCTAGCTTTCTTACTTTATTAGTTATTTTCCCTTGATGGTTTTAGGTGTGATTTCGTGTTCGCTCTTTGACTTGAATACCTTTTGAGATATTTTCATGATACTTCATATGTATGTAGACCAGGTCATGACGATGTGTCGCGAACAAGAATGATAACTCTTGCTTTCTTACTTTATGAGTTATTTCCCCTTGATGGTTTTAGGTGTAATATCCTGTCTGTTCCATGACTTGAATACCCTTTGAAATACTTTCATGATACTTTACAGATATGCAGAACAGGTCATGACAATTTGTCTCATACATGAATGACAGCTCTCTCATTCATACTTTTGCCCCGCCGCCACCATCACCGAAAAAATGTTGTTGTTTTTTAGATTTGGATTCCTTGTCAAACTTCACTTACTAGAGAGCTCAAAATAAGATTTGTAGGGCTTGTACTTTAGAAGTTATTCACAAATTTTTAGATGTTGAGTGTATCATATGCTATACATTGTGTACATGGTGGCTGTTTGAGATTTTACCTGTTTAGCAGTCTGGCATACTCTTTTGGTATGAGTGTTAGATAACCATGCATCTGTTAAACAGATAACGTCAATCAGAGGCATAAAAGAATGACAATATATTACTTATACGTGTTTTGAAGTGCATCCTGGTTACCAAGGCACAAGGGGCCTTTTTGTCTGGGGATTTGCCATCTCCTCTGATGGCTATTTATTCTGCTGCCACATGTACAGAGGATTCAGTTACTAAGCTTACTTCTCTTGTAAGGGCTAGGGGCTAGGTTCCTTGATCACAGGTCCTGTTGAATAATGGTCCTTTGGTCGTATCACCAGTAAACAATTCTGATCCCGGGATAGGTGTGTGGATGTGTTGGGGGATGTGTTTGGGGGTGGGGGATAACTTGACTTTTCATTTGCTACATGCATGCAACTGAGATATATAAGGTACCGACCATTTGATATTCTGGGGGAGGGCGACCATTTGATATTCTGGGGGAGGGGGGGGGCCTGGTATTCTTGATGGAGACAGGACATTTTATTTCACTGGCCTCTGGAAACAATTTCTTTTTTTTCACCTTGAAGGAGCTAATTTCTTTTTTTTTACAAACTAACTCAAATAGGTATTTGGTTTTCATTATATAGTCTGAACTATCAGATCCTTGTTTACTTAACCTTAACATCCTTTTATTTTACCCACATCAGTAATTTTTACACCTTTTTTTCTCACAAAAAGAACATGGTGCTGTCTGCAACCAGGCTAAGGGCATGGCTTAGCTTGATTTTGCAAACCAGTGCCTGGAGCATGTTACTCTCTTCATCTAAGGTACAGATACACACATCCCTGTATGAGTTGGGCAAAAAATTAGGCCTTAAATTAGGGATATTTTGGCCAAAAATTAGGGCTATTTTCGCAAAGTTTTAGGGCTAACATTAGGAATTTAAGAGGGGTTTCTAGCCCAGTCATATGCCCAAACATGCTTTATTCGCACTTTTAGAAAGTTTGATAAATACTTACTGATAGAGTCACATTATACACGAATGCCAGTTAATAAAATGGCTGAAAGTTCTGTGCTAAGAAGTTAACAAAGGGGGGTCGGGGGGCAATGCCCCCTCCCCAGAAGCCAAAGCAGTTTCCCAATTTTAATGGCAATTTAAAGACTGGAAGCAACAGAGAAAAACTAGGGATGATGATGAAAATAAGGGCTTTTTATTTTAGGAATTTTGCCTTTTAGAGTGTTTATTTTGCCATAATGGCTTTGCTTCCCATAAGCTAGTGACTCTTTTGCAATTCAGTTTTAGTGGAAACATTTACCTTGTAATGTGGCAGATCAATAATACATGTATGTGAATGTTGTATAGGATGTTTTTTTGTAAATGTATGCACATGCGGCCCGCTGGTGTAAAACAATTGTAGATAATATTGAAATATTACTATAAATATGGGGGGTCTGGGGGGGCTGCGCCCCCAGAAGCCAGATACATTATAAAAACTCAATTCAAATGGAATTATCTGCAGACTATTTTTTTTTTTTTTTTGAAATTTTGGGTGGAGCCAGGTTATTTTTTTCACTTCTTTTGAGGCCAGATTATTTTTTTAAAACCCCTTATGAGCCAGTTTATTTTTTTCTTACATATCCAAAGACAAGGATTTTTTTGGGAAAATATACCAGCCCCCTTTATGTATTTCTCAGCATAATAAATGTATGAAAAAGTGGAATTTGATAACCTATTGATGACCTACTGAACATTACGTACAAGGATCATATAGCCAATGAGGAGGTTCACAGAAAGATCCAAGCAGCCATTGGAGAATATGATGAACTCCTGACGCTGGTCAAGAAACGGAAACTAAGGTGGTTTTGCCACGGTTTAGAAAAGACGATTTTACAGGGCACAGTGGCGGGAAAAAGAAGAAGCGGTAGACAGAAGAAGCGGTGGAAAGACAATATTAAAGAGTGGACAGGGGTGGGTTTTGCCAGCTCAGCTAGGGCAGCTGAAAACACGACAAGATGGAAAGAGACTGTTTTAAAGCCATCTGTGGTGCCCCAACAACCTAGCAATGTTATGGGATAGAATAGCAATTGAATGATGTATAGCCAGCCTGAAAATGGGGGCTATTCCAGCGGTACGCCTGTACCATACTTACTATAGGAAGAAATCCCGCCCCCACCTCCGCCCACTCCTGCGCGGGATTCTGATTCTCAGTACCCTGCCCCCGCCCAACCCCACACCCCAACAGAGAGAGAGAGAGAGAGAGAGAGAGAGAGAGCCGATCACGATATAGTTTATGTTGAGTATGGTATCAAAGCTAAGCGTATCCAACAAGCCCCGAGTAAGATTTACCTCTATAAACGAGCGGATATGGTCTTCGTGGCCATTTAGCTAGTTTTAGGGGTTCTTTCCTTCCTTTCGGCTGACCATAGTCACATGTCAGTTATAATGACATGTGGGTCAGTTTTAAGTCCGAGATCATCGCGGCTATCGAAAGCTTTATCCCGACAAAAATGACCAAGACAAAATATAGCTTACCATGGATCGACTGTTCGATCAAACAACTGGTTAGAAAACGAGATAAACTCTATTTTCGTGCTCGCAAGCCAAGCAGCCCTGACATTAAGAACCACTACAAACGGTTCAGAGTACACGTTCAGAAGGTCATCAGAGATGCATATTGGAAATATCTTCTTCTTTGAGACCGATAACCCTGATCCCGATTGCCCCAGGAAAAGTGAAAAAGTAAAAAAGTTTTGGTCATTTGTCAAGGCCCTCAAGAAAGATGCGTTTGGGATCACCTCACTCAGAGAAAATGGTATTTTGAAAACTGACACTCTTGATAGATCTTGATAAGGCCAACATTTGTAATAGACAATTTCAGTCAGTTTTCACATGTGAATCTGACTCTGAAATCCCCTCCAAAGGTGGTCCATTCTCCCCATGAGGGAGATTACAGTTGGCCCAAATGGGGTCACTAAATTTTTGAACAGCCTGAATATACATAAGGCATCTGGGCCTGATGGCCTTAGTGCTAGGGTGTTATAGGAATGTAGTTCTGAAATTGCTCCTGTCCTGGCCTTCATCTACAATGAGTCGCTTGCTCAGGGCGCTGTCCCAGATGATTTCTAGATGAGGTTAAGACAGGTGTGTCTTAAAAGAATGATTGCTTCCCTGGCTTACTTTCAGAGTTGCATCCCGTTGATTATTTCGTAGACCATGTTTGTGCACGTGCGCGCCATAACTAGGTAATTTTTAGGAATTTCTTGATGACACTTCATAGCAATGTACATTAGCTTGAGACTGTGGGTTGAGAATTAGAATAGTTGCTTCACCTTACCTAATAATTGGAGTTACATCCCTTTGATTAGTATTTACAGACTGTTAGTACCTGTGTGTGACTGATTGTAGCAAATGTAGCTCTGGTTTTTAAAAAAGGAGAAAAATATGATGATGCTAATAATCGACCGGTGTCGTTTACATGCATCTGTTGCAAAACCCTCCAGCATATAATAGTAAGTAACATCAACAAGCATCTAGCCTTTAAGAGAATTCTTGCTGACTGTCAGCATGGTTTCCGGACTCAGAGGTCTTGCGAAACCCAACTTGTTCAGTTCTACCACGATTTGGTAAGCAACCTGGATGGTGCTCTAAATAGTGGTCACAAGCAGACTGATGTGATTATTATGGATTTCGCAAAGGCCTTTGACAAGGTATCCCACAGGTGGCTATTGTACAAATTAGATTATATCGGCATTAGAGGATCTACTCATAAGTGGATCACTTCATGGCTCTCTGGACACTCTCAAAAAGTGGTTTTAGATGGCCAAGCCTCAGATCCAGTCCCGGTTCTATCTGGTGTCCCTCAAGGATCGGTCTTTGGACCGGTCCTGTTTCTTATATTCATTAAAAATCTTCCAGACAACATCATGTCATCTGTTCGTCTTTTTGCTGATGATTGTGTTTTGTATAGGAATATCTTCTCCCCCATGGATTGCCAGATCTTGCAAGATGACCTGAACATCCTCGCACAATGGGAGACCGATTGGCAAATGAAATTTAATGTTGCCAAATGCCATTCTATGAGGGTGACTCGGCACCTCCCTAACAAGCAAATACACTTTAATTGCTCTCTCCATCAGCAAAGATTGGAACAGCTTCAGTCCACCAAGTATCTTGGAATAACGATTACAGACAATTTGGATTGGGGTCAACATATTTCAGAAATATCAAGTAAGGTAACTAAGACAATGGGATTTCTTCGGCGCAGTTTGGCACTGGCACCTCGGCAAACTAAGGAAGCTGCATACAAAACATTGGTTCGCCTTCAACTAGAGTATGCAGCACCTATTTGGCATCCCTATCATAAAACGCAGATTCAGCAGGTTGAGAAGGTGCAGAGAACAGCTGCCAGGTGGACCTGCAGGCGATGGCGGAACACAAGTAGTGTCGGCGATATGCTGGACGAGCTAGAGTGGCCATCCCTGGATGCCCGCCGGGAGCAGTCCTTCTTAACCTTCTTTTACAAGATTCATTCTGGTACAGTATCCCTTGAGAAGGATAAGTACTTGACCCCAGCACCAAAGTCGAGAAGGACTAGGGCATCCCATGACTCACAATACACTAGATACCTTGCGTATAGTGATGCCCTGTAAAATTCATATTTCCCCAGGACTATTCCTGTGTGGAATAGTCTCCCCTCTTCAGCGGTTTCTGTCAAAACCGCTCAGTAGTTTAAGGTCTTTATTTAGATTATCGGTCGAGAGGCATGTGTTTTAGCATGCCTCTGATCTGCTTCTTGTGAATAGTTTTAATGGCCCACCCCGAAAGGCCAATTACTAAAACCCGGAACAGCCGGAACACCCGGAACAGCGGAACATTTATTTTCTATTATACAAATAATTCATTTTTCATAAAAAATGAGATAAAACAATTGGAAAATACTATAGAATAGAAAATTCATTTCAAATTTAAGGTTGTATCTGGATTCTAGTAAATCATTGCTGTTCCGTTAATCTACTGAGTGTTCGGTCGCGGCCGATTACTAAAACCCGGAACAGCCGGAACACCCGGAATTGTGGAACATTTATTTTCTATTATACAAATAATTCATTTTTCATAAAAAATGAGATAAAACAATTGGAAAATACTATAGAATAGAAAATTCATTTCAAATTTAAGGTTGTATCTGGATTCTAGTAAATCATTGCTGTTCCGTTAATCTACTGAGTGTTCGGTCGCGTTTCAAAATAACTGACGTTACGTCGTTAGCAACCAGTGTGACTGTTCCGTATTATGACGTTACTTATCTGTTCTGTGTTATAGTATGTGTTCCGGATTATAGTAGGTTAATGTATCGTTTCGGTCTTTTGCCTGTCTCGCCTATTCTTTAAGATTTTACCAACACGAGAACCGCCATAGAAAAGATTTCAAGAATAAGCGGCCTGACTGTTCCGTGTTTTGCCATTATTTATCTGTTTTGCCTCATAGTGTATGTTCCGGATTTTAGTAGGTTAATTTATCGTTCCACCGTTCCGCCTGTTCCGTCTATTCCTGTTCTGCCTGTTTACCCTGTTCCTTGCAATTAATTATCTGTTCGCCTTATAATAGAACAGAATAGAACAGGAGAAAACTTTATTCAGGTTTTCAGTTCCGCGTCTATCATTAATGACCATAATAAAAGATAGCAGAATAGCATTGTATCAAATTATTTAATTTATTTTTCTGCATGTATTGCAAATGACCAGTGTAGATTCATTTACAGAGCTGCTGATTCCCAAGCACGTAAAGGGAGGTAATTAAATATGCCGAAAGTTTGTTTTTCCTTCGAGCTAAATTCTAAATTTAGCTACCCACTACACCTGAGGTAATGATCAGAAAATGATCGTCTCAGTATCGAGAGATAGAGAGAGAGAGAGAGAGAAGTTTGGAGCTCCCCGGGCAGATTCCATTGTTTCTGCTGCTGCGTGTGCAGAGGTTTCAGTTACTAAGTTCACTTTTGCCTGTAATGGCTGGGGACAAGCTTCCCTAATCACAGGTCCTGATAAATGATTGTCGCTAGACGTATCACCAGTAAACTACTCTGATTTCACACAGAGAGAGAGAGACTTCATCGTACTTTGAGGTACTTCAAGGGATAGAAAATTACTTTGTGATAGCTGTGGTAGTTGTATACTACTATACACTAATTCACATCTTACTGTCAGCCATATTTTTACTTCAAATTGCGAGGAATATAATAACATGACCATAGCCAACCACTCTGTTATGACTTGTTGTAATATTGTGTGGTATTTAGTAGGACCGAAGAATACAGAAGGTATGGAGTTTTACCCAGCAGCGGCCCGATCTACTTTCACTTTGCAGTTGATTGATTTGTATTTTTCTAAGAATAAATTAGAACCTTTAACTCCTAAAATGGACCACCACATACGTATATAATTGCAACAACATCTCTCTAGAGACTCTAGTAAAGTTTGACTGATTTGTATCTCTTCCAACCCGAGGTAATAGTGAAAACTGTGATGTCATTGGTTTTCGCGCATGTGGGGCTCAAAACTGAAAAAAATCTAAATCTGTTATCTTCGAATGTTCCGAGAAAAGAGATCCTGCGAGACGCAGCTTATCATGCTGATTGATGAACTGGCTAAAACTATGCAGATGGGCAAACAGACTGATTTGATTTTATTAGATTTTAGTAAGGCTTTTGACAAAGTTGCCCATGAAAAACTTCTTCAAAAACTGCATCACTATGGTATCAGAGGAGCCAGCTTACAATGGATTAAGGACTTTTTAGATAATAGGAAACAGGCTGTAGTAATTAATGGACTAAATTCAAACCTTATCCCAGTCTCCTCTGGCGTCCCGCAGGGCTCAGTTCTCGGACCAATTCTCTTCCTTGCATACATCAATGACCTACCAGAGCAGGTCAAATCAAGAGTAAGGCTCTTTGCAGATGATACTGCAATGTACCTTGCTCTTAGCTCATCGTCCGAAGGCAAGGTCCTCCAAAAGGACCTACTCAGCCTAGAACAATGGGAAAAGCTGTGGGATATGAACTTTAAGCCCTCTAAATGTCAGGTCCTTCATGTCACTCGTCTTAAAAACCCCATTCAGACTAAATACTTCTTACATGATATTGAGCTGGATAGTGTTTCATCTGCAAAATATCTAGGGGTCACCATTTCAGATGACCTCTCTTGGAGTACCCATATTGATAATGTAATCAAGAGCGCTAACCAGACTCTTGGATTTCTGAAAAGAAACATTCGGGTCCATAATAAGGACCTGAAATCAGTAGCCTACAAAACACTAGTAAGGCCCCAGTTGGAGTACGCTTCAACAGTATGGTCCCCCCACACTGCCACTGATATACATAAAGTGGAAGCGGTCCAAAGAAGGGCTGCCAGGTGGGCAACAAGAGATTATAACTACACATCCAGCGTCACTGCTATGTTGAAGGACCTAAATTGGCGCCCCCTAGACCAACGACGTATAGATTGCCGTCTTATAATGATGTACAAGGTCACATACGACCTTGTTGCCATTCCTGCATCTGAGTACCTTGTTCGCAACACTAGACAGTCAAGACATATTCATCCACTTTCATATCGACAAATCCCAACTTATAAAGACTACTACAGGTTCACATTCTTCCCTAGGACTATCATCCATTGGAATGCCCTCCCACCCTACATACCGGTCCTTCCTACCTTGGTGCAGTTCAGCAGTGCTGTCTGCCAGGTAATCCATGTCTCTCCCTAAACACCAATTTCTATTTTTATCTTTTAACTATACTAGCACTCTTTATCGCACTGTACAAACTCATTTCACACACTTTCCTATACATTTGTTCCAGCTAACCCCCTTCAGCACTTGGTTCGCCGGAACCCGTCTGTTGTCCCCCTCGGAGGTTAAGACGTAACGGAAGATAGATAGATAGATAGATGACCAGTTTCAGTGACCCTAACAGTATGGCAATATCCTGTTATTTGACCCGCACGGAATAAACCGCATGTAAAGGGAGGTAATTAAATATGCAAATTAGGTCTAAAATATGCAAATTCGCTTTATTCCGTAAGTAAATTTCTATATAAGTCAAACAAACCTAGAGGGTGGGTATGGTGGGAGCAGGCGGAAATATAGGCGGGTCAAATAACAGGATTATGCCAACAGTATTATACACACTGGCAATGTTTCACATAAAAACAGGATTTCTTTAATGGATTATCATAGTGTGCCATGCTAACTTTTGAATGTTATCCAGATAAAAGATGGAAAAGTTGAAACACTGAATTTAGGAGGCCTTTATTTTCTAGACCTTTATTTAGCTTACAATAATAAAGTTGGACCAGTTTCAGTGATCCCCACTCATTCTCTAAACAAGTTGCAATATGAAGCTGGTTGCTGTTGCTCAAGATTGAAACTCACAAACTGAATATAAAAACATACTGAAGGCAATGGCTGCAGATGCTTATCAAGAAAAAGATGAATCATGAAAATTAAGAAATACCCTGTCAAAATAAGGGGATGGGGTTACAAACCAAACCAAAACTTGCATGCAAATACATTTTATCCAAATGTTTTTATAGTATTTTAAGTTGAAAACAATAGTAAAGATATTTTCAATTAGTATTTAGTCCCTGGTCAATTAATTTCAACAATATTTAAAAAGAAACTTTGCAGACTGGTTGAAATAGCAGCTGTGCTGTTCTAAGGACAGCAATTATTGCAATACCATAAAGTCAATGTTTAATGTATGTCATTATATCTTCAGTTCTATAAACAGAAATATAACATGCTAATTAACATATCCAAATAGAAAATAAATCAGAAATATTCCTCTGATAATAAATTTGATTCGAATTTTACAGTGGAGAAAAAATTAGAAAAATGTATGAAAAATGGGGTTGTCATGAAAACCTGTATACTGTGAAGTTCTTCTAGGTAGAATGATGTTATTATCAAACCTACACAAAGGCAATATAACTTAGTGTATATCTCTGCAAAAAAGAATTATTTGCTGCATCACTTTTTAAAAATATTGACAAAATTTAAAAAGTCACTAAAACTGGTCAGTCACTGAAACAGGTCCACCTACGATAGAACAATTAAAACGTGCACACACTTTACAATTGGAGTGAGATGTGTTATTCAATGAAATGGATGCTTGCATGCGTTGTTGGAGGGTAATCTGAGCCTTCTCTGTTCACACTGTTCAGAGGCCAAATGTAGTTATCCACCACATAAACTAACAGCTTCTTAGGCTCTTTATTATATGCTTTATCAGGCCTGTAAATTACTAAATGATAGCTTCCAGATGCCAGATAGACTGGTTCTTCCAAAATTACAAGAACTATCGTATGCAGACAAAGATTGAAATTCAGTCTACCTGTCATGCGCAATGCGATTCAATTGTCCGTGGAACTGCAGATCAAGATTTTTGTTCTTATTTTCTACATTTCCGGTGAGAAATTGCAAGAATCCAGAGAAGTTTGAAACGATTTAGATGTCCACATAAAGGCCAATGTCTTGCGAACTGAGGGACATAAGTATCTTACATGATTGTGTTGAATTCGGAAGGCGCAGCACTGTTTACCAATAGAGGGGTCAAAATTGATCAACACGGAGTACAATATCTTGTGTTTTTTTAAGCCAAGGGAGCGAATATCGATAATTGCAAACATTTTCTGTACGTGACCAAACCATTTATCTCAGTTCAGGTGTTGTTCAGGTATACTAAAATGTAAAAATAAGAGAAAAAAGCTGCAGGAGATCAATTTTGGACCAAATGCACCTACTGACCCCAAGTGTCTGTGGCTTGGACAGGATCATAGGGAGAAACTTAGATCGCACATTGTGCTTCCATCAAGGTACTTACTTCGATCTAAGTATAAAAATGAATGGAAATCAAAGCATGATTGCTTCTGCAGTTGCAATGAAGCAGAATTGCAATATTATACAGTGAAAGGATAGCAAATTTTTTTATAATTTTGTAAAAAAAAATCAGCTTCCGTTTTATGTAAATTGAGGAAAATTCAAATACAAATATATCTTTGAGATGCCCCCTCCAGTGGGATAGATATATCCTCTGTGTGTCACTGTCTACATGCTTGCTATGCTGGCATCATGTCAGAGATATCATTGGACTGCAATCAAAGAAATCTCAGGAAATGGGAAGATACATGGTTCCAGAAGAATGTGGTTCTTTTACAAAAACGCAACGGCTGAAAAATCAGATTGCTTTGCATTCCAACTTGGTGTTCATCAATATTGAAAACTCAGTACTTGAAATTTTGCAGTTATAATCTAAATGGATACAGATGAAGAATCTCTCAATCCTAATGCGATTTCTATACCTCGATCGAAGTATATACCTCGATAGAAGTATATACTTCAATCTACATTACTCCCTAACCTGTTGGAGGTGCAAATCTCCCTGTTATAACCAAATAAATAATGTAAAGATATTGCAAGACAGATGGGAAAATGCTGCAGTAGGTGAGCAGTGCCATGACTACTTTCAAAAGATTGTAGGCAACAAGTGCTCACTGCTCAGTGTTCCCACCAAAAGACTTTTTTTTTTGGCTTGTGGTTTCGGCCACAAGCCAGTATTCATGTCGTTTAGTGATACCGAGTTATTTTCGGAAGAAATGACGTCACGCTCATTCGGAAAATACCAGGAGAGTTGGCATATACTAAAATATGGAGTGGGGTCAATCTATGGAGTGGCGTGGTTTTTTGGAATGGTATTTTGGAGTATTCTGGACAAGAAACCATGCCTCACCATTTTCGGGCAATGACCAGTTGCAAAATGCAAAGGGGCATGTTCTGATTTATCTCCTGGACTAGCCAGATTATGTGAAATAACATAATAGCTTGTTTGAAAGCATAATACTATGAACCAAGCTAGGCCAAGCCAAGTATACTTTGGGGAACAATAATTAAACATTTTGGCCATACTGTACATTTATCCGAGTCAGCAGCATTAAGTCTTGGCAGTTTGAAACCCCCCCCCCCCCACTCCACTCCAAGGCGTCACTCCAAAGGTTGACTCCACTCTATATTTTAGTATATGCCGGGCGATTTTTTGTACCTTCGCGTACGTCATAAAATACATACAATTGCCTCGGTGCATTTTTTATCCACATCCGAAAACAGAAAATGTATAGGATCGCCCAGATGGTAATGATCAGACTGCGCAAAATGCAGTCTGATAGGTCCCTTTTTTGGTCGCATATGGCATAAAGCAGGATTCCTTTATGAATCGCCTATGGCATGTTTCAAGGGAGGTAATACTTATATAATTTGCAACAAGTCTTCGTTAATTTTGTATGACTCAGTAGACTAGTTTCTTAAAGGTAAAGATAATTTTTAAACAACATGATAAATATACAAATTTGAACGTAAATAATTACATGTCAGAGTGATAGCCAGCAGAATGTATATATTTTTGAAAGTTTGACGTATTACTGTATATTGACCTTTCACTAATAAAAAATAAATGAATTATATTAAAAAATTGGATTAAACGAAATTAAATTTTGAAACAATGTGTTCCTAGTGGCTGAACCAGCCCTTGGGGAACGTCGTTAGGAAAACCGAAGTTCAACATACACGTTTCTTCCTGTCAATAGGGAGGTTAAGATTTAGAACTTGTACGCGTACGGCTACTGGTAGCTACACGTACACGTACAAGTTCTAATTATAGTTATTAAAGGTTAAGATAAATGTAACTTGTACGTGTACGTGTTACAAAAACAAATGCGACAGATTATTTTAGAGGATCGAAGTAATTATAGAAAAAGCTATCTGTATGACTTTTCGTCCGTGTGTACGTTTTGTAGGTTAAATTATCTCCTCTTTGTCGATTGTTTCGGTCGGTTGTTGTCGAAACATAACGCTCTAATTATTCTGGTGTCAAAAAGAAAGCGTACAGGTCCGTCGACCAATATCACACCCGGCGACCATCCTATATACACCACATTTTTTCTAATAATTGCACTGTTACAAAGTCCCATAGCTTTTATGGGAAAAGACCTGGCATCTGGCTGCTAGGCCTTTCACCATAAAAACTATGGGATATTACTTAAAGTTTTTGATATGAAACGCGACAGCATTGTGTAAAACCTTTCTTTAAACCGTATTAAATTCATTTATAATCAATATAAAACCAAACGCTGAATTAAAACATTTTTTACATAGTGCAGTCAATTTCCGTCTTAAAAAGTTATGGTACTATCCTGTACTTTTTACAGTAAAGGAAAGCCCTTACTATTGTCAGTTCACTATCTGCGTACTCACTTCTTCTCCACCGTCCCCGATTTTCATTGAATACAACGACCAACAGAATTCCCTGTGTCTTATCCTTTTTTTTATCGTTTATTGGTAATGTAGCCCATACCCACCCAGCTCACAGTCTGATTTCCCCATTTTGATTGATGGGATACAAATTATCCCGACCAGCTTTTCCGTCTCAAATGGACGGATGCACGGCGCCCCGTTTCTGCGGCCATGCTTTCATACCGCTGAGGTGCGTGGCGGGGAGGGGCGGGGATGGTGGCGTCGTTACGAGAATTGAAACACACACACTTCCCAACTAAGTTCCATTTATGATGCTGACATGTGACTACATGATTTTTTTAGCTGCTGGCTGGGAGGTTGATGCTCTTGACTCATGATCACGAGGTCACGGGTTCGATTCCAGTTAAGGTCACGTTTCTTTTCTGAATCTTGTTCATTTCAGCGTCGTTCATATCTCATAGATTTCCTAATATGCCCCACATGACTAAAATACTGTTGAAAAGGTGGTATAACCCGAAATCATTCATCCAACCAGCTTTACAACTGCGGCGATATCTACAACAAATATTGCCTTATGCCTCGCATGTACCACCCGCACATTAAACATTGGTGTATCCTATTTACGCTTCACTGATTTTCAAGTGATCGCTTTAAATCATTTCTTAGATATATGCTTTCAACGTTGATACCATAAAATAAAATGTACATTTACGAATTCAATCCGAAAAATGAATTCAAAGTACACGTTTATTAAGCTACGTGTAAACGGCCCCCTAGAAGTAGTCAACGTCTAGAATTTACTTCTAACTGGTAGAGAGTATGCAATTTTTGATGACGTATGCACACAAATCATCGCTAGACGTACACGTACACGTACAAGTTAAAAATCTTAACCTCCCTATTATATGCAGAATTACTGCGTCCACAATCTACATTACTTTATGGGCAAAAAATATCCATGTTAAGTCCTGTTACATGGAGTGAAATATGATGAAACCTAGAGTTGAAGTCTATTTCCAATATTACATAAGGACATGCTATCTCTCGCCTGTTTGCGCATTGTCACAAAAACCACTCAACCAAAAAACGTTAAGTATACGACACCGGCACCGACGGTGATAATGCCGCAGACACAGGAACAGTAAAGTAATACACATGTAGATCTACCTAGTTTCTGCTAGTAGCAGGCGAAACTAAAATATTATCTGAATAGAAAATAAATCCGAGCAGACCAGAAATATAATCAGCTTCACAACACCGCATAACTCTTTATTAGGCTACCTTTGCTAGTGTTGAGATTCCCTTATGTGCACAGTTAGGCCTACTGGTCGCAGAAGCTAAATGTGACTGACTTTCATGGCGTATTGATGCTTTGCATCAATGTTTTCTTGTAACACTCTCTAATGTTGCCTTTTTATTTCACCTATACAAATGTACAGAGAAATATTTACACATGTCGACGATTTCCTTAGATGAACCTTTACTCGGCTGACGATGTACATACATCCATGAACAACACGCAGTCATGCAATGTTACGCTTAAGCGACGTCACAGATTATTCGACGTCACGGATTATTCGATAAGTTGATTGGCCGACGTAACGTTTGATATACGTCATGTCATAGTGACGGCTGTTGAACGTCATTACCAAACACGTTGGTAAATAGCTATTCTTTGTCCTTTCCTTGGCGTAAAATTAGCCAGAACTTCACAAATAAGTACCAAAATTGATGTGAAAACATAGTATAAATGTAAGAGAAAAATTTCATTTTTCGGAGGTTCATGGAATTATGAACGCAATGGGTTCCGTGCTTTAATGTTCCCAAATGTTGTAAAGCAAGCAAGTTATTATCTCAAACAATAGTAGCATGCATTTTCTTCTCAGAGTGTCAAAATTTCCTTCTAGTCACTGTCACTGATGCTACTAAAACCAAAAATATAGTTCAGTGAATATATATTTGTTGTCTTTTTTTGATGCCAAGTTCAGATGTGCCAAGATTCCACAGAAACAGGTTTTAAACAGTCTTTCCTAAAATAAATGTGACTTAGCAGCCATATAGAACAGACTTGAAATAGGTCCATATAGTAATTTTCCTTGAGACATGCCTAACGGCTTAAACGTTGGAAAACTCTCTCTCTCTCTCTCTCTCTCTCTCTCTCTCTCTCTCTCTCTCTCTCTCTCTCTGTGCGTGCGTACGTGTGTGTGTGTATGTGTTTGTGTGATTTGTCTCTTAACGTCCACGGTAAACAGCAATGGTCAATTCGGGACGGTCAGTTAACCTAACCACACTATTCCTGGGCAGGCTTAGACCTCCTAAGCGGTTAACCAGTACTAAGACCGGGTTTCGAACCCAGGGCCTCTGACTTATGAGTCAATTGCCCTACCGATTGCGTAACACGGCCCGTTTGTGTGTGTTTAAATATTTCCTCAATCTGTTTTTCAAATAAAGTCTACACTTGTTTTTACCTCACACCTGTAGATAATGCCACCATTCAAGAAGTTAAGAAATTTTACTTTGCTAAATAAAAATTAGCAACAGAAAGTGCACTAACAACTGGGTTTACTTGAATAAACAACTCATGAACATTTCACTGGCTTAGCTGTACAAGCCTTCCTTTTAAAAGGAAATTTTATCTGTCCTGTTTTCAGAGATACTGAAATGGTTGAATATTTCTTGCTGTTGTGTTACCAGAATTGGCTCTTTTGACATCGTGTAGATGTGCCAGGGTAAAATTATATTTATTCCATTATAAGATGGTCCATAGTGTGATCCCAAATATCTACTGTGTTAATCCTATTAAACGCCCCGAGGGTTTGCATTTTTATGAAAAGATGGTCATTATTTAGAACCTACTTTGTGTAAAATCAGGCACTGCCATAATACCTGTAATAAACGGTAAGGTAAGTGGGTATACTTTCAGAGGAAGTAACTATATTATTTAGCCTTCCTTTTCAGAAGGAGTGCAGGTTAAAACTTAAAGGATAGAATTTGCTCCTCTAGGAACATATTCTATCCTATAAGAGTAGACCCCATTCCTAAAAGCTACCTCATCTAGAGTAGCAAACAGGAATTCGTGCAAGTCAATATAACATTGTTTTCTGAAAAGAAGCGGATGGTATTTATTAGAGCTGGGGCATTTATTAGGATTCTTATGATAAATCCATCTTATGAATTTCTGCTATGAGAAACAGTCCCAAAATCTAAATCTATCTTATAATATGGATCTAGATTTTTAGAGATTGTTCTGGAAGGAAAATAACTGTCATATAATTGAAGAACTGTTTTTATTGCTAAGTTCATGAAAAATGTTGGTTTCTGATTCTTTAGAGGCAGTCTTCAGGCATGGCAGAACTACCAGAGCTTGATCTTACCTTTGATCTTGTGGAGACAGGTTGCCATGGTAACTATGAAGTTGTGCCTGTTCGGGACAGGTCTGAAGAGAAAATAAAGTTGCCTTTAAAAACGGTAAGAATTCAAGTTCAGTCAATTTACAGTTAAGTTTTTGAGATAACAGAGGACCAGTTATAAAAGTATTTGGACAAACATTGAGCTTGATGCTGACCTAGTAGACAAGCTATAATTACCGTAAAAATTCTTAGAATTTGGACACATAAAATATTATCCGTAATTGTCCTGAAAGTGAAACAGTTTGGTTTACAATGCAGTAAGGTCCCACATATGGCATGGCAAACAGTGTAGACCCTGGTCAGACTGCTCCTTTTTAGGAGCAGTTTGATCTGGGTCTGCAGTGTTTGCCCAGACCTTTTTGTCCAAATACTTAGAACTTTTACAGTAATGCCTATCTTATTTTCATTACAAAAATATGCCTGATTTTCACAACTTGAGTTGGTTTGATGGTGTATACTATAGCGAACAAAATTTCAGTTCATTCAAAAATGTGTTGCAGCAGTAATTGTATTTTAGTTTATAAAACACGCCTACACACAACCTGAGACAGTGATTTTTTTCACTATTTTGGGAATGGTGCCGGTGTCCATGAAATTGGGAAAAATCATGATGTATTCTTCGAAAATTTGTAATTTCAGAAACACCTTTATTTAGCCTCAAGTGGTGGGATAGGGGACATGATACTGAATATATAATATTTACCTTCAATTATAGCTATATATCTGCCAATTCTAAGCAAGCAAGTAGATTTATGCTTGTAAGATGGTCTCTAGAAAAATTCTTCCTGCAGTTGGGAATTTTTCAACTTGCTTTTGGGAAAAAAAGATACTATTTTGAATTGGGACTGGTGCCTTTTATGGGCACCACTTTTATAGAGAAAAAAATCACTGTGAGATATGGGAATATTAAATGACAATACTGAGATTATCCCTGTTCAGTCATTGTTAGAAAAAGAGCTTGATGTGATCTCTCATTAGAACTGTCAGTTTAAAATGTGTAGGTACAGCTTCCATTCTTTTGAATTATCTTTTTGTAGGTTCTTGCTGCATCGGTCATCTCCTTCCTGATGCCCTTGTCTGTCTCCTTTTTTGAGACACATGGGTTGAGGTAGCTTGTTTGGGGACACTGCGCTCTCGAGTTAATACAGGCATGTTACGTAGGTGTCACTAACCTGATGTCTGCAGCTACTGTGTCTTGTGGAATGCGTAATAAGTATGGCTTGGAGATAGTTGCGTGTTGCCTGCCAAGACCTGCCCATCATGTTTTTTCTTTCAATCAGTTGGGATTTAGCAACACTGAAGAAGTTAAGTACAGAAACGTGAGTCTGTTGCACTAAATTCAGCATAGTTATGTATATATTCTAGTCACCATTTTTACATATAGCAGACAACTTTAGTGACTTCATGCTTGCTTTGGTGGATGATGAAGCCCTTCCAAAATGAGGTCTACTCTTAAAGGAAAGAATTTGCTCCTAGAGGAGCAAATTTTTTTTTTTAAGAGTTGACATCCATTTAGAAGGGAGACAAAAAATGAGAAGTGTTGAGTTGCTTCTCCTGAAAGTGTACCCGTCTACCGTGACATCGACTCTGCTCTTTACCTTTTATTCTTGATATTTTTCAGCTGCCAGTTGGCTTACCACCAGTGTTGCCAGATATTGAGACTGAGCTAGAGAAGTTTCTGACAACTCCAGAAAACCTGCCCATACATGACACCGTCAAGGCACAGAAGTAAGTTTCTGACAACTCCAGAAAACCTTCCCATACATGACACTGTCACAGGCTCAGAAGTAAGTTTCTCACATCTCCAGAAAACCTGCCCATACATGACACTGTCAAGGCACAGAAGTAAGTTTCTGACAACTCGGGGAAAATCTGCCCATACATGACACTGTAAGACCCTGGAGTAAATGTCTGACATCATAGTAAAACATGTCCTTGCCTGTCACTGTCAAGGTACAGGAGTATGTTCCTGCTGACACAGAACTGTCATTGCACAAAAGTATGTTTATGATTACACATAAACAGCATACAGCAGAAAATCTGGAGGCACAGAAGTAAGTTTCTAAGTTTCTAATAACATCTGCTTATACATGACACTATCAAGGCACAGCAGTAAGCTCCTGCTAACTCCAGGAACTTGCTTGTACACAGTACTGGCAATGCACAGAAGCATGTCTATGGTACACCAGAGAGAGAACCTGTCCTTTCATGACACTGTAAAGGCACAGAGGTAAGTTTCTGACAGTACCAGGAAACCTACCCAGACATAACTGTTTCAAGGCAAAGAAGTAATTTTCTGGTAACACCAGAAAACCTGCCTGTATATAACACTTTTGAGGCACAGAAGTGCATGTAAGTTTTTTTATGTTTACAGAAAACTTGCCTATATATGAAGCTGCCATTGCACGGAAGTTAGACCTGTTCTTAAAAGCCCCTGCATGGAAAGGCTTCATTTTCATTGGAAGCAAAGCCATAAAATTGCTTCCCGCAGTAAAAATGGCACAAAAAAACATGGGAGGTTTACCAGTTCACCTTAAATCTCTTTTTGATGTTCTATTTCAGATTTTATCCCCGAGAGCCAGAACCCAATAATTTATTACACACTGATATTTGTCCAGTACAAACCACAATAACTGTAGAGAGACATCCAACAACTGGTAAACTATTGGGCTATAAAGAGGTAAGACAAGGTCTCCAGATAATTGTATTTGATAACAGTTTTTATACGCCCATTTTGAATAAACGGACATATTACATCATGGCACTGTCCGTCCGTCTGTCCATCCATCCATAAACATTCTTGTGGGTGCCATAACTCAGTAACAGTTTGGGATATCTTCATTAAATTTGGTAGAAATATGTATTAGGTCGGGGCAACATGTCATGTATAAGAATGGTTGGGCCCCCTTCCTTAGTTCCACAGTTATGCTACTTTGAGTATTTTTTTTCCCTACAAGTCTTGTGCGTGACATAACTAGATAACCGTTTGGGATATCTTGATGAAACTTCATAGCGGTGTGTATGAAGACCTAACGATGTGTCGCATACAAGAATGGTTGCTCTCCCTTACTTCGTTTTAGAGTTACGTCCCTTTGATAAGTTTTTTAAGGATATTTTTGTGTATACTTATCTTGTGCACATCATAACTTGGTAGCCTTTTGGAATATCATGATGAAACTATAGCAATGTACATGATCATAAGACAATGTGTTGCATAAAAGAATGGTTGCTTACCCTTACTTAATTATGGAGTAACTTCCCTTTTATAAGTATTTTTAGGCTTTTCCAAGTCACTCCATATCTCCTTAACCGTTTGAAGTATTATAATGAAACTTTGTAGGAATGTGTATTATAATGGGGCAATGTATCCTGAGCAAGAACCACAACTCTGGCTTACTTACTTATTGAATTATCTGCCCTTGCATAAATTTCCTGTTTACTCTGTAACTCTTTTACTGTTTTTAATCTTTTAAAACAACGTAATGTGATTTGTATATTGTCAAGGGAATGTATTAAAACCAGGAATGGTAACTCTAGTACATTAAATTCATGAATTATCTCCCTTGTTTGACTTTGGCTTCACTCAACTTCTAAGCAACATCACCTTGAAAGCTGATATGGTATACTAATAGTATTTGATGTGTTAAATGTTAAATAATGTTGCCATTATAGGGATCAAACATGGTTTTTCATGCATTAACGTTTGCCAGGTCCCGAGGGAGATGTTGGAAACCGAGGCCGAAGGTCTCCCGAGGGACGTGGCAAATGTTAATGCATTGAAAACAAATGTTTGATGGCTGTTATTGCATAATTCAACGAATTATTCGTTAAAATTTGAGAAAACAGCCAACGTTTAACAGCCAACGCGCTGGTGTATCTGTTTACTAATATTCGTCTTCCGGGCCCGAGAGCATTCATTCCATTCAAAATGGCTGTCATCATCCTATTCAACCTCATTTCGGAAAAGTATCCAAGATGGTCGTTGTAGTTGATGCAAAATAGTTGGTAAATTAATCAACAAAAAGCAGATACCTTGAGCAATAATTTTCATGCAGGACAAGCCTGATCCATTCATATACCATCCTGCAGTTCTTGATTACTGAAAGCTTAGGATGCATGTTTTCTTTTAACACTTATTTACTCTCCATTTGGCATCGTAAGAATGAAGACAACATGGCTTTGAAATCCGTGTCGGTACTTTATGACGTAAATAAGAGTACAAAGCCTGATGACGTCATAAGAAAACATAGGTAGCACGCGACCAATTATTGTAAATTAACCGAAAAGGGAGAGGCAAGAGTGCATGGCGGTTTTTAGTGGCCCGGAACAAGCATAACGAAAGTTGTGTCATCGTGTTTCAACAGCGCGAGAAAACCATTGTTGAAACACGGCTTTTCGCCTGTTGATGCACGGCTGTTAATATCTCTCGGCACTGCTTTTTATGCAATAACATTAATTAGTTATTGCCCCTGTTTGTCGGCCTGTCCATCCTTTTGTAAACAATCTTGTTCATTATGTTAACTTATACAGACATGGCATTAAAACGGGTGTATTATGCGCCGCTTGCAAAACCCTTGTTTCCATAGCTACCGTATTTCTTTGGTTGAAAGACAGTTATTTTCCGTCCAAAACAATCCCAAAAATCAAGATCCATTTTATGACTAACAAAAAACCATCTCAAAGCAGCATTTCTTAAGACTGATTTATATTAGGGGTCATTTTAGATATGAAAAAAACACTGTTTTATAGAGGAAAAACTGCTACTTTAGCATGCAGGAAAGACATAGGGATTACTTTCCAACATTTTTATCCCCCGACCGAAAGGTTCGGGGGATATAGCGATGAGCCTGGTGTCCGTCAGTCCGTCCGCCGTCCGTCCGTCCGTAAACATTTTCTTGTCCGCTCTATATCTTGAATACCCTTTGGAATATTTTCATGATACTTCACAGTTATGTAGAACAGGTCATGACGATGTGTCGCGTACAAGAATGGTAACTCTTGCAATTGTACTTTTTAGCTCGCCTGAACGAAAGTTCAGGAAGAGCTATTGTTGTCACCCTGGCGTCGGCGTCCGCGTCGGCGTCGGCGTCTGAAATGGATGTTTTGGTTGAAGTTTTTTTATGTGATGGGCAATGCGCTGCAGGCGAGCTATCCTGTACGCGGACAGGTCTTGTTGAATTATCTCCCCTTTGGTGATTTTTTTGGCAGATTCGTGTCCGCTCTGTAACTTGAATACCCTTTGGAATATTTTCATGATACTTCACAGAAATGTAGAACAGGTCATGACGATGTGTCGGGAACAAGAATGACAACTCTTGCTCTCTTACTTTTGGAGTTATTTCCCCTTGATAGTTTTAGGTGTGATTTTTTTGGCAGATTCGTGTCCGCTCTATAACTTGAATACCCTTCGGAATATTTTCATGATACTTCACAGATATGTAGAACAGGTCATGACGGTTTGTCGGGAACAAGAATGACAACTCTTGCTTTCATACTTTTTGAGTTATTTCCCCTTGATCACTTTAGGTATGATTTCGTGTCCGCTCTTTAACTTGAATACCTTTTGGAATATTTTCATGATACTTCACAGATATGTAGAACAGGTCATGACGATGTGTCGCGAACAAGAATGACAACTCTTGCTTTCTTACTTTTTGAGTTATTTCCCCTTGATGGTTTTAGGTGTGATTTCGTGTACGCTCTATAACTTGAATACCTTTTGGAATATTTTCATGATACTTCACAGATATGTAGAACAGTTCATGATGATGTGTCGCGAACAAGAATGACAACTCTTGCTTGTTTACTTTTGGTGTTATTTCCCTTTGATGATTTTAGGTGTCCACTCCATATCTTGACTACCTTTTGAAATATTTTCATGATACTTCACAGATATGCAGAACGGGTCATGACAATTTGTCTCATACATGAATGATAACTCTTGCTTTTATACTTTGTGAGTTATTTCCCTTTGGTAGTTTGAGCTGCTGTTTGAGTCTCTGCTCCATAACTGTATAACCCTGGCAGCTCCAGAATTTGAATAACCGTGTACCTTTTAGAATATTGATGATCATGCTGTGATATCTTATCAGTGTTCCTAACTCTCTCTGACCCCTCCACATTCCCGTGCCCCCTCCTGCACCCCCCCCCCCCATCCCCCCCCCCCCCCCCCAAAAAAAATTTTTTTTTTTTTTTCCAGATTTGGATTCTTTGTCCAAATTCACTTACTAGAGAGCTCAAAATTAGGTTTGTAGGACTTGTACTTTAGAAGTTATTTACACATTTTGAAAGTTGAATGTATCGTATGCTATACATTTGTGTTTATGGTGGCTGTTTGAGATATTACCTCTTTTTAGCAGTCAAGCATACTGTTTTAGTCTGAGTGTTAGATAATCATGCATCTGTTAACAGTTAATGTCAATCAGAAGCATAAACGACAATATATTACTAATATGTGTTTTGAAGTGCACCCTTTTTACCAAGGCCCATGGGGGTCTTCGGTCGGGGGATTTGCCATCTCCTCTGATGGCTATTTTTGGTATTGCTGTCATCAGCAATGTTCTTATACTGTGTTTAGATCTGTTTCTCAGCAACCAACAGGTTAGAGTCTTCCAATGTTTTGCACAGTAGCATTTTGGGAATCTGGCCATGCTTTCCCTATATCACAGGGTTCATGGAATGTAGAGACTGGCTTAATGCAACAGGTAAACCTAAATTTTCTGAGCTAAATGCAACAGATGAGCCTAAATCTTTCAAATAATCAAAGTAGATACAGCTGTAATATATGCCAGGCAGTGACATTTTGAAACATACAACTAATTACAGTGAAAGGTATCCTGCCTTTAACAGTATTTCTAGTCTAGTCTAGTCTATCTCATGACCTTGCAAGGTCCATGGGGCACCACAGATGACTTTACAAGCCCTTTCCACCTGGTCCTTTCATCAGCTGCCCTAGTTGAACTAGCAAAGGCCATCCCTTTCCACTCCTTAATATTGTCTTTTCACCTCTTCCTCTGTTTACTTCTTCTTTTTCCTCCCACTGTGCCCTACAGAATTGTCTCTGCTTAGTCAGATGACCTTGAGATGTGGCCAAACCTCAGTTTCCATTTCTTGACCTAAGTCAGAAGTTGGTCATATTCTCCAATGGCTGCTTGGATCTTTCTGCAATATTTCACAGTTCCTTAAAAAAATAGGTTCACATGGATTTTGGTGAGAATGTCAATAACTATACAAGACAGAGTAATAGTATTTGGCATGCTCCTACTTTTACGAAAGACCAGCAGCAGGTAGTGAACCATATACAATGTTAGCCTATGTTTCATGGTACAGTTATTTTGTCTTCAGTCTCCAATATTGATCCACGGATGTGCATCATACTTGGGATAGCTGCTTATTAGCTCACCTGAGCCGAAGGCTCACAGGTGAGCTTATAGTATAGGCAGGCATCTGTCGTCCGTCGTCCGTCCGTCGTCCGTCCGTCCGTCGTCCGTCCGTCAATATTTTCAAACGACATCTCCTCTGAAACTACAAGGCCCATTGTTACCAAATTTCATATATAGCATCTATAGGCAGGGGGAACCAATAATACTGTTTTTTATCCAAATCACTTCAGAACTTTGGTTGCTATGGCAACTTAAAGTTTCCATTGACTTGTATGGGAAAAATTGAAAATTTGCATTTATTGCTATGTCACTGCAGATATTTTGACAAAACTTTTACAGAAATGTTCCTTGAGTATTCCTCTATCAACCACATGAACTTTATGTAAATTGCACAATTTGGCTGGTTGCCATGGCAACCGAATGGTTAAAAAATAGAAAAAATACTCAAAAATCATCTCCTCAGAAACTATGTAACCAATAAAGCTCAAACTTCACAGAAAGGATCTTAGTACTAGCTTCTATAAAAGTACTGTTTTTCTTGGCAATTGCTCTAGCAGTTTGGTTGCTATGGGAACTGAAAGTTGCCACTGACTTATAATGGCAAAATGGAAAATTTGCATTTATTGCTATGCCACTGCGGATATTTTGACAAAACTTTCATAGAAATGTACCTTGAGTAGTCTTTAACCAGCCGTGTTAAATTTATGCAAATTGCGCAATTTGGCTGGTTGCCATTGCAACCGAATGGTTAAAAATAGAAAAAATATTCAAAAATCATCTCCTCAGAAACTATGCAACCAATAAAGCTCAAACTTCACAGAAAGGTTCTTAGTACTAGCTTCTATAAAAGTGATGTTTTTCTTGGCAATTGCTCTAGCAGTTTGGTTGCTATGGGAACTGAAAGTTGCCACTGACTTATAATGGCAAAATGGAAAATTTGCATTTATTGCTATGCCACTGCGGATATTTTGACAAAACTTTCATAGAAATGTACCTTGAGTAGTCTTTAACCAGCCATGTTAAATTTATGCAAATTGCGCAATTTGGCTGGTTGCCATTGCAACAGAATGGTTAAAAATAGAAAAATATTAAAAAAATCATCTTCGCAGAAACTGTGTGGCCCAATGAAGCTCAAACTTTACAGAAAGAACCTTAGTACTGGCCTCTATAGAATTATTGTTTTTCTTGGCAATTGCTCCAGCAGTTTGGTTGCTATGGCAACAAAGAGTTTCCATTGACTTATAATGAGGAAAATGGAAATTGGCAATTTTTGCTGTCTAACTAACTGCAGTTATTTAAAAAATTTTCTACAGAAATGTTTCTTGAGTAGTCCTCTACGATTCATATGAATTTTCTCCAAATCGCTGAATTTGATTGGTTGCCATGGCAAAATATAGTGTCAATTTCGAAAAAAAAAAAAAAATCTGCTGCTCAGAAGCCATAAAGGGGATGAAGCTGATATTGTGCAAACATGTTGACGACAGTAGTTTCTACATAAATTTTATTCTTTTTCTTCCAATCCCATAAGAACTTTGGTTGCTATGGCGACTTATAGTTTCCATTGACTCATAATGGGAAAAGTGAAGCCATGAGGGGGATGAAGCTGATACTTAGCATACATATTAATAATTTTAACCTCTACCTAAAGTATGTTTTATATTATCATTGCCCATGTGAATTTGTTGCTATGGCAACTTAAAGTTTCCATAGACTTATAATGAGGAAAGTGGACATTTGCTATTTATTTCTGTGTTACTGCAGATATTTTGACAAAAATTCACAGAAATGTTCCTGGAGTAGTCCTTTACCAGCCATATGAATTTTTCCCAATTACCTGATTTTGATTGGTTGCCATTGCAGCTGAAAGGCCAAATTTTCACTTTTTTTTTGCCAAAGATCTTCTGAGAAGCCATTAATGGGGGATAAAGCTTATTTTTTTTGCATAAATGTTTGTGATATTATCCTCTACATAAATGGTGTTTTTTTATTGCTGTTGTGCATGGTGTTTTGTTGCTGTAACCTCAGTGCTTCAGTGCTCAGGTGAGCGATATAGGGCCATTGGCCCTCTGGTATTGTCAATTTTATAAGAAGGGAATATATTGTAGGCAAAATTGGGTGATATTTTTGTAAGGGAAGTTGGGTGATTGAGACTATTTACTTTTCATTGTAAATATTCTAAGATACATAAACTATTGAAACAAATTGTTTTAAGGTGTATGGATATGCGTTCATGAATTCCTGGCAGTTTTTTAAAAGGAGATAACTTTTGTGACTTTCTGTTTGCTTCACTAGATAACAAAACCCTGCCAAAGAGCTGTTCTTCCTTAATAAAGGAAAGAATTAACTTTGAGTAAATTCTTTCTTTTTAGAGTTAACCCTAATATATAGAAAAGATAAGAAGTGAAACTAACAGGCTTCCTTTGAAAATGTGTCCATTAATTTCACTGAGGCATTTCTGTCCACATGTTTAGTGTTTATGTTATGTCTGTTGCAGGAATTTTTACCAGACAGGGGACAGACTGCTCAGAACTCTATGTCCCTTAACAGGGCCCCTGGACACCTTGCTAATGATATAAGGGGAAGTAGTCTCAACTTCCCTTTCTGGCCAGGTAAAGTATTTCAGTTCTTCATTATTTCCGAATTATGCAAAACTGTCTATTTTTTTTTTATTTTTTTTTGCGAGTAAGCTAGTGCCTTTAAAGCTTGCAAAATCACTGAATGCTTAAACTACTGGAAAGATAAGCAAGTATATAAAAAAAATTGTTACTGATTTTATAATTTATATGGCTTATATCTTTTAGGCAAGTGCTTATGATGATGTCATCTATAAGGATGTGTCAGAATGCCAGCTGGGCTCAAGCTAACGAAATTCAATTGTACTTTTATTTCAAGTTTGGTGGTACCCTGACTGTATTTCTTTGGTGCCCTTTCTTTAAGCAGTTTAGATATCACATATAATTTGCAGACATCAACATCTGATTAGCCTGTTGAGGCCAGTGATAAGATGAGCAGTTCAGTTCAGTTAGTTCTTTTGTTATTCTCTTCAAAGGTGGTCAGGATGAGCCAGAACTGGATAGATTACTTCAGGAAAATACAGGGCAGTCTCTAGATTTTGAGAAAGGTAATTTAGGATGTTGTTTATACAATACAGGGATGTTAACTATACTTGTTGTCTAGCATCGTAACATTTTAAAACAAAGGAAAATCCTCTAGGAGCAAGGAAGACATCAAAGAAACCAATGTAGCAAGCTTAGTTTAATTGAGTCTGTTCATGTACAAAAAAGAATTTAATTTTTTGAGAATTAGTTATAGGTTTGATAAAATCGCACTTTTCCATTGTATGAACTTCAAGTAGCATCTCACTTATAATTCGAGAGGAGCATGGCATACACTCCTCTCAAATTATAGCTGAGATGACATATATCTGTTACCATAGCAAGTATGGAATTACCAACTGTTGTGCTTAGTATCATGGCAAAATGATGTTTCGATGACGTCACTTAGACATCAACATGAATTCTTAGTTGCTATGGTAACAGATATATGATGTCATTGGTCCCGGAGCATAGCAAACAATGTATGCCATGCTTCTCCAATTTTTCAATAAAGTTGCAAACTGAAATTCTTTCGACAGAAATTTCAGATATTCTCAAACAAATAATTATTTTCAAGTCATTTAATTCCTTGTTGTACAGTAATGTGATGTTAGTGTACCCATTTGCCTTAAATGTCTCTGATTGCTTGCATATGTAGAGACTGTTTATCAGTGCTTTAACATTTTTCTCTTTCAGAATAAGTGCTATGTATTTGTAAATATCTGGCAACAAGTCTTTGTATATTTGTAAATAGATGGCAACAGAGAATTGATAGTTTCTGTTTTTATATTCAAATCACTTCTGACACAGTAACAGAGCATATATTTGTACACTAATGTTTTCAGATCTCCTGAAAGTAGCACCTGGCATGCGAGATGGGATGACTTTTGATGTCAAGGCAGCAGCAGGTACAGAGGATAAGGTCAAGGTCACAGATGTAGATCCCACAATTCTCAGCTTGGAAGATATTATGGCCATGGATGATGATATTGACCTTGGATTAGAAGAGGAAGATATTGAAATAAGCCAAGAATCTGCAGAAAAGGTAGACATGATATTTCCAAAACTAGACGTTAAAATTTAATCAGGTCAGATCCATAGCAGCTATGATATGATATAGACCAGTCCGTTTTAAGAGCAGTTATAAGAGCCATGCCAGTTCAGTGATAATGGGCGCTGTTTACATTGGAATGTGGACGGTGAATTGATTGTAATAAATTCTGTAGCTCTAGATAAGAAAAGTAAGTTGCTCTGGCTTTTTGTATCAGATGTCTAGAAAACAGCCAGTTCAAAGGGTGTTTAATTGATATGTAAGCTAAGAAAATTACTAAAAGGATATACTTTTCTTCTTACAGCTTGTAATATTTCCATACAATACTATGATAGCTACTTGTATGAAACATCATACCAGCCTGTTCTTGATATGCAATCAAGTGTACTTTTATATAATTGCAGGCTGTACAAGATTCACAGACAGAGCTACCAAGAAGTGAAAGTCTGGAAAATATAGTTCAGGTAGGAAGAAATAATACCTCTAACTTGGCTTTGACAGCATTAAAATTCAAATACTGTATAACATGACAATTTTTCATGAATTGGGATTTCAGATGTCTGGAGGCCTGCTGTACTGATTATACCCATGTCTACTTTATAAATTCATATCACATTATTATTGTATAAAAAAAGTGTTGCATTTTAATGACTTCCAGGTTTTAGCAGGAAAATCTGTATTTTGACAAGGCAGTTCGTGTGCTGATACAAACCTTCCATGCAGTAAGCATTTCAGAGCCATCACAGAATCAGATGTCAGCATCAGCAGCATGCTTAGCAGCAAAAATAATTTTATTGTGTCAAAAATTGAAGTTACCATTTACCATGGAAGTGGCATTTGCAAAATGGTTTCAGATAAAGTGACATTCCACACATTTATAGATAGAGGAAGATATTTTTTAAATCAATTTTTTAATGTTTTTGAGCATTCTTACCCAACAGAATGTTCTTGTTCAATGAGAACAGTCGAACATGATTTTTGATGCATTTACATCTGCTGAACCCCTCAGGACGTTCAAAACCCTTATTAGAATATAACATGTTAGACTTCGTGTTCAAGTCACAAGAATAATGTAATTATTCCCTCTAGGTTGAAGACAAGGTCAAGGCCCTGCCATCAGCTGACAAGGGGAAAGCTGCTGAGCCAAAGGAGGAATGGGCAGTCAATGTGGACATCAATACTCCTGTGGATGATTTCTATAAGCGTATACCAGATATGGCTTACAAGGTAAAACAATAATTTTAGTGAAAAGACAATGCTTGTTTTTCAAGATGGCCAGCATATGTCATGATATGTAATTACAGGCCAATTTCTCATATTTCAAAAAAAAAAAAAAATCTGAAATCCAATAAAGGAAATGTGGTATCTTGGATATTACAGAGCTTTTAAAAAAGTAATTTTCGCTCACTATGAGGTTACCTCTTCAAAGTGACCTGGTAACAGCCTTCATTTTATAAACTGATAACAGTTGCAGTAGTGCAGGATAACTGGACTTTACGATATTTGAATTGGTCATTTAAGTTCTCAGGTGTCACTTATTTTCTTATCCCCAAAATCTGGGATTAAAATGGAGATTTTTTCTACACCGAATATATCATATTGACCTCACTAGAAGTGTTATGTCAGGACAGTCTTAACAAGACCCCACAAACTGTAGTTAAGGTGAATGGAAACACTTAAGGGGAATTAACTCTGCCATTCTCATTTCTTGCATCCCTTCCCAATTGAAGTCAACTTGTAAAGGTAAGATTTGCTCCTGTAGGAGCAAATTCACCCTTAAAGAGTAGACTCTGTTTTGGAAGATCAACCAGGGAAGCAAAGAGGAAGTCACAAAGTTGTTTTCCTTGAAAAATGACAAAAATACATGGAGAAGTACTCATACACTTTAAGAAAATAAGCAAAATAAATAGTGATATATTAGAACTATGGCATATGCACCCATCGAAGACTCAGATCAGTCTGGGCATCCTCCCAGTCTGATCAGAGTCTTCCCTGTGGTATCTAAGCTACCGCTATGTCAACAGCAAAGACTTTAATCAGACTGAGCAGATGCCCAGGCTGATCTGAGTCTTTGCATGGTGCACATGCCACTTTGTTGTGTTGTGGCTCATTATTTAAAAGGGATTAAAAAAGTTCATTTTTCATTTTCCAAAAATTGGCTTATTTAGAGCAATATACTTTTATTACAGTGGCCATTTGAGCTGGATGTGTTCCAGAAACAAGCCATTCTACACCTAGAGAGTCACGAGAGTGTGTTTGTGGCAGCTCATACTTCAGCTGGCAAGACGGTTGTGGCAGAATATGCTATAGCTTTGTCCCTTAAACATATGACCAGGTATATTGTAAATCTCAATTGAGAAGGGGTTCATCTATCAAGGAAGTGAATATTTACCAACTAAAGTTGAGATAACTTTAGTTGGTAAATATTCACTTTCCTGACAGGAGAACTCCTTCAAGGTAAAAGTGGACACCCAAACCATGACAGTTTTAAAGCATGAAATTAGACACATACAAGCAATCACAAGAGCCTGCAAATTGCTGATAGCATTTGATACATATACACTGGAGCGCCGTTATAACGCGGGTGCCGGGAGACATAAAATCGAACTGCGTTATAAGTGACCTCGCAGTATAACGATCTTCGCGGAAATACCCCACCCAGCAATGAAAACCCCCATGTTTACATGTTTGTAGTGCTTATTTAGCCCTAACCAGGTAGATAGACATGTTTACTGCTTACCTAACACAACGAAAGTCATCGCTGAAGTAGCCTTTCAGTCCCTGTGTTCTTACTTATTGTGAAAAATCCACTGTAAAACCATTTACAAAGTGAAAGTAAACATTCCGGAAACACATGACTCATATTACTGCAGGTTCAATTGAGCTGGTAACCAACATATGTTTGTTTGTTCGAGTTAACACCAACAAAAAAACCGACGAAAAATCCGTGATCTGTTGAAAATTAATGGGCGACACAGGACAACTGCCTTATACCAATTTCCCAGTATATCAGTCCGCGGTATAATGGCGCTCCAGTGTATGATTTCATGCATGTTTAACAGGTCATGTAGGATGAACTTATTGTATTAAATGGTTTTGCATTTCAGTTTATATAAGAACATTCCTTATGGATGTACTATCTGGGCATTCAAAGGAGTTTCACTTGTCTTACAGAAATTTGCAAACTAGTGTAAACTCCTGGACCTCAGACTAGTGTAAACCCTTGGACCTCAGAGGACAAGTCGGAAAGCCAAATTCTGCATCCTGAAGGTTTCTGATGCTCATTCACCTTTGCTTAACGATCAGCACAGTATGAGCAAAATATTCAAATAAGGTCTGTTCAATCCTGTCCGAAAAATAAGTAAAATACAAAAAATTTGAACTACTATAATTACAGGACCATTTATACATCTCCAATCAAAGCTTTGTCGAATCAGAAGTACCGAGACTTTAAAGTGACATTTGAAGATGTGGGGTTGGTGACAGGGGATGTTCAGATTAACCAGAGTGCTGCCTGCATCATAATGACTACAGAAATTCTCAGGTAAACTAAATACTATATTTATTCAGTTATAAGATGGAGTTTTCCCTTCTAAGTTGCCACCATGCTTGCCCAAAAGCTGGGGGAGGATGTTCTGGGGAGCGGTTGTTTAGTGTCCCTTGATGGATCTAGATTTTTAGCGCGCCTTTGCGAAACAAAGGAGAGCTTATGCGATACCCACGGCATCGTAGTCCAAGTATCCGTTAGCGTTAGCGTCCACGTTCGTGTTCGCGTTCGCATCTCCGTCAGCCTCCTCGTCGGTGTCCGTGATCAGGTTAACCAATGTTAACTTTTGCGTTTAACTCGATGTTTAACTCTGTATTTTACAAACTACAGTAGCTACAGTCATCATACTTGGTACATATATACATCCATATGACTGCAGCAATAGCATCACATGATTGTGTGTCCTTGACCTATATGTTACGGTTGATTGACTTTGCTGTTTGGCACTGTTTTGAAGGCAATATTTTCAATTTTTATAATACCTTTGAGAAAAGAGAGTTGATACTTGGACAAAAAAAACATATCCCTACAATTACAGCTGCTGCAAAGCATCCATGCTAACTCCTGTGCCCTTGACCTTTATTCACGGTCTGCTGATTTTGCCTTATATCTCTAACACTATTTGATGAATTAACATTATACCTGGCATTGTGGATCAGCCTGACATTGCGAATGACCTCATACTGTTTATAGATCACTAACTGCTTCGTATTTGGTCAGGACCTTCCCTGGAGCATTGGGTTGCAGCAACAGCAAAGCATCCATGCAGACTCTTGTGCCCCTGACCTTTATTCATGGTTGAGTGATTTTGCCTTATACCTTTAACACTATTTGATAAATATGCAATATGAATATGCATTTCTCTTCGAGCTCATATTTTCGATACCTTATATGCTACAAAGTTTAGATGTAGTATGATACTTACCCAGGCCAACATCTTTGACTTTGTAGTAGAGTTCCCCTGGGTGGGGCCAGGGGTCAGAATGTATAACAGGTCATATTAAACACTTGCAAAATGGGAATAAAATCATAAGTCTGGTACCATTACTTGCCCTGGAGAGTTAGAAACTGGACATAATGATCACAGATGAAATAGTTTATACGGAGACCAGGCTTTGACAGCTGGTTCAGGCTAAGGGTGAGGATATGGGGTGGGGCCAAAGGAAACATGAGAAGTTCAGGCTAGGGGTGAGGTTATGGGATGGGGCCAAAGGAAACATGAGAAGTCTGCAAAGGGTAAGAAGGTGTCATCAGACTGACTTAGTACTGGGTAAAGGTGGTGTGAAAACCCATACTAGGAACCACCCTTTGTCACCATGAGGCATTATAAGTTAGACTTGAGTTGGTATCTCTCCGTCTGGTGCACCGGGACCCGACCCTCAATGTTCGCAAAGTGTCCAGATAGTGGCATACAAGTCGGCCCTGTATGCCAAAGGGAACAACTGACTTAGTCTAGCTTCTGATGCAAACTTCATTTGTGCACTAGCTACCACATTCACCCCTGGTTAACTATGTTAACAATGTTTTGAGTAAGGATACTTTGTAACCTTGAGAGTCAGGCACCCATTAGGCGCGCTTCGTTGTCTTCTGACAACTCTTTTTGAAGTTGTTTTGGAAGGAAAAGGCACATCTTTTTACAGACTAATACAAGATACAAGACTGGTTTAGATATCTGGGGTCATTCTGAAAGTGGAAAACCCAAGTCTTAGCCCAAATAAAGTCAGTAGCAGGAGGTTCAAGTTAGGTCAAAATAGTAAACAAGCTAGCGAAGTAAGCGACATAGACTCAGATTAGGTTGAACAGTCTAGTAGTCTGGTCAGAGATTTTTGTGTGAACTGAATTATGACTAGAAGATCCATTATCATGCCCTGATCAAACTAACAAACTTCAAAAACATTCAGAGATAATGTGCTATATGCTCTGATACTTTCAGGTCTATGTTATACAATGGCTCGGATGTGATAAGAGATCTAGAGTGGGTGATATTTGATGAAGTTCACTATATCAACGATGCAGAGGTAAAGTGGTGGCACTAAGTCAAAAATTTTATCTGTTCCAAAGTGTGAAACTTTCCCACCGAATAAACATACAGTTACATTCTTACATGGAAATTAAAAATTTAGTTTCTGCAAAAATTTAGCCAAAATATAACAATGCTATTTGACTTTTAAGTATATAAAGTTATTAGTGCAAACTTTCAACCTGTGTAGAAGATAAACTGGTGGAGTTCTTACAAATTCCAGCATGTGGCCAAAACGAAATTTCAGTTTGGACATCTTCATGAGTTTTGTGAGAGCTTCGCCAGTTCTTTTAAATCAGAGCCAAAATATTGTCAGACCACATCGTAAACATTAAGACACCATTAAGTTTATAGATATTGATTATAGTGTTTTTTCATCGCTATTGTTTATCTTCAGATTGGACAGATTAAATATGACACATTTGGCACTGGAAATATGCCTTAATTGTTACGTTATTTTTTTAGAGAGGTGTAGTATGGGAGGAGGTGCTTATTATGTTACCAAAACATGTGAACATTATTCTGTTGAGTGCAACTGTACCTAACACACTAGAGTTTGCTGCTTGGATAGGGTAAGGTCATTTAATATGTTTACCTAGCATCTAGCATATTGTGTACTGCTTCTCTGTGAGTATATTTACTTCCGAATTAAGATGAATGGTTACATTGTCAGGGGAACCAGCTCTGTCAGTTTCATTTTTTGCATCCCTTTTAACTGAGGGCAACTCTTAAGCAAAAGAATTTGCTCCTTTTTGAGAAATCATGTTCCTAACAAGACAGCCTGACACCTGTCAGGTGTAAGACAGCCTATGCTTACAAGAGTGTTCGAGCTTTATGCAGAGCTGTTCCAAGAACAACCGGACTCATCTACTCTGCTCCAATTCATTTTGGATGGTAGTGCTGTGTTCCAGTGTGATAGCCAAAGACAATCTCATATAAGAACTGACTTAGAAAAAACCAGTAGATGTTTGTGTCAGAGACTGCATGCTGAAAGATATAAAAGACTTTCCCTGGTCCCTAAAAGAAAAAGAGACAATAAGCGAAATAAGAGACATTAAAAGTAAATAGAGACATTAGACACAATATAACCTAAACAAAGACTTTGGAACTCCATCAGGAGTGTGTGCCTTTACTGGCAGAATTTATATACAACAACAACGACAGCGTGCAGATTCGTGCCTTGGTGATGTCAGATGTAGGGTTTACTTCTGTTGACATATTGCTCAAAATAGTCCTTTAGAAAAGTCAGAATATTTTTGCATTTTCATTAATGTTAGAATTGAATGAAATTGACTGAACGAATTTCATAATATTAGAACTGAATGAAATTTTCCATACTGGTAAACTATTGCTGATAAAGAAATGTTGTCAGGCAGATGTGACTATTAATTCATGACAGCTCTGTTGTTGTGAATTAGTATTTTGGGATCTGCCCTCAAACAGTCTAGGCTAATCAGCAATGATTTACCAGTAAGGAAAACATATCTCTTAACTGTGCAGAACTGTGTACTTGCAGGAGAACGAAGAGAAAGAAGATCTATGTAATCAGTACAACAAAACGTCCAGTACCTCTGGAGCATTATCTCTACACTGGCAACAGTAACAAAACCAGCAATGAGCTGTTTATGATTGTTGATCACAAGGGCAGCTTTATAACTCAGGGGTGAGTATATATATGTGCTATAGTGAAACTAGAGTAGTAGAAAACCCATGCGGATAATCATATTAGGCAGCAGTATCCTGGTATCTTGCTCCTCCTTAGAGTCTGCTGTTGACTTTTTGGTGCATTTGGTTATTGTCTATGCTCCTTTAACAAAAGCTTCAAGCTAATCTTGGCCACTTTATCCTCACTTGATGATAGTTTATCAAGATCTGTCATCAGATATCATAGTCTTACAGTTGCCACTAGACAGCATAACTCATTGTTGGTTTTGCTTTATAAATTGCGTATTATAAACTGTATATAAGACCAGTAAATATAAATATGATTTACATTTCATTTATCATTCTTTCAAAACATATTTTTAGAGAAATAATAGAAATTTTCACAAGGGCTGTTACAAATTTGACTGGAATATGGCACACACTTCTTGCTGAAGTCTACAGATGTTTACTTGACATCACATTCAATATTTGTAATATCTTTTTCACTATTGTCCCTTTGGGCATGCTTTTTAGTTTGTAGGAAGACACTTAATGGCATACATAATTTCAAATTTAAAACAGTCTGCAGATGGAGAGGTGCGGGGCCGCGTAGCGCAATCGGTAGGGCACCTGACTCATAAGTCAGAGGTCCTATGTTCGAAACCTGGTCTGGCCACATACTTTCGTTTCTCCTTCCGCTGATTCAAGAAGGGCAGTTGTCAGTTACTGGCGAAAGTATGTTCACTTAGTACTGGTTAACCGCTTAGGAGCTCTAAACCTGCCCAGGAATAGTGGGGGTAGGTTAACTGACCGTCCCGACATGATCATAGCTGCTTACCATGGACGTTAAGCATCAAATCAATCAATAAAAAGATCAAGAGGTGCTGTAGTCGAGTGGTTAGAGTGACTCGGTTATGGTGCAGAAAGTCGCCGGAAGGTCATGAGTTTGTGGCTCACCATTGCCATCCGATGACTGAAAAACTCTGTCAACCCAGCAGTAAATGGGTACCTTTTTCGAATCAAAAAATGATAAGGCAGCAAAAGGAGAGAGATGGGCCCTGCCTTTCATCAGCTGTCCCCAAGATACTGTGGGTCTCTAACCCCAACTGCCCCTACGGCTATTCGGCTTTGGGAAACCTTTTTAGCTTGCCTGAACGAAAGTTCAGGAAGAGCTATTGTTGTCACCCTGGCATCAGCATCCGCGTCCGCGTCGGCGTCCGCATTGGATGTTTTGGTTAAAGTTTTATTATGTGATGGGCAATGCACTGCAGGCGAGCTATCCTGTACGCGGACAGGTCTTGTTTAGATTGATAAACCAGTATTATGTTTTGATTTCTTATTTAGAAAGAGCTGATAAAACTAACAGTATTTGATTAAAAGGTTATTGAATTTACATATATTGTGAAACATTCAGCACTCGTTCATAAGGCAGAAGCAGTCAAAATCTTGTGCATCCTTTGCCAAATGAACTCATGCCAAATATTTCACAATATAAAATTAGGTAACCTTTATTTATGAGTCTGTATATTCTTGAGAGTCCATATATGATGTCTGCAAAAGACAAGGCTCTGACCAGATTGTGCAGATGTGCAGGCAGTTGTTTGTTGTTTGCATATACATGGATGTGAGGAACCTTGTAGGCATTTCAAAACTCTTAAGTTGTTATCTGCAGGTATCAGAAAGCAATAGATGCTAAGAAGGACAGGGCCAGTAAAAGCTCACAAAGTTTTGGAGCCAAGGGACCAAGGAGTGGGCATCCTAATCAGGTAGGGGAAATATGCAGGTATGAGAGACAAATGCCCTTAATAGTTGGAGGGGTTACTGGAGCTAGACTCCCTGATTAAAGATTTGGGTGAAAAGATGCATTAGTTATAAACAGTTTGGGTTCCAATTTTAAAAATAACCTACTCTATAACAATTTTTGTTTGAAATGTAAAAATATTGAGAGTAGCCAGTGATCATGTGATCTATGAAGCTTTTTTTTAGCTCACCTGAAAGAAGTTCAGGAAGAGCTATTGTACTACCCCCAGTGTCGGCGTTGGCATTGGTGGCGGCGGTGGCGTCAGCGTTAGCAAAATATTAAAGTTTTACGTTAAAGTTTTTAAGATCTCTAGTTTCTAAACCCTTTGATCAATTTGGATTATATTTGGTATACTGATAGATATTGGTCCAAAATTTTATTCAGGACCATCCCCACCCCTGGTCATGACCTTAAGGTCAAGGTCACAGACTTAGAAATTTTATGTTAAAGTTTTACGTTAAAAGTTTTTAAGATATCATAGTTTCTAAAACTTTTAATCAATTTGAATTATATTTGGTTTGATGATAGATATTGGTCCAAAGTTTTATTCAGGACCATCCCAAGCCCTGGTCATGACCCATAGGTCAAGGTCAAGGACTTAGAAATTTTATGTTAAAGTTTTGTGTTAAAGTTTTTAAGATATCATACTTTTTGAACATTTAAATCATTTTTGTCGCACCTGCTTTAACAAGGTGCGAAATAGGCGTCCAGTTTTCCATCCGTCATTCCATCTGTCCGTCCGTCAGTCCGTTCACATTTAGGTCGACCCTGGCGTTAAAATTTAATTTCTTCAAAACCACTGCAGCCATGGTTCTCAAATTTTATATGGATCATGATCAGACTACACGACTTCAGTTTACAGAAATTCAGCCTGGTTGAGTATTCAAGGTGGCCTCTGTTACTAAAAATAGCAAAACAACATAATTAACATTTTCTCTAGAACCACTGGGTTTATTTGGCTGAAACTTTGCATGGAACATCAATAGGACCTTCTTTTTGAAAACTATGAAAATGAAAAAAAATTGTAGCAGAATTAGGTCGCAGTGACCTACTTTTCATTTACGAGTCTGAATTTTGCTCAAATGCCGATAAATCGTTTACACTGAGTGGATTTTGCTCAGATTTAATCAGAATGATTCTTGAAAGGAGTTTTCTCTTTTTTTTTCAAATTTATGGGAATGTAGGATCCAAGATGGCCACCACTGTCGTTACTAAAAAAGCAAAAATATAAAAATGACTATATATCAGGAACCCCTGAATGACTTTGCACCAATATGAAAACTATGAAAATAAAAAAAAATTGTAGCGGAATTAGGTCGCAGTGACCTACTTTTCATTTACGAGTCTGAATTTTGCTGAAATGCCGATAAATCGTTTACACTGAGTGGATTTTGCTCAGATTTAATCAGAATGATTCTTGAAAGGAGTTTTCTCTTTTTTTTCAAATTTATGGGAATGTAGGATCCAAGATGGCCACCACTGTCGTTACTAAAAAAGCAAAACATAAAAATGACTATATATCAGGAACCCCTGAATGAATTTGGACCAATATGAAAACTATGAAAATGAAAAAAAATTGTAGCGGAATTAGGTCACAGTGACCTACTTTTCATTTACGAGTCTGAATTTTGCTGAAATGCCGATAAATCATTTACACTGAGTGGATTTTGCTCAGATTTAATCAGAATGATTCTTGAAAGGAGTTTTCTCTTTTTTTTCAAATTTGTTGGAATGTAGGATCCAAGATGGCCACCACTGTCGTTACTAAAAAAGCAAAAACATAAAAATGACTATATTTCAGGAACCCCTGAATGAATTTGGACCAATTTTGTGTCAGAATGATCCTTGCATATACCGGTAGCTATTTTGGTTTTTGGCAAATTGGCCATCCAAGATGGCTGCCATCCACAGTTACTAAAAATAGCACAAACATAGAAATGGCAGTACCTTAAGAACCATTGGGCATATTTTGACAAAATTTGTGCCAGAATAATGCCTGAAACCATTTCATTTTCTTTTAATTTTCATTTTTTTGCTTTCACTCTCCTCCCAACATGATCCCTGCTACTGTGGAAATGCAGTGCAGGTGCGACATAGCATTCCACGAAATTCTTGTGAATTATATTTGGTATATTGGTCCAAAATTTAAATTTTATTCAGCGTCATCCCCACCCCTGTCCATGACCTATAGGTCAAGGTCATGGACTTGAGAAATTTTATGTAAAAGTTCTATGTTAAAGTTTTTAAGATCTCATAGTTTCTAAACCTTTTAATCTATTTAAATTATATTTGGTATGATGGTAGATAAGTGGTCCAAAATTTTATTCAGCACCATCCCCACCCCTGGACATGACCTTAAGGTCAAGGTCACAGACTTTGAAATTTTGTCGACATATTCTTGGCTAAAGTTTTTTAAAACTCTCCATAACAATTAGGTAGATTTATTTAATACTTCCACAGATGTAAAACTCTCCATAACAATTAGGCAGATTTATTTAATACTTCCACAGATGTAAGGTGATGGTCTAAATTTTTATGCAATACCACCCCAACCAGCTCAATGACAGGTCAAAGTCATGGACATACAAATGTTATGCTAAAATTTTGGTTAAATTTTCCTAGTGTATGGATGGATTCAGTTTATACTTCAAACTCTGTTAGAATCTAAGATGCTGGTCCAGAGTTTTGCACAGTACCAACCTCACCTCTCGCATTGACCTTTAAGTCAAGGTCACAGGCTTAAGGTTTAGAGTTTCACACTGCCTAGATAGAAAGTTATACCAAGACTGATGACAGATACTGCTCCAGGGTTTTACATGGTAGCAGCATCACCTTCCTTATTGACCTTGAAGGTCAAGTTCACATTTTTAGAACTTTGTGTTCATGATGGGCAAGCGCCAATTCAGGCGAGCTATGCTGTCTGGTGACAGCTCTTGTTTAAATAAGTATTTTGACCACTCAATAGTAATGCCTTAGTGAGGTGCTTCTAATGAGAGGTCACTGCATATGTTATTATGGGATATGAAGAGAAATTATCTCCTGTTTATCCTGCAAGTGCAACCATATCTAAACCTTGGATTACAATGTTAAGGTGAATTGGGTGTACCTACAGGGGGTAGCAACTCTGCCAACTCTTAAAAAAAATTTCTCACCCCCTTGGAGCAAATTCTTTCTTATAAGAAATGACACTTGCTTGGAAAATTTTGTTGTACAGGTAAGAAATTGAGAATTCACAAGAGGTGTTTCCCTTTTAAAAATTAGTGGATAAACATTGTGTCACACCCATTCACCTTATTTTCACCAATTTCTGTATTAATTTGTCAGGACAAGAACGTGTGGCTATCAGTCATTGATATGTTGAAGAAAAAGGAGAAGTTACCAGTCGTGGCCTTCACCTTCTCCAAGAGGAAAATTGACGAGAATTCTCAGAATCTTCACAACCTTGATCTCACTACAGCTAAGGAGAAAAGTGAAATACACATTTTCTTCCACAGTTCTATAAAGAAACTGAGAGGATCTGATAAACAATTACCTCAGGTAAAACAAATTGGCAGCTGTCCCGGAAATTGTAAAATGGATAGCTCCAAGCACAAATGTTATCCTGTAGACATACAGTAACAAATTAGATCAGTCCTTAGCCTTATGCAGTCTTATGATAGGCTTAACTCTATGCAGTTATAAATTAATGAGCCGCAACATAAAAAAAACCCAAAACAAAGTGACATGCACCCAGTAAAGACTCATATCAGTCTGGGCAGCTGCCCAGTCTAATCAGAGTCTTCACTGTGCACTCAAAGGGTTGGTTGGTTGGTTGATTTGATGCTTAACGTCCACGGTAAACAACTAAGGTCATGTCGGGACAGTCAGTTAACCTAACCACACTATTCCTGGGCAGGCTTAGATCTCCTAAGGGGTTAACCAGTACTAAGTGCACATACTTTCGCCAGTAACTGACAACTACCCTTCTTGAATCAGCGGAAGGAGAAACGAAAGTATGTGGCCAGACCGGGATTCAAACCCAGGACCTCTGACTTACGAGTCAGGTGCCCTACCGATTGCGCTACCCGGCCCGGCGCACTCAAAGGATAGCTAAGGGTCTAAGCTAGCTCCATGCGGACAGCAAAGACCATGATCAGACTGGGCAGTTGCCCAGGATAATTTCAGTCTTCCCTGGGCACATGCCACTTTGTTAGGTTTGTCATGTCACAGCTTAATTGGATAAATTCATTTATGTCAATAGGTGATATTACGTAACATTGTGAACCAAATGGCTACCAGTGCAGACTATCTCAGACTGCTGTCTGATCTGTGTCTATACTCTTTACCTATGCAGTTCATTACGAGTTACATAGTCGAGTGGTTAAAGATGCTTGGTTATGGTGTAGTAGTTAATGGGTTTGAATTTCTGTTCAACCGGCTGGCAGCTGGCAATCTCTCTTTGTCAACCCAGCAGTTAATGGGTACCATTTTCAGATCAGGGAAGGATAAGGCAGCCAAATGACAGGTTTATGCTCCACCTTTCATTTGCTATGCCCAAGATACAGTGGTCCCCAGTACCTTTATGGCCATTAGGCTAACTGTAAACCTTTGCCTACAGGCAGCTCTGTTCATATGGAGTAGAGTGAGTGGTTGCAGATTCGTACAGTTTTACATGTGTTTTTGCTGTATTTTTAGCTCACCTGAGCCTTTAGGCTCATAGGTGAGCTTATAGTATAGCCAGGCATCCGTCGTCCGTCCGTCCGTCGTCAACATTTTCAAACATCTTCATCTCTGAAACCACTGGGCCGATTGAAGCCATATTTCATATGGCGACTACCTAGGTCGGGGGAACGAAAGTTTGTTCCGGGTATCTGGGTCACATGGCCAAGATGGCCACCACGCCCATATATGGTAAAAACCCTTCAAAAATCTTCTTCTCCAGAACCAAAAGGCCTATGACCTTGAAACTTGGTATGTAGCATCGGACATGCGGGCCTATCATAGTTTATACAAATGATGACCTTGCGGTGACCTTGACCTAATTTATGACCAGGTCAACTTCTGTATCTTAGGCTTTTATATGGGAAAACGCTTAAACAGTGGATTTCTCATAAACTATTTAAGTCTAAGGTACAATATTTCGTATACATGGTCAACTGTATGAGCAAATGAAGATATTATGTCACTAAAGGTCAAGTCATTCCGTCGGTCCATCCATCGTCAAGATTTTCAAACATCTTCTTCTCTGAAACCACTGGGCCAATTGAAGCCATATTTCATATGGAGCCTACCTAGGTTGGGGGAACGAAAGTTTGTTCAGGGTATCTGGGTCACGTGACCAAGATGGCCGCCAGGCCCATATATGGTAAAAGCCCTTCAAAATCTTCTTCTCCAGAACCAAAAGGCCTATAACCTTGATACTTGGTATGTAGCATCAGACATGTGGGCCCATCATAGTTTGTACAAATGATGACCTTGCGGTGACCTTGACCTAATTTATGACACAGTCAACTTTGGTACGTTAGGCTTTTATATGGGAAAATGCTTAAACAGTGGATTTCTCTGAAACATTTAAGACTAAGGTACAATATTTGGTATATATGGTCAACTGTATAAGCAAATGAAGATATTATGTCACTAAAGGTCAAGGTCATTCCGTCGGTCCATCCATCGTCAAGATTTTCAAAACATCTGCTTCTCTAAAACCACTGGGCCAATTGAAGCCATATTTCATATGGAGTCTCAGTGGGGTTGGGGAAAGAAAGTTTATACCCCTGGTTTGGGTCACATGACCAAGATGGCCGCCAAGCCCATATATGGTAAAAACCCTTCAAAAATCGCCGGGCCGGGTAGCGCAATCGGTAGGGCACCTGACTCGTAAGTCAGAGGTCCTGGGTTCGAATCCCGGTCTGGCCACATACTTTCGTTTCTCCTTCCGCTGATTCAAGAAGGGCAGTTGTCAGTTACTGGCGAAAGTATGTGCACTTAGTACTGGTTAACCGCTTAGGAGGTCTAAGCCTGCCCAGGAATAGTGTGGTTAGGTTAACTGACCGTCCCGACATGACCTTAGTTGTTTACCGTGGACGTTAAGCATCAAATCAACCAACCAACCTTCAAAAATCTTCTTCTCCAGAACCAAAAGGCCTATGACCTTGAAACTTGGTATGTAGCATCTGGCATTCGGGCCCATCATAGTTTGTACAAATGATGACCATGCGGTGAACTTGACGTAATTGATGACACAGTCAACTTCGGTACCTTAGGCTTTTATATGGGTATACGGCTAAACAGTGGATTTCTCAGAAACTATTTAAGTCGAAGGTATAATATTTGGTATATATGGTCAACTAAATGAACAGCTGAAGATATTATGTCACTTCAGGTCAAAGTCATTCTGTCAGCCCGTCCGTCGTCAGCATTTTCAAATATCTTCTCCTCTGAAACCACTGAGCCAATTGAAGTAAAATCGCAAATATGGAGCCTACCTAGGTTAGGGGAACGAAAGATTGTTGGGGGTATCCGGGTCACATGACAAGATGGCCGCCACACCCATTTATGGTAAAAACCCTTCAAAAATCTTCTTCTCCAGAACCCAAAAGGCCTATGACCTTGAAACTTGGTATGTAGCATCGAGCATTCAGGCCCATCATAGTTTATACAAATGATGACAGTACAGTGACCTTGACCTAATTTATGACAAGGTCAACTTCTGTACCTTAGGCTTTTATATGGGAAAACGCCTAAACAGTGGATTTCTCAGAAACTATTTAAGTCTAAGGTACAATATTTGGTATATATGGTCAACTAAACGAACAGTTGAAGATATTATGTCACTAAAGATCAAGGTCATTCTGTCAGCTGTCTGTCATCAAGATTTTCAAATATCTTCTCCACAGAAACCACTGGGCTGAGTGAAGCCAAATTTCATACGGACTCTCAGTGGGATGGGGGAACAAAAGTTTGTTACCAGGGTCTTGGTCACATGACCAAGATGGCCACCACGCCCATATATGGTAAAAACCTTTCAAAAATCTTCTTCTTCAGAAAGAGAAGGCCTATGACCTATAAACTTAGTACGTAGCATTGGGCACTCTGGCCCATTATTGTTATACAAATGATGACTGTTCATTGACCTTGACCTAATTTACGACACTGTCAACTTTGGTATGTTAGGCTTTTATATGGGAAATGCTTAAACAATGGATTTTTCAGAAACTATTCAAGTCTAAGGTACAATATTTGGAATAAATGGTTAACTGAATGACCAGATGAAGATATTGTCACTAAAGGCCAAGGTCATTCTGTCAGCCCGTCCATCTGTTGTCAAGATTTTCAAACATCTTCTCCTCTGAAACCACTTCCCTGATTGAAGCCAAATTTCATATGGAGTCTTAGTGGGATGGGGGAACGAAAGTAGGTTCCCAGGATCTGGGTCACATGACCAAGATGGCTTTCATGTCCATATATGGTAAAACCCCTTCAAAAATCTTCTTCTCCAGAACTAAAAGGCCTATGACCTTGAAACTTGATATGTAGCATTTGGAAGTTGGGCCCATCATAATTTATACAAATCAAGACTGTGCATTAATTGTGACCTAATTTATGGCAAGGTCGATTTTGATGCATTGGAAAATGCTTAAGCAGTGGATATCTCAGAATCCATTCAAGTCTACGACATGCCCATATATGGTCAAACTCCTTCAAAAATCTACTTCTCCAGAACCAAAAACACAATGACCTCGTGGCATGGTATGTAGCATTGAGGACTCGGGCCCATCATAATTTATACAAATCATGACAGTGCACTGACCTTGACCTAATTTATGGCAAAGTCAACTTTGGTATGTTATGCTTTTATGTGGGAAAATGCTTAAACAGTTGATGTTACTGAATTTTTTAAGCCTAGATATAATAATTGGAAAATATGGTTATTTAAATGAATACATGAAGATAAGGTCATCAAAGGTCAAGGTCATATTTTGAACTTTGCTCAAGGTCACTGAGATTTTAAAATTAGAATATGTACACCTTTTAAGATACTGGTTTCAAATTTGTAACAAATGAGCGAAATGACAAATTGTGTCTGTTGGCAGAAGGTGTCAGGTGAGCTACAGGACCATTGGTCCTCTGGTTCATACACTTGAGAATTACTGTTTTATATGTCAGCGTCAACCTAATACACATTTCTTGTTTATTTTGAAAAGTTAAAATTAGATCCAGCTTTGGTACCCGGCTCGGGGACTAACATAGGGCCGCTGCCGGAAAAGCGGAGAATTTTTCTTGACACAGTTTGCAGATTCGTACACCACTATATTTGCCTAACAAAACAAGAGCCAGATAAAGCAACATTATTTTAAACAAAACAAATATATTTCAGAAAGAAAAGCCGACTATCAGTAAGAAAGTAAGCTTTTAAGCACTTCAATATAGCTGGTACAACCAATTACCGACAATGTCTGTAAGCATAACAGAACTGAACTGAATGAGTCAGCGAGTGGGACTCGGCTCAGAAAATGGAAATTTTAAAATATTCATGACATTTTGCACTGAAGTAAATGTGTGTACCTTAAAGTAGAATGATTTTCTCAACATCTGTTATTAAAATAAGCTGTGGACTTGGCCATTCTGCTCCTCGCTCATGAAATCAAACTGCTGTATCAGAGAGGCAGCAGTGAAGACGGTCGGAAAAAATCGTCTGCAATGAGTGAAATCTACAGGGCACGCACAAGCATGCACTGCAAATGATTGACACGATAGATTGTGTAAACAGTGGAATAATTAATTTCTTTAAATGACATGATGCATTCAGTAGAGGCCCTAAAACTCCAAGTGTACGAATCTGCAACCTGTACGAATCTGCAACCTGTCACTCTATTAGAGTGGACAGAGATAGACTTTGCTAGCTCAGCTAGGGCAGCTGAAAACAAGATAAGGTGGAAAGGGATTGTTGTGAAGTCATCTGTGGTGCCCCAACGACCTTGCAAGGTTATGGGATAGAATAGAATTTGTCTGGCTAAAAATAAAGGTGTAAGGAAAAGTTCAAATTGAAAAAAAATCCAAACTGTGTATTAGTTAGAAAAGTTTTGCTGCTTTTATTGCGCTGTCATTATTTTCTCCCTAAATATTAAGGTTGTTCAGATGGAGGAACTGTTAAAGCGCGGTGTAGGAGTTCATCACAGTGGAATATTGCCCATACTGAAAGAAGTGGTAGAAATGTTATTCCAGAAAGGCCTTGTGAAGGTGAGTATTCAACTGAGATATTAAGATAGAAGATCAGAACAAAACAGTGCAGACCCAGATCAGACTGCTCCTAAGGAGCAGTCTGATCAGGATAAGCACTGTTTTCAAACAATTTCACTGAGATGTTCATCACAGTGGAATATTTCAGTATCACATTGGAATATTACCCATGCTGAAAAAAGTGGTGGAAATGTTATTACAGGAAGGCCTTATTTAGGATGGTAACTTGAACTTGAAGTAACAGGCATATGGAAACACCTAAAAGGTAGATCACTCTGGTCTGAATGCATTGTGTCCTAGTTCATCAGAGGTTTCTCTTGAAAAATTATTTCTTTTAAGAGTCAAGGTAGGTAAATATTATTTTATTAAGGTTGTCGCTCATGAAGATGGCAGCCCAACTATGACAGTGTGTCCGTGCACCTTAATGGAGAAGCAGTAGATGGATGGATGGATGACTTGCAATTTTACATCCTTTTCAACAGTATTTCAGTCATATCAGGACGATGGGTGGGTAATAATGAAAGGCTGTGTAATGAAACCCCTTTTACAATTGAAAAAATTCCTGCCTCAAGTGGGGCTGGACGGGAACGCTAGATCAGCAGGCCTGTGCTTAACCTACTAAGCTACCAGGGCTCCGAGAAGCAGCAGAAAGCATATACCTTTGCTTTCTTTTACTGTTGTCACACATTATATACAAACCTTAGTTATTCAGTATTTAAGATATCTTGTGGCTGCTTCTGATATATAAGTATATTTGTGTCTGAAATTAGTGTGAATATGAACTTCAAACCATCTGTGGATTTGCCACTGGTCATTTCACCAGCATTGTATATTAGCTTGCAATCTGGTGCCAGCCATTTAACTTTTCAAACGCCATTTTAAGAGTTGCAGGCTCTTGAGATTGATAGTATGGCAATGAATGCACCATAACCCACATCCTAAAGTGTTAAAAAAGCAGATTACAAAATGTACATCTGAAAAATTTATAAAAAATATATAGTTTAATCCAAGCTTATCATGTTGAAAATTAAAATCCAAGCTTATCATATTTAAAGTCAAAAGACTGGAGGGCAAACAGTGTAGATCCAGATGAGGTGGCTCATTATGAGCCCCTAATCTGAATCTACCTTGTTTGCAAATTCAACTGTTTTCATTTTTGGCACTTTAAAGGTTAAATATTATGGAGTACCATGCTTACTTAGGTCATCATTAAAACATTGTCTTGCTCGTCATATTCATCACACAATTCTGTGTCTTAAATTTCAGATCTTGTTTGCAACAGAAACATTTGCTATGGGGGTTAACATGCCAGCTCGTACTGTTGTCTTTGACTCAGTGAATAAGCATGATGGCACAAACTTCCGCAACCTACATCCTGGGGAGTATATACAGATGGCTGGCCGGGCAGGTAGGAGAGGACTTGACACACGAGGGACAGTGATTATTCTGGCTAAAGGAGATGTTCCAGATATGTCAGATCTTCACAAAATGATGCTGGTGAGAATTGTAAAATTGTAAAATTGACTTGAATGTTGAATAGTTGTTAAATGTTTTCGTATAATTTGCATAGTCTGTTGTAACCCTTCTGTTTGTCTAAATTATTTAGTTCAGTAAAGATAGCTGAGTTGCCAACTATTTGGGAAAGAGCTGCTGACTTGGCTTATCACTTGTAATTTATTGTTTGTTGGGATGTCTTTGTCAATCTTTCCCTTTGATGTTGGGGATAGGGTTTGGGATCTGATTCAGTCAGTTCCTGAAGTGTAGTTACTCTTTAAATTTGAAGCCTCAGATAAAGGGGGTACTATAAATTGTGAATTTTTCAAGCATGATTATTTCTATGAATTAGTAGTAGAAGAAATACTCATAAAGTTTTGAATTTAAGGTTGTCATAATGGTTCTTGAGGATGGTAAAGATCAGAAGCATTTTGGAATATTTATTTTTTTTTTTTTTCATGAAACTTTGCTCCTGCAAATTTTCACGAAAATGAAACTGGTCTCAAAAATTAAAACTTGCAGATGTTTATGATTTACAGTATTTAAGGAGAATTCTGGGAGAATAAGTTTTAGCCTTTCAATAGAAGCCCCTTAGTAAGTTGGTTCTAATGAGGACTCACAATTTGTTCTGTGGCCACCCTTAAAGACAGGGGTGGCACTATATAAGGAGGATTAGCATCAGCAGTGTCATTCTGTCTCTTGATCACATAGTGTCAACACCTCCAGTCAGCCAATAAATGGTCATAACTGGTAATTCTGGTCCACTGATTGGTTGAATAAATTTTCACACCTTTACCTGTACAGGTAAATCTGCTGTGAGATGGGAACCAGATCCCCGGGCAGAGAAGTCCTGTCTTTAAGATAATCTATGGCACGGGTGGGAAACTCCATAATCAGAGCCAATGGCTATGATAAGGTAAGGTTATGGCGGTTTTCCGGAGCACGTGCGGCTATGATTATACCGGCCAAAATTCGGACTGAGAATTGGTAAGTTTCTCATTCGCGGTATAATTTCGTTTTTACGGCATGGAATCTCAAGAAAAGGAGAATGTAGTTCAATGCTCATGTCTTTTAACTTCTTTTCTATGCTAAGGTAAGTTGTCATATGCGTACGATTTTTTCTGAATCATTTGTGTCATGGGGTGGCTGTAGGCTAATTTACAGATAGGCAGCTAACAATTGCGTTGAAATTCCTGTCGAAAGGATATAAACGTGAGAATTTTGGTGGTCGAAAAGCGTGCACTGATTGTCTGACCCTTCTCCATTCGCAAAAAGTAAGAACTAAAAGCAAATAAGAGAAATTGAGAATGAATGAACCGAGGCTCTGATTATGTCGAGCGGCTCTGATTATATCGGCCGGCTCTGACGTAGGACGGCCTCTTTTGTAAGAGTCGGTTACTGCTGAAGTAAGTGTTCGACTGTATCATACTGTCCAACGTGTGTTTAAGTCCACCTCTGAAATTTGTTAGTTTCCAGCAATCGATACCACTGGCCAAATAACACGGAATTAAATGACTGGAGAATAATTATTCGTTCGAGAAAATTTGAAGTTTCTGTTAAAAAATCAGTTTGTAATGTCACTGAAAAATCGATGGAGCATGACAAACACTGCCATGCACCAGTACCAATAACGTCAAAGGCCTAATCTGTTACCACAGAAGGTAGGAGTCCATATTGATGTCAGGTTCGTCATAGAGACGTCATTCTGTCAGGGTACTAAGCACAACAATTTGTTATTCCATAGTTGCTATAGTAACATATCTATGACGTCATTGGTGTAGGAGCATATGCTCCGCCAGTTTATCACTGATATTACATACTGAAATTCTTTAAACAGAAACTTAAGATTTTCTGAAACAACTAATTATTCTCAAGTCATTTAATTCGGTTTTAAATTTCGATGTTGTTGTACCTTTTGTCGTCTCCGTCAATGTTGATTTCATTATAACTTATTAAAAGGAGAGGGACAGCATTTAGAAGCAAAGAAGTCATATGAGGAAAAACTAAATGTATACCGGACTCTTGTGTTAAATGTGAAATCAGATCGCATCAGTTTCGGCTATAACTGAAGCGAAGCCTGCTTTTGTTTTGTTTAACCAACAAAGTCGACCGAGATAATCATAGCCATTCTACATAATAGGAGCATTTGTTTATTTATCTTAAAGGAGCCCCGGAAGCTCAGTAGGCTGAGCGCTGGCCTGCTGATCTAGCGGTGCCGCGTTCGAGACCCACTGATGGCGGAAACCTTTCCAACCGTAAACGGGGTTCCATTGCACACAGCCTTTCATTATCATCCTCCCATCGTCTAGATATGTCTGTAATACTGTTAAAAAGGACACAAAATTGCATGTCATCGATCCATTTATTATTAATTTACATTATTTGCTTTAAATCCTTAATTTTCAAGAATGGGGAAGGATTAGTCAATCACGCTTTTTTAACCACCAAAACTCTCCTGATTATACTATTTCATGCGTCAGTAAGTATGTCAGTAAGTGTGGATCGGAGAAGACTGCTCCTGCCTTCCGAGACCTGCCCATCACTTTTTTCAACTTTTGGAGTTTAACAACACTGAAGCAGTTAATTACAGAAATGCGCGTCTGTCGCACTAAATTTGGTATTGTTACGTTTATATTCAACAGGAATATCAATGGCGAGGGTAGGTGCACCAATCTTTAAATCAATTTTGGTCACCCCAAGGCACAAAACATTCAGACAAAATCGTACACATATGACAACGAACGAAATGACGGACGGACGAAAAACCGCCTATATCGCACCTTGCTAAAACAGGTGCGACAATAAAGCATACCTAAAATACGCTAATATAATGCAGTACAAGATGTATGCTATGGACAAGAACATCCATGAACTTGATATCTAATGCATTTATTAAAGTAAAAAAGATAGGCAATGATCAGGAATTAATACAATCACATTCCGCTTACAAAACCAATAGGGAAAGAAGCACATACAAAACCTCCCTTTCCTCGCCTTAATGATATTGGGAAATCAATCATCTGTCAAACACCGCAACTAATTTTGTCGGCCCTTAAAACCAAAATAAACATCACGTCCCTGAACGTGATGTAGGCTACAGTTTTGCTTTACAACGCTCATACAGTAAATAGCACTACTACAAGACATTTACTTCAGTAGTAACCGACTCTTACAAAAGAAGCCGTCCTACGTCAGAGCCGGCCGATATAATCAGAGCCGCTCGACATAATCAGAGCCTCGGTTCATTTATTCTCATTTTCTCTTATTTGCTTTTAGTTCTTACTTTTTGCGAATGGAGAAGGGTCAGACAATCAGTGCACGCTTTTCGACCACCAAAATTCTCACGTTTATATCCTTTCAACAGGGATTTCAACGCAATTGTTAGCTGCCTATCTGTAAATTAGCCTACTGCCACCCCACGACACAAATGATTCAGAAAATATCGTACATATATGACAACTTACTTTAGCGTAGAAAAGAAGTTAAAAGACATGAGCATTGAACTACATTCTCCTTTTCTTGAGATTCCATGCCGTAAAAACGAAATTATACCGCGAATGAGAAACTTACCTATTCTCAGTCCGTATTTTGGCCGGTATAATCATAGCCGCACGTGCTCCGGAAAACCGCCATAACCTTTCCTTATCATAGCCATTGGCTCTGATTATGGAGTTTCCCACCCGTGATCGTTCTCAGAATAACCATACATGATTATTATTCTTTAATCATCTCAATCTCATGTTTCTCGACATACTGAAAAACAAAAAAATATTCAAATGATTTTCATCACATTGAATGGCAATGCTGGTCCTTGTATTTTTAAGGAAACTTAAAGCAACCCGTTAAATTCATTATGTTCCCATGTATATTTGATATTGGACTACAAGTGCCTTTCTTAGTGTGAGATGCAGATAGAAAAATTAATCTCAAGAGAAGCTGTTTGGCATCCTGCTGAATCGGGTTTTTTAGCTCGCCTGAACAAAAGTGACTGTGTGAGTGGCAAGCACCTATTCAGGCGAGCTATGCTGTCAGGCGACAGCTCTTGTTTTCCAGCATCTCACACCCATGACAAACATTTCTTCTTGCATACCATTTCATTAACTATGTTTGACTTTAAATGTAGAACTTGTTAAAATGCATAGTTGCTGTCACTGTAATTGGCTCTGAAATTTCCTAGAATGGCTTGAGAATTGTAGTTACACTTACAGTGACATGATTTAGATTTGCTACCACATTTTTTTTTCAGGGAAAACCAACAAAATTAGAATCTCAATTTAGACTGACATACTCCATGATTCTTAATCTTCTCCGAGTGGAACAACTAAGGGTTGAAGATATGATCAAGAGAAGTTTCTCAGAGTTTCACAGTCAAAAAGATGTGGCTAGACACAAAACTGATCTAGAGGAACTGCATGGTAAACTGTTGAAACTTGAAGATATAGAGTGTTTCTTGTGTTCTGTGGACTTAGAACAATACTGGGAAGCTTGTAGGGATTATGCTAGTCTAAAGAAACAGCTACAGGTATGTAGATTATGTCACTATAGCTTATTCATTGGTATTTTAAGGTATATTGGTACACCCTCATGTTTTTCTACCAGTTTTACAAGGGGGTGGGGGGACTTTTATGTCTTATTGTTTCCTTCTCTGGATGATAAAGCCTTTCAAAATGGGTTCAGCTATTAAAGAAAAGAATTTACTTCCTTGGGCGCAAATTCTTTTCTTTAATGGATGACCCCATGCATGGAGGAGTTGCTACCACTGTAAGTGTTCTCATTTACCTTAAACACTGCAGGTCAAGTTTAGACTACCTCCATAACATGCTCTGCACTGTGTGTGAACGGTTGTATGCAACATTTATTGATAGGACAAATCAACCTGTCCTAATTCAAATGATTGGCATCACACATGAAAAAAAGACCTTATGCCATGTACATACTAAAATTAGTCTGCACATCAGCCCAAACTGATTCGTCTTTGCATGTCACTTTTTAGAATCCCCAGGATTCTCAGGTTTTATATGCAAAAGGGAAGATTTTTGATCAGGCTGTACAGTTGTGCAGGCTGATCTGTCTTTCTGGTGTTGAATTTGCCTTAAGGTATCTTTTCACACAATGCCAGTCACATGTCCGCTTCGGGCACCTGACTCGTAAGTCAGAGGTCCTGGGTTCGAATCCCGGTCTGGCCACATACTTTCGTTTCTCCTTCCGCTGATTCAAGAAGGGCAGTTTCAGTTACTGGCGAAAGTATGTGCACTTAGTACTGGTTAACCGCTTAGGAGGTCTAAGCCTGCCCAGGAATAGTGTGGTTAGGTTAACTGACCGTCCCGACATGACCTTAGTTGTTTACTGTGGACGTTAAGCATCAAATCAACCAACCAACATGTCCGCTTCTTGGACTCCTTCAAGACTAAGGGTGATTCACATAATGTAGAAGAGGGAGTGATGGTTAAGTCTTTCATTCAATACCTTAGTTTGAATTAGCTGTCTGTTGCAGTTATCAAGTCAGACACCGTTATTATTTTGCTCTAAGATGGGTTTTCCCCATCTAGAGTGATCCCACCAAATATCTAATTCAGTCTTGTGTAGTTCTGCTGTAAGATTGGGTGTTCCTTTCCACAACATCTCCAAAAACCTAGGTCCATCTTCTAAATCAAGTCTAGATTTTGGGGGTTGTTTAGGAGGGGAAAACTCATTCTGTAACTTAATTAATATCATGTAAACAAATTCTATGCCAGAAGGTTGACAGTCTAATTTTCTTCCTTGCTTATACATTACTTTTCCATTTCAGGCTGTTATATTGTCTCATCCAGCGGCCATAAAAGCATTATCACCGGGACGTGTAGTTGTAATAGACCAAAACTCTCATTCCAACACTCTTGGTGTTGTATTACGAACTTCTCTTAGTGCTAGTAATGAAAGAACATTTACATGCTTAGTTATCTGTGATAAAACTAGCTCAGACAGTGAACAAAGTGTTAGGGACTCAGATTTAGTTAGTGCAATATTGAATATGAATTTATTTCAACCTGAGGGACCATGCTGGCATGATATGGTTGATTGTAAGGCAGATGACATCTCAGTGGTGACAACAAAAACTCTACGCATAGATCCGGATAAAATCATTAATGATGTGAAGAAACGTCAGCAACCAAGGTTTAGGTAGTGTTCTGTTTTTCTTTGTGCATTTACATTGGTTTTAGAATAGTCACAGGGGAAGTCCACAGAAGAGGATTCATAATGCAGTTAATTGTTTTAATTTCTTTTTTAATTAACTTTCTTCAGAATATAATTTTTATACGCCCGTTTTGAAAAAACGGACGTATTATGTCGTGGCGTTGTCCGTCCGTCTGTCCGTAAACATTCTTGTGCGCGCCATAACTCAGTAACCATTTGGGATATCTTCATGAAATTTGGTAGGCATATGTATTAGGTTGGGGGAACATGTCGCGTACAAGAATTGTTGCTCCCCCTTCCTTAGTTTCCAAGTTATGCCCCTTTGATTAATTTTTTCCCTGCAAGTCTTGTGCGCGCCATAACTAGATAACCGTTCGGGATATCTTCATGAAACTTCATAGCAATGTGTATGAAGTCCCAGCGGTGTGTCGCGTTCAAAAATGGCTGCTCTACCTTTCTTCGTTTTAGAGTTAATCCCTTTCATAAGTTCTTACAGGCTTTTTAGCTCACCTGTCAAGGTGAGCTTATAGTATAGCCATGGTCCGTCGTCCGTCGTCGGCGTCGTCGGTGTCGTCGGCGTCGTCGTCGTCCGCACTTTTAAACACCAATATCTCCTACACCAGCAGGCCAATCTTGATCAAATTTTATGTGTAGCATTTTTGGGGTGGGGGATTGGCTGCATAAGGTTTTAGGGCAGATTGGGTTGGAACTCTGGTTGCCATGGCAACATATAGCTCCCATAGACTTATAATGGGAAAAACTTCAAAAATCTTCTTCTCTGAAACCATGAGGCCCAGAGCTTACATATTAAGTATGTACCAATGTCTAGTGGTCCCCTACATAAATCCTGCCAACCATGCCCCTGGGGCCCAAATTGGCCACGCCCCGGGGGTCATTAGCTCCCATAGACTTACAATGGGAAAATCTTAAAAAATCTTCTTCTCTGAAACCATGGGGCCCAGAGCTTATATATTTAGTATGTAGCAATGTCTAGTGGTGCCGTACATAAATCCTGCCAACCATGCTCCTTGGGCCCAAATTGGTCACGCCCCGGGGGGTATTAGCTCCCATAGACTTACAATGGGAAAATCTTAAAAAATCTTCTCTGAAACCATGAGGCCCAGAGCTTACATATTTAGTGTGTACCAATGTCTAGTGGTCCCCTACATAAATCCTGCCAACCATGCCCCTGGGGTCCAAATTGGCCACGCCCCGGGAGTCATTAGCCCCCATAGACTTACAATGGGAAAATCTTAAAAAATCTTCTTCTCTGAAACCATGGGGCTCAGAGCTTACATATTTAGTATGTACCAATGTCTAGTGGTCCCCTACATAAATCCTGCCAACCATGCCCCTGGGGCCCAAATTGGCCACGCCCCGGGGGCATTAGCTCCCATAGACTTACAATGGGAAAATCTTAAAAAATCTTCTTCTCTGAAACAATGAGGCCCAGAACTTACATATTTAGTATGTACCAATGTCTAGTGGTCCCCTACATAAATCCTGCCAACCATGCCCCTGGGGCCCAAATTGGCAACGCCCAGGGGGTCATTAGCTCCCATAGACTTACAATGGGGCCAAGAGCTTATGTATTTAGTATGTTGCAGTATATGGTGTCCTCTACATAAATCCTGCCAATCAAAACCCTGGGGACCAAACTTGCCACACCCCATGGGGTCATCGAATCCTATAGAGTTGCAGCCTGTTTATTAGCTTACCTGAGCTGGAAGCTTACATTTTATAACTCAGGTGAGCGGTCGTTGCCCTTGGGCTACTTGTTTGTGTATATTATTGTCAGGGGAGAATAGTAGAGCAAAAAATGGTACATCTAGTATATTTAAGTTATCTCCCTTGTCCACTTTGACAAGCAACAACAACAGTATTTGATGTGTTTTAAATTTTTAAATAATGTTGCAGTCATTATACCCCCGCTTTGAAAAAGTGGGGGTTATACAGGTTTACATCTGTCTGTCCGTCCTTCCGTCTGTCTGTCCGTCTGTCCTTCCGTCCCCTTTTAATCAAATTTTTCATCAAAGATTTCTTCACAACCATACAAGCTAGACTGGTCATATTTGGCATAAAGGTTGATGACATGTTGTACTGTGGGATTGAGAACCAGCCTTCTCCTGCTTATTCTTCCCTGTATTTGTCCAATTTTCTTTCTTTCCATACTTTGAATAATGAAATTTTACGTCAAAGATTTCTCTACAACCATGCAAGCTAGAGTAGTCATATTTGGTATGCAGGTTGATGAAGACATGTTGTATCGTGGGATTGAGAACCAGCCTTCTCCTGCTTATTCTTCCCTGTATTTGTCCAATATTCTTTCTTTCCATACTTTGAATAATGATTTTTTTCGTCAAAGATTTCTCCACAACCTTGCAAGCTAGAGTAGTCATATTTGGTATGCAGGTTAATGATTACTTACTGTATCGTGGGATTGAGAATCAGCCTTCTCCTCTTTTTCTTCCCTGCATTTGTCCGATTTTCTTTCTCTCTTTACTTTGAATGATGTAATTTTTTGTAACAGATTTCACAGCAACCATTCATATTTGGTATACATGGTAACAATTATTTCTCTCTCTCTCTATGCTTTTTGTTACGAAAATAACACCATTTGATTTAAGCAGTTAAGCGGGGGTATAGTCAGAATCGCCAACAGTTCTACTTAATTATAGAGTGGTTGCCTCTCTTTGTCTGCCTGTCTATCCTTTTGTAACAATTTTGTTCATTCTGTAACTCCTTTAGGACATTGAAACGGGCGTATTATGCGCCGCTTGCGAAGCCCTTGTTAGAAAATGTTTATTCATATATGAAAAGATTTGCCATACACAGCACAACCAAAAATGTTAAGAATTTTAAGGCATACACCTATTCTGCCATTTTCATACTACATTTGTGACTTCCTGTTTGCTTACCTAGAGGGTAAAGCCCTTTCATAATGGGGTCTTCTCATAAGGGAAAGAATTTGCTTGGTTTTTATGGTATAATCAATATATGTTTACAATCTCATATAGTCTTACTGTTCCCATTGTATTAAAGTTATATCCTGGAAAATTGATATGCATATTACATTGTAAATGAACCTGTCTGTAAAAGTATTGTTTAAACGTTTGCAGGACAGATCCACCAGGTCAGTCAGTTTCTATAGCAACCCAAGAACTGCTACGCCTTACAGAAGCTAACCCTAGTGGTCTTCAAGGACTGGACCCTTTAAAGGATCTCCACCTCCGAGACATAGAACTAGTGGAGAAGTTTAGAGCTCTGGAACTGATGAAAGAAAAATTCTCCAACTTCAATTGTGTAAATTGCCCTAGGTTTACTGAACATGTAAGTACAGGACTTTTACTTTCAGTAACAAAATAAAATTGGATCACAGCACTCTGTGATACAGGGATTTAATCTATAACAAGTCACTGTTTCATGGCTTGAGAGGCTAACTCTGAGGTTGCCAAAACAAATGATGTCACATTCTGTTTTCTCAGTATTAGAGCATTCACACACCTGGTAGATCCGGCAACCCATTTCAACATGGACATTAAAAATTCAAGCTTTTGCGTAATAGTCTGCAAAAAATATGACAATGCTGTTTGACTCATGTATATTTGTGCACAAGTTTTGCTTTGAAGTAAAAGATCTGAAGGAGTTAACACAAAACTCCTGAAGTGGCCAGACCAAAATTTCTGTATGGCTGGATGGATGACTTGCAATTTTATATCCTCTTTAATAGTATTTTGGTAGTATCAGAATAATGGGATGGTGATAATTAAAGACTGTGCAGCGGAAATATGTTTACAGTTGAAAAGAGGATCATACCAAAATTTCAGTGTGACTAGATGGGTGGCTTCCAGTTTTATGTCCTTTTCAACAGTATTTAAGTCACATCAGGACAATGAGCTGGTGATAATGAAAGGCTGTGTGCAATGAAACCATGTAAATGGTTGAAAGAGGGATTAGGATATTTAATGTAATCTAAAGTTGTTTTTTTTCAGGCAGAAATGGAATTCAGCATTTACCAGCCACAATTCTGTGTAATTCTTGCAAAATTTTATTTTCAAAGTTTTTCTGATGATTTTTTTTTTTCACAGTTTCAGAAACTGAGCGGCAACATGAAGTTGAAGGAAGATTATAAACGATTACAGTTCCTGTTGTCAGATGAGAGTCTTACATTGTTGCCGGAATACCAACAAAGAATACAGGTAAGTGTTGTGAGATGAGGTTTACATTGTTGCCTGAATACCAATAAAGAATACAGGTGTTGTCAGATGAAAGTCTTACATTGTTGCCTGAATACCAATAAAGAATACGTGTTGTCAGATGAAATGTTACATTGTTGCCCGAATACCAACAAAAAATACAGGTAAGTGTTGTCAGATGAAAGTCTTTATTCTTATCTGAATACCAACAAAAAATTCAGGCAAGTGTTATCAGATGAAAGTCTTGATTTCTTATCTGAATACCAACAAAAATTCAGGTAAGTTTAAGATGAAAGTCTTACATTGTTGCCTGAATACCAACAGACAATACAGGTAAGTGATATCAGATGAAAGTCTTAAATTCTTATCTGAATATCAACAAAAAATTCAGGTGAGTTTAAGATGAAAGTGTTACATTGTTGCCTGAATACCAACAGAGAATACAGGTAAGTGTTATCAGATGAAAGTCTTAAATTCTTATCTGAATACCAACAAAAATTCAGTTAAGTTTAAGATGAAAGTGTTACATTGTTGCCTGAATACCAACAGAGAATACAGGTAAGTGTTGTCAGATGAAAGTCTTAAATTCTTATCTGAATATCAACAAAAAATTCAGGTAAGTTTAAGATGAAAGTGTTACATTGTTGCCTGAATACCAACAGAGAATAAAGGTAAGTATTGTCATATGAAAGTCTTAAATTCTTATCTGAATATCAACAAAAAATTCAGGTAAGTTTAAGATGAAAGTCTTACATTGTTGCCTGAATACCAACAGAGAATAAAGGTAAGTATTGTCATATGAAAGTCTTAAATTCTTATCTGAAAACCAACAAAAAATTCAGGTAAGTTTAAGATGAAAGTCTTACATTGTTGCCTGAATACCAACAGAGAATAAAGGTAAGTATTTTCAGATGAAAGTTTTAGATTGTTGCCTAAATACTAACAGAGAATACAGGTGTGTGCAGTGCTCCTGACAAGACAGAGTAAAAAGGATGATTTAATTTTCAAATTTTCTGCATAAAGATATATATTTGTGGGGTCATAATGTGTTTTCATTGAAAAATAAGAGAATTTTATCTCTGAATTATCTTCAGAATCCCATCTTACCTGGAGCTTAGTGTGTGGGTGTCTGATGAAAGTGTTTAATACAAGCCAAATACTGAGAATTTTAGTATAGTTTAAGCATATTTTATTGCTATAAGTGACAAGCAATGGGGTTGGGCCACAAGTTCTCACAACATTAGTTACGGCCCGCCCCCTACATCATACATTAACAGATATAAATAAGCATAATAATGACAGCAAGCGAACATATTCATAACATAACTATAAACAGTACCAAATAAGAAAAAAAAAAACCTAGCTATACAAAGGAGTCTTGTCGGGTGATCCGGGCCAAATCTTGGTGGGAATTGAAAACGATGGTGGCAAGGTGTATACATATACATGTATGCATATACCAGCCGACTATATATATATAGCTGTAACTAGTCTAAAACCGCTTTGAAGACTTAATAAAATTGTGGATAGCCTTAAAAAGAATTATGTTGTTTTCAGTACCCAATTCTGGTTTACCAAATAATACAGTGTCAGTACTGAGAGGGTGAAAATTTCTTGTAGCGTTAAATAACAATAGCCTCTCCGTAGTGTATTTTGGGCATCGAAAGAAGTAATGTTCGGCATCTTCTATTTCATTTGAACAGGAACAGGTAGGATCAAGTGTTAAGTAGTTTGTAAAGAGATCGAAATTCAGATTGCTGCATTTGTTACGTAGTCTAGCATGCAATACAGATATGTATCTACAGCCATACGAATAATAACTTGGAGTTGCAGCAGCATTCGTGTATATTTTCTTAGTATTCGATTTAAAACTTGTAAGTGTGTTTATTTCTCTCAGATTGTTGTCGATCGAGTTCCATAATGAAATTGACGAGGGAATACATGATTTTCGTGAGATTTCTGTACGGGTATAAGGTACAGAATAATTATTTTGATTTCTAAGCTGATAATTAGAAACATTTCTAACTAGTGGTGGGATAAGGTCAATGATATAAGAAGGGGCTAGATTATTATGGACTTCATACATAAAATTTAATTTCTGTAGACGCCTCCTTTCTTCTAATGAGACCCAACCACATTCACGAAAAAGGAATGCTATTGATACAGATCTAGTTAAGCCCCTTACAATGCGCGCGGCTTCATTTTGAATTTTGTCTAATAGATATGAGTTCTGGGCTGAGCAGCCAGCCCAAACAATGAAAGCATATTCTAATATAGGCAATAGATAAGAGGTATATATCTGATTAAGTGCTTTTCGACTAAAAGTGTATTTAAGTTTGCGCATTATTCCAAGGACTTTTGAAGCTGAAGTTATAATATTATCAATATGAACAGTCCATTTACCATCGCTACTAAGAGTTAAACCAAGGTGTTTATGGTTTTCGACAAATTTTATTTGAGTATTGCCAAACGTTAGACGGGGCAGTGTATCAAAACGTCTTAAGGTGAATAAAACTGCTTCAGTTTTGTTAGGATTAAATGTAACTAGCCACTGGCTAGCCCATGCAGATAGCAAACTGAGGTCGTGATTTATAATACCGTCAATATCATGCAGGCTAGTGGCTGAGTAATAAAGAGAACTATCATCGGCAAACAATCTTGTTAAACTAAGGAGGGACTCAGAAATATCATTTACATATATCAAAAATAATAGAGGGCCCAGTACAGATCCTTGTGGAACACCAGCGTTTAATATTTTAGAGAAGAACTACTTGCTTTAAGCACAACCTTCTGTTTTCTGTTGTCGAGGTAATTAGATATCCAATGTAATAAGCTTCCGTGTACACCATGTTGTTTTAATTTAAACAATAAACCTTTGTGCCAGACCCTATCAAAAGCTTTGGAAATGTCGCAGAAAACCATACATGAAAACTGATGGTTGTCAAAGGTCTGACATATACTATGGTAAATATCAATAAGCTGGAATACTGTTGAATGGTTAGGGAGAAAACCAGACTGATATTTATATAACAAATTATTTGCATAAAGATAATTATATAAGTTTTTAAAGACAATACGTTCTTGCAATTTACTGACATTACTCAATAAAGCAACTGGCCTGTAATTCGACGGCGATGTTTTATCACCTTTTTGGGGAATCGGGATTACATTCGATTCCTTCCAGGGATCTGGAAATATACCTTCGGAAAAAGATCGATTAAATAGTAAAGCTAAAGGTTTAGATATAGTTTTGGATACTCCTCTCAACATTCTATTACTTATACCATCATTTCCATTCGCCTTATTTGGATTAAGATTTTCGATTAATAGTTCAATTTCGCTTTCAGAGCAACTAACAGTAGAAATATTTTGAGGTGTCTTGCTTTGAAAAATAGGTAGCTGAGAGTTTTGGTCATTCACACTAGATATTGAGACAAAGTAATCGTTTAAACACTCGGCTTTTTCTGTGTCAGTATAATAATAATTTGAATCACCGGTGTCTGATAATGTACATAAAGGCGGAATAGATGAAGACGTATTATTATTTTTAACAAAGTGACGAACTACTTTCCAGAATTTTCTTTTAATATTATTTTGAAAGTCGCAAACTAATAATTCTAAATTATTGTAAAAGTTTTCTTTTGCATATTTTATTTGATTATTAACTTTGTTTCGTGCTTTTTTATATTTATTCCAATCTGAGGGGTTTCCAGATTTCGCTGCTTTTGTTTTAAGTCTATCTCTAGTCCTAGATGTGCTTCTTATTACGGAATAACGGAATAGAATTTTAGTATGCCCCTTACTATACCATATGTGTAGAGTATGAGGCACATTTTATTTTATATTGTCCTGTATTACATTGGTTAAGAGAAAAATACTTACCTTATAAGTTTTTCCAAGCCCCAAATATCAGTAAATTCAATATGTTAATGTCTTCAATAACGATAGCATTGTAAATGCGGTGGCAATGTGCTTGTACTATGCATCGAATTCTGAAGAGGATTGGTAATTGACTTTTGTTATTTACATGTACAATACATATGCACATGGTATTGTATTTAACTGTATTGTATATATATCTTGTGTTATGGGCTGGAGGCCTTAAATCACAATAAATTATTTGTACCTGTACTTGTACATACCAACATGTAAAGAAACCCATTATAGTTCCTTTAAATATCATGTTAAGGCCAGATGAGAAAATATGAGGTACCCTATAATTTAAGACTAAATTTCAATTTCTTGTTATAGTATAGTGTTTGAGCACTTTTGTGGCATCAGTAAACATAATTTGTGTTGTTTCACTGTAATAACAAAAACATACTGTACATGTATCAATGCTTTTTAACAGGTTTTAAAAGAGCTGAAGTATATTGATGAACACAATGCTGTTCAGTTGAAGGGTCGAGTGGCCTGTGAGATCAGCAGTCATGAGTTGATGATAACAGAACTAGTGTTCCAGAATGAACTAACGGAACTGCACCCTACAGAGATAGCAGCACTGTTGTCATCTATGGTCTTTGAGCAGAAGAAATGTAGTGAACCAAAACTGATTGATACTTTAGAAAAGGTATACAGCTATTTCTATTTCATTTAAGAATTGAAATTTGTTTTTTCAGCGTTCATCGTGTGATGAAGCCAGTGGGCGGAGCTAAAATTCCATAAAGCGCAAAGCGCTTCTTGTAAAATTTTAGCGACGACCACTGGCTTCTTCACACGATGAACGCTGAAAAATCAAATTCTTATTTTATATTTACACTTTATTGGTAAAGCTCTCTGTGCCGTTTTCGTGGCAATTTGGTGTATAATAGGCAAAATAGGGGTCAAAGAAAAGTTAGTAACGACGTGTTCGGCCATAACGTTAAACAGCCGTTGCCCTGACGTGGCGTCAATCGAACGTTACAAGAACCAATCAAGACGTTTGTTTACATAAGATGTCGCTTGACGACAACGTCACATGATCAATTGTCCTTCATCGGTGTATGAAGCCAGTTGCTCTAAAGGGTTCACCTATGGGAAGTCAGTGGCAAGTGTAAATATGATAATATGAGGACTTTTTTCTTATTTACAGTAAACTCTCAATATTGCAAAGTACAAATTCATCCCAAATTGCTGATATCTCTGAATTTTCTGGTCCCAGAAAATTTACTGTAAGATTTCAGAAGTTTAAGATAACGGGAGTTGAAATATAAATAAAAATAGGAACATGTCCAAACTATGTTGTTTACCGGAAGAGGGTATCTTGAGATATCAGTGTTTGAGATATCAAGAGTTGATTGTATTCTTAAGAACCGACTCACTAAGGTGATTGTCACGAGGTTTCATGACTAAACAAGAAAACATAACTAATAATTGCCACTGCTGAAACTACCTGATGCTGTTTCTTTACTTTGAAACACACACAAATACACTTAATTTGCCTGTCTGTCAAAACAATGCTTTCATGCTGTCCTGTTTGCTTCCAAATAAAATAAAGAACAGTAATTCATGCTTGTGTGGTACAATCATTTTATGCTGGGAATAAATTGGGAAAGGAAGTGATATTTTCTAATTTATACATCTCCTGCTGATTCACCATAGAAAGAATGGTAAATTTACTTCATCACAAGGTCTAGACATTTTTCAATGAAATGTCTGATTAGTCTTGAGATGAAGCATTAAAGAAATGAAGCTTTTGGTCAGCTAACATTGGCATGTATACCATATATACCTCAGTATGATAGATCTTGAGATTTTTCTGTTATGTCATTTCTTTATGCAGGGTAGAGACAGAATTATTGAAGAGGCTCAACAAATCAGCAAGGTACAGAAACAAGTTGGTATGCAGGTACCGGTAGAATATGAGGAGACCTTCAAATTTGGCCTCATGGAAGTTGTGTTTGAATGGGCCAGAGGCATGGTGAGTGGTTTTGATACTTACCATATTTTTACAATAAAATGGGGGTTTCCACTCTGTAGAATAACCCCAAAATATCTAAATCAGTCTTTTGAAATTCTGAAATACAAGATGGGTTTTTATGCCCCCAAAGGAACTTCGGGTGGCATATTAAAATCGCACCGTCCGTCCGTCTGTCCGTCCGTTACAAATCGTGTCTCAGCTATAACTTTAAAACTACTGAAGCATATTTGATGAAACTTCACAGATAGATAAAGCATTATGTGAAGGTGTGTCGCGCGCAAGACTTAGATCCCTACGCCCAAGGTCAAGGCCTTATTTGGGTCAGAGGTCAAATTGTCTCAAAATCGTGTCTCAGTGATAACTTTAAAACTACTGAAGCAAATTTGATGAAACTTCACATATAGATAAAGCATAATGTGAAGGTGTGTCACGTACAAGACTTAGATCCCTATGCCTAAGGTTGGGTCAGAGGTCAAATTGTGTCTCAAAAGCGTGTCTCAGCGATAACTTATAAACTACTGAAGCAAATTAAATGAAACTTCACAGAAAGATGAAGCATAATGAGTAGGTGTGTCACACATAAGATTTAGGTTACCACGTTCAAGGTCAATGTCACAATCAGGGGTCAAAGGTCAAATCTTGCCTCTACGATAACTTCAAACCTGCTGAAGTGACTTTCATCAAACTTCACAGAAAGGTAAACCATAATAAGAAGGTGTGTTAAACACTATATTTATGATCCCAAATCCGAGGTCAATGTCACAATCTGGGGCCAGAGGTCAAATCATGTCTCAGCAATTACTCAGAAAAGTAACACAGCAAGAAGTACAGAAAGATAAAGCCTAGTGAGAAGATTTGGCATTCACAAGACATGTTTTTTCACATCCAAGGTCAAGGTCATAGCCAGAGGTCAAAGATCAACTCATTTATCCTCAAGGACTTAAAAACTACAGAATCAAACTTCATTAATTTTCATGAAAAGGGAAAAAATTATGAGATGATTCACAAACAAATTATGGTTTTGTTGCCCAAGGTCAGAGTCACAGTCATAAATGAGAATGTATGTCATGTGCAAGACTCGGGTTCCACGCTGAAGGTCAAGGTCACAACCAGGACTCAAAAGTCAGTTTAAGGGGCCTTTGGGGGCATTTGTTACACACTGTAACATTTCTTGTTTTCCTTCCAAAACAATCCCCAAAACCTGTCAGGTCAGGTAAAATTGATCAGGGATTTTGGGATTCTCTCGGAAGTGAAAAACTACCATCTTATAACTAAAGCAAGATTTACATAAGGCTCAAATCTTCTTAATGACCCTGAGATTTTCTTATGTTTTCCCAGTATATACTTCAAATTTGAAAGAATACTCAGTCAGCAAGGCAAATGCTAACTGTCGTGTTTGAAGCTTACAATATCACTAGAAAATCCAAGTTGCTTGCATTATTTGGCATTTTACATTTTTTGCAGCATGCAGGAATCAGGTGTGATACCCAGTAAACTGTTAGAAATAAAAATGAGGGGAGAAGGTTGCTGCAGAGAGGAGGGGATGGAGGATAAAACATAAATTATGTGTGGGGCAAGTGGGTGAAGGAGAATGCTTCTCAGGGAAAGAAAAATATGGAATCTTGTTGGAATTATCTAATGCCATCCCACAGCAGCTTGTTAGAGACAAGATTTTTTCCCCATTTTTATCCAATTCTGGCCTATTTGACAGATGTTTAATTGAGAACTGTATCATTTCTTCTCTTTCAGCCATTTTCAGACATTACGAACCTCACAGATGTCCAAGAGGGGATCATTGTGCGTTGTATACAGAGACTAAATGAGACATTGCGAGATGTAAGAAATGCTGCTAGGTTGATAGGAGACCCTGTGCTCTACCAGAAGATGGAGGAAGCCTCATCCATGATTAAAAGAGACATTGTCTTTGCTGCGTCTTTGTATACTCAATAAAATATAGAAACTCAGAATGTGTAACTTTCCTTGATCCCAATCTAAATATTCTTGCTATTTGCGCCTGTCATCTTTCAAGCAGTTTACCGTAAATTTTGGAAACATTCTACCCTAAAGTGCTTAAGAATCGGGACACCTAAAACTATTGCTTTTCCATTTGTTCCAAATGGAAAATTGATGATTTTAGGTGTCCACATATCTAAGCACATTAGACTACTGTAAATGTTTGAATTTACTGTAGATATCTGGAACAATTTACTGTAAATACTGTTGATTTTTTAAGCAATTTACCAGATTATTGAAACATTTGGAAATTATCTGTAAATATTTCAAACAATTTACCTTAAATATTTGGAGCCCACTTTGTCCAGTTTGACGAGTAAAGAGTTATTTGATAAGATATTCATCAAAATGTGCTGTGGACTTTCACTGCTACTGAAGGCAATTAGGGTAAACAACTATTATCACAGGCTATATGTCCTACTTAGGTCATTTGTCAGGCTTTCAGTCTGTGTTAGGCTTTTGCATCTCTAATTGGAGCTGGTCTAGAGCATGGTTCCCACTCATCCTCCACACCAACAATCCTGATTTTTCCCTGACAGTTTTCTATTTCTCATACAATTTTACTGATCTAAAAGTTGATTATGCTGTTTAACAGTGAAAAAAGGTATCTCTTGAAAATTGGGGTCACTCTTGAAAGAATTTGCTTCCCCTGTGATTATCTTTAACAGGGAAAAAGGTGTCACTTTAAAATATGAGGGAGGGGGTTTACTAGGGGTTACTCTTAAAGGAAAGAATTTGTTCTCCCTTGGAGAAAATTCTTTTCTTCAAGAGTAGCCCTCAATGAAGACGGAGACAAGTACATGGGTTAGTTTTCCTGAAAGTTGAGCAAAATAAGTATACATGTGTTTTCTGAAGACTGCCATTGTCAGTAATATTTGAATTCCCAGACTTTTCCAATTTTCCCTGACCTAACTTTTCCTTTATCTGGAAAAAAATCATTTTTTGTGTTTTTTTCCTGACCATGGCAACTGTGCTACAGCTTGGATGATCTAACACTGCTTGGCTGCCAGGTGGGAAGAAAGAATTTTGTGAATTAGAACAACTGGAATCGAAATAATAGCAAGACGTGTCAACGATTTTTCTTTTATTTTGCTTGCAAGGCTAGCTGTAAAGTCTAGCTGAAAATTATAAAAGAAACTTTACATAGACTTCTAATAATCAGGACCTGGTTGTTTCAGTATTTACGAAATGATTTTCCCTTACCTGTGAGTTATCACTGATTAACATGATGACACTGCACAGCATATCCTGAAATATTTAGCCCCATAAAGCTTGTCGTAATCAGTGACAATTTACCAGTATGGAAAATTGTTTTGATTTTAACTTATACAGAATGAAGATGCAAGGATATTGCTGTTTTCTAAAGGACTGTTTGAGGCAGATGTAGACCAAAGTAAATGTTTATATCTGGCATCATTATGGCACAAAATCTGCATGCCCCGACACATTATCACAATTTTCACTTCCTATATGCTCAATAGGGAAAATGTTTATGTCCTTTTAGACTTTAAGTCACATTACGCCGTCATTCGATATCAAATCCTTGTATTAAAATAATTTCATAAAACAAATCAAGTTAAATATTGGTTATGCCAAAGCGCAGATGCATCCCACGAAATCACTCAACCACTTGGTATCTAATGAAAGATGCAGATAAGGTAAAAATGTATAATTTAAGTATATTGTCTCTGAATGTAATTTTGAACAAAGGACCAGCCTTTGGATCGGCAATAATATACGTTGGATGCCTTTTTTGCTATTCCAAAACTCACTCTAAAACAGTTCCCAGAAAGAAAGAACAATCTCAGCCCCCCCATACTAATATTCCTATGGTTATACAATATGAGTATATCCTGATTTTTCATTTCAATCAAGCTTTCATGCATCTGATACAAATCCTGCAGCTTATGAAAATATCAAGGAATCTCTCTTTCTTTGTAATTTTTTGTCTCTATGTGCCACATATTCTTTTCTCACAGGACTGAGTCTCAGTTCCAGTATATTGTTTATTTTGTGAACAATCTCTTTACAAGTCTCTGTGTCCGTTTCAAAGTCATGATGTTTGTAATCATGCCCACTAAGATATGTCAGTCGGAATGAAGAAGTGCCTGAAAATGAAATGATAAAAAATTACTTTTAACTTTAATGACACTAAATACTGGAACAGTGTAGACCTAAATCAGTAAACGGCCAAAGTTATTACAGACAAATTATGATCTCAAGTTTTGGACCAGGCTGTTCAAAATTAACAACATTGTTAGTTCATGAGACATTAAAATTTCACATATATTGTATGCAAATAAAAAAAACGGCCATTTTTTTGCCAAAAAACTGTCAAGAGATTTTGCACTTCAAAAGCTTCTCTCATTTTTTTTCTGCAAAAAATATTAGCACACTTAATTTAATGGGTTCTATAAGACCTAATGAATCTTTGACTCATGACTTTGAGATGACCATGCTCTGAACATTAAACTGTAACTGATTACAAAACTTTTGCAAGTTGTTGATATTGCAGCAAGTAAGTCTGATCTATGCAAATGTATTACAGTCAACTCCCTATATCTCGAACACTGATATCTCAAAGTATCTTCTTATATCAAAGAATATAGTTCCTATTTTTATACACATTTCAACTACTGTTATCTGAAACTACTAACATTTCAAAGTTTTACTTTGAGATATCAGTAGTTTTGACTGAAGTTCGACTTCGAGATATCGAGAGTTGACTGTATGTAATATCAAATCTGATTTTTCTCCAGTGATTTCTATGCTTCAAAATATGCTTGCTAAATACTGTTTGTATCAAATTAATTTTCTTAAATTCTGTCTCCTATGGGTGACTTAGTCACTGTGGTAACGCTAGCATTCTTGATTTCAACATGTCAATGATGTATTTGTGTGAAATTACCTATGCACAAGCCAAAAAGTCTATGACTGGCACAATGTATCTTCAGTAGAGTTCGATGCAAACAGACATTATGTATAACAGTGCTCCAGATAAGAAGGGGTAACAGAGATAATTTTGGGATAATTATCCATATTACTCCATAAAAACATATTTTGTGACCCATCATTAGAACCGTCTCGTTGAGACGGTTCTAATGAGGGGTCACAAGATATGTTTTCGTTGAGAAATAAGAAAAATTATCTTCGAATTATCCTCAGTACCCCATCTTATCTGGAGCTCTGTATAATATAGCCTACCTCCACCTCTATCCTCCAATATATCACAGGAAGCAATCCTATCCGCATCATATGTGACGGCTTTCTGGCGTAGTAATATAGACTTGCTCTTACTGCTCACTGGATCAATCTCCACTTTCTCACCACTTACTCCTGTCTCAACAAAACGTGACATGTTAGAACATCCCTTAAGAGTACAGAAGTTTCAGAAAAGGAGCCCTGCTCATGTTTATACAATGTATAAACTCTCTCAATCATTGAGAGTTACTGCTTCATTTGTTCTAAAAGTCTGTAGGGTACTGTCAATGAATTCCAGTATATGCATGACAAAGAACCATTACTATATCCCCCTTCGTCTTTGGCAGGGATGGAGGGTGAGGATGCCATTATGTTACTAGTTCAGAGGTATGCTCTAAACAAAATTATTACTGCTAAAACTAGGAAGGGAAATAACTAATTACATGTACTTATGACAGAATTGTGGTTCTTGTTCACTGCACTCTTTCCCATACAGGATCTTACACAAGTGGTCATTTCATATGAAATTTATGAAACAAGCCTTTGGCGAGTTTAATGAATTTCATATGAAATGACCACGCGCGTAAGATTCTGTTTATCATATGACCCATTAAAATGGGATTCGGCACCTTCAAACTGAACATTATTTCAATAAGAAAACATGTTGTTGACATGAACGTTGTCAATAATGTTACATGTACATGTACCCGCCAAAGTGTTATTAAACGTGTGGTCATATGATTTTTATGACACGACGTTATCCATTGAATAACAGTGACATCACATGATAAAATGTCTTCTGTCATAGTGTGAAGTTCCATTTGATTCCCACCAGTACTTCCATTCCCACCAGTACTTCCAGAGATATGCTCTGGACAAGATTACTATTGCAATTATTATAAATGGAAATAACTCAGTAATTACGTGGTTTAAACATATTTTATTTCAAGAAACATTCATGACAGTAACAATATTGTTCTATATATAAACATAATAGGATTAGAACAAAAGATAAGCTTATTTAGTTCTGCTACTAAATAAACATAATAGGATTAGAACGAAAGCATAATCAGAACGAAAGCATTCACCGAGGAATATAAAACAAATAATCATATAACGCTCATCAGCCTTAGATTCCTTTTTAACTTAGTCTAAGTAAAGCACTATTCATTTAAATTGTCATGTCTCTCTAGGAACTCAAAATAAAGCGTAATAAGGAGATTGTGCTGTACTCTATATGAGCCGCGACGCAAGAAAACCAACAAAGTGGTTGTGCACCCAGCGCCGACTCAGATCAGCCTGGACATCTGCCTAATCCGCTCAGACTTTTCGCTAAACGCTTAAAGGGTAGCTAAGGGTCTAAGCTACCTCCATGCGGACAGTGAAGACTCTGATCAGACTGGGCGGATGCCCAGGCTGATCTGAGTCTTCGCTGGGCGCACAACCACTTTGTTAGTTTTCTCATGTTGCCGCTCATATATCTCGTATCTTTGCTGATAATGCTACTCACCTAGCTGTACCTCAGTGTTTGTTCTGATCTTGTGTACCATGCTGACTATGTATGACTTGTACTGGTGACTAGTTAGAGACTCAGCCATGGCTGATGACTTGCTGTCGTCTATATACACAGAATCTCCTCTTGAACCTGTAGAACACAAGCATATTATACTGCTTACTCCAGAATTCCTGATTAGCTGAGTTTTGGAATTGAACAGGGCCCAGTTGTTCAAAACTAATGATGTTAGTTAATGGAACATTAAATTTTTCAAACGTACTACATGTAAAAACAATGTCTTTTTTTTTGCAAAAAAAGTTGACAAGCTTTTGCACTGCAAAAGCTCCTTTCAATATTTCAGCGAAAAAGAATACCACTATTGATTTTGTGAGTATTGTAAGACTTAATGAATCTGAAACTAATGACTTTGTTAAGCTAATAATGCTTTGAACTGCCAGGTTCAGTTTCATAGTTTTTGTTTCACTATAAAAAACAAGTCGCCCAAGGGCAACGATCGCTCACCTGCCAGTATATGCTCAGGTCAAGTGGCCGAAATGCAAGCTTTCAGCTCAGGCAGGCTAATAAACAGGCTGCAATTCTATAAGATTGGATAGTGAGTGTGTAAACTGTTCCATCATGGCCACTTCTATAAAATCACTAAATGACCTTGACCTCTAGTATTTATAGAAGTTGAAGTTGACTGCATTTCCACAGAGCTCAATAGCAACAGAAAAATGCACTTTCTCATCCTTTCCCATTCAAAAGCCTAAGGGACCAAATTTGACCTTGCCATAAAATAGGTCAAGGTCAACCTAAGGTCATCATTTATATAAACTTTGTTGTACTATAGTCCATGATGCCACATACCAAGTTTCAAGGCAATCGGCCCAGTGGTTCTTGAGAAGAAGAATTTTTAAGGTTTTTACCATAAATGGGCATGGTGGCCATCTTGGTCATGTGATCTGGGTCAAATATATAAATTTTGTTTCTTTATACTGTTCCTGCGGCTATGGATTCGTTCCGCTGAGGTGCGGGGGCAAGGTCGATATGCGAATTGAAATACTACTACTACTAAGGCTCTATATGAAATTTGGCTTCAATCAGCCCAGTGATTTCTGAGGAGAAGTCCTTTGTAAATGTTGATGATGGATGACGACAACAATGACCTTGACCTCTAGTATTCGTAGGGGTTGACAATGACTGAATTTCCATATCACAGAGGACAATAGCAACAGAAAAATGCACTTTTTCATCTTTCCCCATTCAAAAGCTCAAGGGACCAAATTTGACCTTGCCATAAAACAGGTCAAGGTCAACCTAAAGTCATCATTTATGTAAGCTTTGTAGTACTGGAGTCAAAGATGCTACATACCAAGTTTCAAGGCAATCGGGCCAGTGGTTCTGGAGTAGAAAATTTTTTAAGGTTTTTACCATATATGAGCATGGCGGCCATCTTGGTCATGTGACCTAGGCCAAATATATAAACTATCGTTCCCACATCATATTAAGTCTTTATATGAAATTTGGATTCAATCAGCCCAATGGTTTCTGAGGAGAAGATGTTTGAAAATGATGACACCCAATGGCCAAATGACCTTTGATCAAGGTCACTAAATGACCTGGACCTCTCATATCCATAGGTGTGTAAATTGACTACATTTCCTTATCACAGAGCACAAAAGCAACAGAAAAATGCACTGTTTCAGATTTTCCCATTCAAAAGCCTAAGGGACCAAATCTGACCTTGCCATTAAATAGGTCAAGGTCAACCCAAGGTCATGATTTATATAAATTTTGTAGAACTAGAGTCCAAGATTATATAAATTTTGTAGAACTAGAGTCCAAGATGCTACATACCAAGTTTCAAGGCAATCGGCCCAGTGGTTCTGGAGAAGAAGATTTTTAACGGTTTTTACCATATATGGGCATGGCGGCCATCTTGGTCATGTGACCTGGGCCAAATATATAAAATTTCTTTCCCGCTTTGGTGGAAGGCTGCATATGAAATTTAATTAAAATTGGCCCGGTAGTTTCAGAAGAAGTCCTCTAAAAATGTTGACACACAACGGACAAATGACCTTTGGCAAAGGTCACTTAATGACCTTGACCTCTAGTATTCATAGGGGTTGACGATGACTGCATTTCAGTATCCCAGAGCACAATAGCAATATAACAAGAATTCCGCGGAATGCTATGTCGCACCTGCACTGTGCTTCCACAGTAGTCAAGACTATAGTTAAAAGAACTTGAATGAGAAATGGACAAAAATGCAAGGGTTAACACAATTTTGGATGTAAAATTTTAGGTCGTGAGAAATGGACTTAAACACTAGGGTAAACGTAATTTTGAATATAAAATTTTACGAAGTCAGCTGAGCGAGCATGAAATATAGATCAAGGTAAAAATAAGAGCAACAGCCCTCGAAAATATTTTTAGAAGAGGCTTCATGCCAGGTTTGATGATTGTAGGTATCATAGTTTGCGAGAAATTGACTTAAACATTAGGGTTGACGTAATTGTTGAGGGACACTTTTACAAAGTCAGCAGAGCATGAAATATAGGTCCAGGTAAAAATAAGAGCAACAGCCCTCTAGAACATTCTCAGAAGAAGCTTTGTGCCAGGTTTGATGACTGTAGGTATCATGGTTTGCAAGAAATGGACTTAAATGCTAGGGTCGATGCTAGGGTCGACATAATTGTTGATGGACTGTTTTACAAAGTCAGGAGAGCATGAAATATAGGTCAAGGTAAAAATAGAACAACAGCCCTCTAGAACATTCTAAGAAGAAGCTTTATGCCAGGTTTGATGATTGTAGGTAACATAGTTTGCGAGAAATGGACTAAAATGCTAGGGTCGACGCTAGGGTTGACGTAATTGTTGACGGACGGACGTAGCATAAAATAAAGGTCAAGGGTAAAAATAAGAGCAACAGCCCTCTAGAACATTCTAAGAAGAAGCTTTATGCAGCCCTCTAGAACATTCTAAGAAGAAGCTTTATGCCAGGTTTGATGATTGTAGGTAACATAGTTTGCGAGAAATGGACTAAAATGCTAGGGTCGACGTAATTGTTGACGGACGGACGTACGGACGGACGTACGGACGAACGTACGGACGAACGGAATGACTGACGGACGGACGGAAAAGTGAACTCCTATATCGCACCTTGCTAAAGCAGGTGCGACAAAAATGCACTTTTTCAGCTTTTCCCATTCAAAAGCCTGAGGGACCAAATTTGACCTTGCCATAAAATAGGTCAAGGTCAACACAAGGTCATGATTTATATAAATTTTGTAGTACTAGAGTCCAAGATGCTACATACCAAGTTTCAAGGCAATCGGCCCAGTGGTTCTGGAGAAGATTTTTAAAGGTTTTTACCATATATGGGCATGGCGGCCATCTTGGTCATGTGACCTGGGCCAAATATATAAACTTTCGTTCCCCCATCCTGTTAAGGCTCCATATGAAAGTTGGCTTCAATCCGCCCAGTGGTTTCTGAGAAGAAGATGTTTAAAAGTGTGGACGCGGACGACGACGACGGACGACGGACCAAGGCTATAGTATAAGCTCACCTTGACAGGTGAGCTAAAAAGATGACATTAATAATAATATTGAAATCCCATGCCTTCGCAATACAATTTAAATGATGTTTATTACACATTTTGTATCGGTCAGGCATAAAGCTCAATTTTCATGTAAAACAGAACAATTTATGGTTCCTAAATAACCTATACATGAATTTTATTGATTGACAGTTTATAGGATCAGGTATAATATACACAGCTACCATATTTCTTCAGTTATAAGAGGGAGATTTCCCCTTCTAAAACAATCCCAACAAGACCTTCCCAAGCGGCGCATAATATGTCCGTTTCAGTGTCATGACGGAGTTATAGAAAGAACAAGATTACAGAAGGATGGACAGGCAGACAAACAGGGGAAACAACTCTGTAATTAATGACTTCAACGTTATTAAAAAATCTAACACATCAAATACTATTAGTATACAAAAAATCAGCTTCCAGGATGAAGCAGCTCAGAAGTTGAGAAATGCCAAGGTCAAACAAGGGAGATAATTCATAAACTAAGTAAACAAGAGTACCATTCTTGGTCATAATATATTCCCTTGACAATATACACATCACCATACAGTTTTGTTAAAATATTTCCAATGGTTAAGGAGTTACAGAGTAAAATGGAAATTGATGCAAGGGCAGATAATTTAGAAGTATGCCAGAGTTGTGGTTCATGCTCATGATACATTGCCCCATTATTATACAAATTCCTACAAATTTTCATTAAAATATTTCAAAGGGTTAAGGAGTTATGGAGTGAATGGGGGAATGGGGCTAGCCTTAAAAAAACTAATCAAAGGGAGGTTACTCGGAAATTAAGGAAGAGGAAACAGCCATTCTTATATGTGTCTTGTGATCATGCACACTGCTAAAAAATTTCATCAAGAGATTCCACATGGTTACTAAGTTATTAAATGCACAAGATTAGTATACACAAAAATAGCCTACAAAATCTAATCAAAGGGATGCAACTCCAAAATGAAGAAAGGGAGAGCAACCATTGTCATATGCGACATCGCTGGACCCACATACACATTGTTATGAAGTTTCATCAAGATATCCCAAACGGTTACCTTGTTATGGCGCGCACAAGACTCAAGATATCCCAAATGGTTATCTAGTTATGGCGCGCACAAGACTACTAAGGTAACGAATAATCAAAGGGGCATAACTTGGTAACAAAGAAAAGGGGAGCAACCATTACTTTACGCGACACTTTGCCCCATCCTAATACATATGCCTACAAAATTTCATGAAGATATCACAAACGGTTAGTGAGATATTGTGCTTAAAAGAATGTTGACAGACGAACAGCGCCATGCCATAATACGTCTGTTTTTTTCAAAAGGGGCGTATAAAAATTTAGAGCCACAATGGATCTAAATTTTTGGGATTGTTTCGGAAGAGAGAAACCTATGTATAAGCCGAATTAAACACATCTGATTTACATGTTGGGTACATTATGGTGAGAGAAAACTATCTTATAGCTGAGTAAATGTGGTACGTCATATCTTCTGTGCCAGGACAACGTTCAGAAGATAATTTTTCTTCCATAAAAATAACTTTTGCCTGTTTTTCTCCTGACTTGGGCTCATGTACTACTAAACAAGAAACAATAAGCAGTTTACATATACCCCAAACCAGTGCCACTGCCTAACTTGATTGAAACAAAACTTAAATATTGATGGACAGAAAAAAATAATGGGAATGAAGCCATGGCATTCAAAAGGAATGCACATAACTATTGGAAAAATAACTTACTATTTTCTCTGACTAGACAAAACTCTAAGGTGTCCATACTGGCGAGGGAGCCATCTAAATCTACAGCTATACCAGGGTCATTCTGTTTCTCTATGTTATATGCTTGACCTGCAGAGAAATAAAACACACTGTAAAGTTAACTTATGTTATAAAATTCTCTGACATCAAAATCTGAAATAACTCTGGTTACAAAAAATAATTTTTAATTATACGCCCGTCAAAAACGTGTCGTATTATGTCGTGGTCTCCGTCCGTCCTTCCGTCTGTCCGTAAACTTTTCGTGTCCGCTCCATATCTCCTCAACCCCTTGAAGGATTTTTTTGAAACTTGGGTCAAATGTTTGCCTTAACGAGACGATGTGCAGAACACATATTTCAACGATGTCCGACAAAGGTCAAGGTCACACTTAGAAGTCAAAGGTCAAAAGGTAACATTTCGTGTCCGCTCCATATCTAGAAAACCGTATAAGATTTCATCATGAAAGTTTGTACAAATATAAAGCACCATCAGACGATGTGCAGAGAAAAAGAACCATTACCCTACTTTCAGTTTTGACGGAATTATTTCCCTTTGTATTTTTCAAAGGTAATTTCATATAATCTTCGTGTCCGCTCCATATCTACAAAACCGTCTAAGATTTCTTCATGAAAGTTTGTACAAATATAAAGCACTATGAGAGGATGTGCAGAGAAAAAGAATCTTTACCCTACTTTTATTTTTTACGGAATTATTTCCCTTTGTATTTTTCAAAGGTGATTTCATAATAAGCTTCGTGTCCGCTCCATATCTTGAAAACCGTTTGAGATTTCTTCATGAAAGTTTGTACAAATATAAAGCATCATCAGACGATGTGCAGAGAAAAAGAACCATTACCCTACTTTCAGTTTTGACGGAATCATTTCCCTTTGTATTTTTCGAAGGTAATTTCATATAATCTTCGTGTCCGCTCCATATCTCGAAAACCGTTTAAGATTTCTTCATGAAAGTTTGTACAAATATAAAGCACCATCAGACAATGTGCAGAGAAAAAGAACCATTACCCTACTTTCAGTTTTGACGGAATTATTTCCCTTTGTATTTTTCTTATAGTAATTTCATATAAGCTTCATGTCCGCTCCATATCTCGAAAACTGTTTAAGATTTCTTCATGAAAGTTTGTATACGTATAAAGCACCATGGAACGATGTGCAGAGAAAAAGAAACATAACCTTACTTTCATTTTTAATAAAATTAAGCCCCTTTGTGTTTCTGGTATTGTAATTTTGTATTAAATTTGTGTCCACTCCATATCTCATTAACCCTTTGAAAGATTTTTTTGAAACTTGAGCCAAATGTTCACCTTCTAGAGGCATCATGCAGAACTTGTATTCCAACAATGTTCGACAAAGGTCAAGGTCACACTTAGAGGTCAAAGTTCAAAAGGTAACATTATTTTTCCGCTCCATATCTTGAAAACCGTATAAGATTTCTTCATAAAAGTTTATACAAATATGAAGCATTATCAGACAATGTGCAGAGAAAAAGGACCACAACCCTACTTCCAGTTTTGATGGAATTATATGCCTTTGTATTTTTCATATAGTAATTTCATATTAGCTTTGTGTCTGCTCCATATCTTGAAAACTGTTTAAGATTTTTTCACGAAAGTTTGTACAAATATCAGACAATATAAAGAGAAAAAGAACCATAACCGAACTTCCATTTATGATGGAATTATGCCCCTTTCTAATTTTTGTGTAGGAATTTCATATTACCGTAATCGCCCCATTTACCGCACGGTGCACTTAACTTTTTCAAAATTGCAACAAAAAGGTGTGGTTAAAAACGTTTCTAATAACCGCACACTCAGAACGAAAAAAAAACAAAACAAACGAACAGTCGAAATAGTCGGCAATACTAATCGGGGTGTTCGAAGTGTCATGAAAATATTTAGTGTTCGAACTATTTGAATTGCCAATTTCCGGGAGAAAAACGATCTCATGTCAAGTCGCAAATTGTATCTCATACCTCTCAGTATTAAATACATGTATGTCCTCATTATGCATGTATTTCATTCTCTTCATCCTTCTTCAATATTCCAAATAAAACATTCCGAAAGAAAGGAAAGTATTTCAACACATTTACGATGACCTAATATGTGATTGTTTAAACACGTCAGGTAAGTTTGTCAGTGCTCTGGCTATTCAGGTGAATGTGGTCTGCTTTAAATTCACGGGCTTCTATTAATAATTCTGGAAGATGCGGTCCTTTTGATCTTCGCTATTTCTGTCTGTCCTATATTACGTCCAAGGGTGCAGAAATATTGGCAATGTGTCATGAGAAAGGTTCCGTATTACATGTGCAAACAGCAAAGCCTTAGACCAGTCTGCGCATCTTAAAACAATTATTTTGCAAACTATCGGCGAATCCTGCAGATTTGTTAGACTGGTCAATGTTCGCAAATGCACTGTATGATGCGGGTGTTTGCTGATCGGATGTGTCCTGAGGCCCACGGACCAGCTATGCCAATGATAAACCTATCATAAGGCTACCGCGAACTTTGGTTAAATGCACAGACCATGCACATGCGCAGGCTGGTCGCTTCGTTCAGTTTGCGCATGTATTCAGACTGATTTTGTCAGGAAACAAGAGCTTGTCGTTATGACAATTTATTTCTTTTGCAACCCGGGTTTCTCATCTGTCGTTCATGTATCTTTCCCAAACGCACCTTGGGGCACGTGCACATTATCGCTAAGATCCTTCTCGGATCAACATGTACATTCCCATTGTTGATGCAGACAGAGAATACGCTAATAATCAGACGGCGCAGATGCGTAAGCTGATCCGAGTCTTCGCTGTTCGCACTTGTACACATCATAACACTTCAGCCAACTCCGTAAATATCGGCGAGGATGCCCGATTAACATTTAGACCGATAGAGTTGCTCTCTTCGCACATTGCGTCGGGAAAACAAAACTGAAAACACTGTCGCAGTTGAAACAGTTATGGTAAGTTGAACTTGATGCGTTTTGTGAGTTTCAAAAGGAAAAAACAGTGTGCGCTTATGCATTTTTTCCGGAAATGGCCTTGGTGTGCGGTTATAGGGGCATGTGCGGTAAATGGGGCGATTACGGTAGCTTTGTTTGTTTTGTAGTTTTATATCTGCCTTATTATTGAAGATTTAAGCTACTGACAAAGTTCTGTCATCTCTTGTTTTCTTTCCAACTTTAAGCCCCAACGGGCGTATATTGCCCCGCTCAGCGGAGCTCTTGTTTTTTATTTGGGACAAATGGGAAGTTATTTAAGGTGTCCTAATATTTAAGCTCATTGCGGGTAAGTACAAGTACAGCTCACTTTGGCAGCTCTGATATATTACTCTGACAATGCTACCTTATTTCAGACTAGGGTCAAGTCACGTAAATGCGGACAGCAGATAAATTCAGACACACCATTGCAAACAGTGAAAATCCAGATGAGACGGCTCATAAGGATTTTCACTGTTTGCTCAGTTATTTTTGTTGTAATTCAAAACAACTATATACATATAAAGATACCAATGTCACTGTCCGAATTTACCTGCTGTCCGAATTTACCTGACTTGACCCTAATGATCATACCTGGCCTGATTCTTATCTTGCGCCTCTTCAAAATCTTTTGAAGAATTTCTTTCATCGTTACACCAGCATCATCCACTTGAAACTTGTTGAAACCTCGATTTGGAATGTTTCTGAAATATACATACAGCAAAAGGTTTAGCATAATTAGTAAGCTTTCTTTTGCTCCTGAAAACTTTTTAACAAGGTAGAGACAAGAATCCTGCAGAATGCTGTGTCTGTTTGTCAGCATAAAAATCACAAAACAGAGCTGATCAAAGTTAATGCCACCATGTGCAATACTAGAAAAGCAATACCTATGTCTTCCTTCTGCTGGTCACAAGCAAGATAATAACTGAGAAGCCCATCTAATGTTGCTATCACTTGTTTTTAATTCCATTAGGAGCTGCAGCAGACCAGTTAAGCCCTGGCATGTAAGCTAGCAGTTCAGGTTTGATTCACATAGGATATAGAAATCATCTCAATCATAAACAGGGTAACAATGCAGACAGCCTTTCATTATCACCCTCAATATGGGCTCAATATGACATATACATGTACCATTGAAAGGGCTGTAAAACCGCAACTCATCCTTTAACTGATCCCATTCCAAATGTTTCAACACTCCCTTGACAGTATACACATCACCATGATACAAGAACATGAGCACAAACTACAACTCTGACTTACTTTCTGAATTATCTCCCCTTGCATCAATTTCCCGTTCACTAGATGTAACTCTTAACCATTTGAAATATTTTAGGCTTAAATTAAAAATATGTTTGTTTCACTTGACCCGACCGACCCAAGAAAATAGCGCCGTCCCGAAACTTTTTTTTAGGCATTTTTTCAGTCTTTTTTTTGTTTTTCGTTTTTTTTGTTTAGCCGAGCGACTTCAAAAGAAACAAGGCGAAGTGAGAACTTTGTGAATTTGATCATGTCCTATCGTAGTGATACCATGAACAAACTTGCTTTCCCCCAACCCATGGAGGCTCCATAAAAAATTTGGCTTTGATAGGCCTAGCGATTTTGGAGAAGACCTTTGAAATGGTGGACGGATGACTGACGGACGGACTATGGAGCATTGCCATACTAAAAGCTCACCTTTGAGTCTTCGGCTCAGGTGAGCTAAAAAAAAAAAAAGCCTACCTACCGACTCAGATTTTTCAGATAGGGTTGGGTCAGGTGAAACAAACCTATTTTTAAACATGGCCTTACTGAAACTTAATGCTTTTTGAATTGACTGCCCTTGCATATATATGACTCTAAAACCGGCTTATTGTATGCCGCTTGCATAGCTTGTTATAGAAGTAATGTGTCATGGCAGTTACACTTTACAATGAATGAATAAACCTCTGTTTTCCTTCATTTTTCTCCAATGGATTAAGTATTGCTTTTCTAGTACCCAAGCACCCCACTCAATAAGTTCAACTGTAAATGGAAAAATCTGCTCCTAAGGGCACAAACTTTTTCCTTTCAGACTAGAGAGAAGTAGGCAAAAATGAAACTGGCAGAGTTGCTTCCCCTGAAAGTGTAATCATTCCCTTTAAACACTTACACAGTAACTATAACAGCTGATGTCTTTCTGTGTGTTGGTATTTCTTTCTCTACAAGAGCTAACTTGGTAAAGCCAAACTTTGATACAGGTTCCCGACTGTCTAGACTGGGAAAGTCTGTGTCCACTTCACCATCATCTTCCGCTATGTGAAGACAATACATGTCTGTATTTTCACTGAAAGAATAAAAGAAATATTTTTGAGTGTGAGGTGAGGCAGGATGATTTAAATGAAACTGGGCAGCCATTTTGCAACCAGTCACTGAAATTGGGCAGAACAATTTCATCTCAAACCACAACATACTCTGTATACAACTAAAAAGGGCCACGGTCAAGCTGCAAAATGTGGCTGGAATCATCACTGTGTTCATTACAATGCATCCGTATAATAGGCTGCAATGACAGTATGAACCCTTACAGGAGTGAACGATAAAAAAAATGCCTCTCTATCAGATACTACATAGGTCAGCATGGCTTGATGGTAATTTTGAAGAAAAAAAAAAGCTGTAGCTACTGTCTAAGAATGCATATTATGGCCCCTCATTCTACCTGTCTTGCCCAGGTAGTTCCAATGAGGGACAATTACATATTTTTATAGAGGAATAACAAAACACATCACACCAATATCTTTCAGAACTCCACAGACTGCTTTGACTGAGCCCTGTCACAGAATCAACGCACCAAACTAGAAGACAGAAGGCTGTTAGCAAAGACCTTTAATGGTTGCTTAGAGCTTCAAGCATAACCCAAATTTCACAACTCTTATAGTTCTAGAGAAACACAGCAAAACCAGAAATCTTTATTATATCAATTTTCGAAAGTCAGTGAACTGTAAAATAGTGATCATATTTCTGAATTTGCTTTGAACACATGCATGATCCAAGTTTTATGACCCTTACTGTTCATAAGAAACAGATCAAGACCTAATTCTGATGGTTGTTTGAGTTACCCTTTGCCAGATGTATGTTCCATGATTCTTGCCCTTATAGTTCCAAGAAGAACGAATCTAAGCCAGAAAACATGATGCAAATTTTAGTTTTGCAAGTCAGTAACTATAAACTGTAGAACAGGACCTTATGGTTGCTATGAGTGTCTGTCTTTCAAAAGAAAGCATGATCTAATTTTCTTGATGCTAGCCTTAGTAGTTCTGAAATGAATTAATGAATTTAACCAGAAAACTTGATGCAAATTTTGAAAGTCAGTGAACAATAAAACATAGGTCAAGACCTCATTCTGATAACTGCTTTAGCTTCCTCATTCCATTTGTCGTGAGCATGGTGCTGTCCAAGTTTCATGACTCTAGCCCTTACCAGTGCTCCAGATAAGAAGGGGTAAAAGGGATAATTTAGAGACACTTTTCCTTAATTTTCCATAAAAACATACGTTGTGACCCCTAATTTCTTTGAGAAATAAGAAAAATTATCCTCAATACCCCCTCTTATCTGGGGCCCTGCCTTATTACTGTAAAACACTTATATTTGGCGGTCACTTTATTTTGGCGATATTGGCGGAAAAGAAGAAAAACGCCAAATTAAAATGCCGCCAATATAAGCTCATGATACCGAAAGAAGAAAAAATATTATTGAGCACATGATCCTATTTCCTCTACCAAAATATCAAAGCTAATACGCATCACATATATAAGCGCAAAAGAAGATGCTTCTCAACCAACAAGAGGGAGGAAACGGAGTATGAAAATGTTCTCACGATACTCATTAGTATTTCAATTAAGTTGATTAAATCAGAAGGAACACAAAATATGTTTACTTTAAACAATTAACCACCCAAACTGTAACATGACTATAATAATAATTGCTTCTGCTTTAATCACCATGACAATATAGAGCTCAAATAAAGAGCAAAATGCGACGTCAGAAGAAATATTTTGTTCTTGAGAATCATAAAACCGCCAAAATAAAAATCCGCCAAAAGGTCCATATTCAAAAACCGCCAAATTTTGCTGCCGCCAAATATAAGTGTTTTACAGTAGTCTAGGGAAACACAGCGACAACAGAAAACTTTACAAAAGTTTATACCACCACCGACACAGCCATCACCAGAAAAGCAATGCCCATGTCTCACTTTCTTTTAGCAGCACACAAGACAAAAACCCTCTTATCTCGAGCCCTAATCATAACACTATTTAGAGCATCTCTCTGCTGATAATCAGTCAGGGAGATTCAAAAGACCTGCATTTCATCAGCTGACATTGTGACAGGAAGGCCTATTTGTAGCTCAGTAATTATTCTAAAATTTCGTACACATCCTTCAGTAAGATCCTAGATAAGAGTTTTTTATATACTTTTAGCTCAGCCTGCTCCTTCAAAAGCAGTCCAATCTGGGTTGTCAAAACTTTATGTTCAAATTTTAAGAACAGTTACTGTAACTGTTGAATGTGACTTACTTTAGAACTGGTTCCCTCATCTCCATAGTATACTGCCAGCATATCAGACCAATCAAATCTTGAATTCTCGCATTGGCACTCACCACTACTGCCATGGGATAGGGGCGGTCCTCAGAGTGGGCCATGGTCAGAAAAATGTCTATTTTCTTGGTAGCAACTCCTATACTGGCCTGGAAAGGTGAGCATACACCGGTCATGCAACATGTTTTCCCCCAAAAGGAAGATAATTTATCAGTACTTGTTTCATTATTCTTAGCCTTTCTTTGTCTATATATATTTAGCTTGTATCCAGTATCTGAATCTGCAGAAATTAAAACCTTAGCATATTTTCAGATACTTTTGAGATCAAAACTGCAAAAATTTACATCAGCAGAAATAGCCCGCTATACAGTATCAAGCAAATAATTCAACTCATTGCTGACTGTTTACAGGTTTTCTACATGAGTCAGGCCTACTCACCAACTTACTCTGCCTTACCTTTCCATCAAATTTAGCATATTCTAGGAATGGATTCTCTCCCATGCTAACACTGCTCTCCAAGAGATCAGTTAGCCTGGAATAGGGAACATCTTTCTTCAAAGGATCTTGTGGTGGGGACAGCTCTTTCTTCTCAAACAACTGGGCCACTTCCTCAGCTGAAAGATAAACAGACAATCAGAGTTCTAGACAAGAAAGGGTATTTGATGATAGCTGAAGGACATTTGTTTTCTTTATGTCTCCTTGAAAACTTAAGCTGTGAGACCTCACCTGAACCACAATGTCGAACATATTCAGACATATTTTAAAGAGACTTAAAGAAGTTATCCCTAGTTTACCACCAATTACTCCCTCATATCTACATCTCTGAGACAATGAGGAGCCCCTGTAGCTCAGTCACAGTGGGTTAGGAGCCGGCAGTCCAGGCCCCTAGGTTATAACACTTGAGTACATTCTCAAACTCAAAATAAAGCACACTGATTGGCTGCTTCCGAGCACATGCTCGGAAGCAGTCAATCAGCATGCTTTATTTTGAGTTTGAGATTATTCTTATGTTTATAACCTCGAACCCAGGTTCCAATCCTGCTGGAGGCAGAATTCTTTCAAATCGTAAACAGGGTTTCATCACCCTTCCATTGGCTCAATATGATTGAAATACAGTTTGTAGGGCAATCACACCATAAGTCATCCATCTGAGACAATGCTCTCAGTCTGGTAACTTGGAAGAGAAGACAAAAACATGTTTAAATATGTACATACATGTGTAATATCATGAGTCACAAGTGGTTTTAAATTGCTAAAAGGTACCTAAGCTTTTTAAAAGCAGTTTCAATTTGTAATTGAACGACTGACTCTGTTTCAGAATCTAATACTTCACATACCTCACTGTCAACATTGTTTACCAACTATTTACATGCTAGAAGAAACCGGAATATGTGTTTTTTTTTACCTTTTATATGTTAGAATGGAAAAAATTCAGCTCTAACAGTGATTGGTTGAGTGATATATAACTGGCATAAATTATGGGCATACTAAACGGTGCTAGTGATCTTCGAATTCTGTTTCTATGGTGCTAGTGGAGCTTTGTCAATATAGGTGTAACAAGAGCTGTCGCCTGACAGCATAGCTCGCCTGAATTGGTGCTTGCCCATCACATAGCCGCTATGGTGCTGTGGACTGCTATGCATAAAACTTCAGGCAAGCATGTCCAAAATAAAATCACATTTATAAACAAAAATTATCTAACATCAGTCCAAGTATTAGTATCAACTGAGTCCATCATCGTGGCACTGTGAAAGGACTTCTTCGATTAAGGCGAGGATTTTCCCCATTAGACCGGCGCGACAGGTCCGAATTTTCAAAAGTATAAAGAGTGCAAATTTTTCTTAGCGGAGCTTCCACAAATATGTAAGCTGTATGAAATCAGATAATTTGTGATTCAGACCCAAAGACATGGGGAGATAATCCAGTCTGACCCTACCTAACCTTAATTCAAGGCTTTCGCATACCTCAATTTTTGAGGTAATAAAAATATTGAAATCAGTCATTCATTCCATACATTTTTCTCATAAATGCATGCTAAATACATGCATATCACAATACAAAGCAATGATTTTCTTCTTGTTACGCCTGACTGGCATTTAAACATGCAAAACCACAGTTATACTTCCGGTCAAAGCGGCCAAAAGAGAACGCTTCACTATAACTAAAATACAAGTACTCCCCCCCCCCCACCCCCCGTGACCCAGCATTTCCTTCATGCAGCAGACTTATTCGATGTAAGTACGCAATATATATGAGTGGGAAGCTGGGTCGGGGGGGGGGGGGGGGGGACGATACTCAATAAGCCAGAGAAGAAGAATGGTCAACAGTAGCACTGTGATCTTCAAGGGTTATATTGTGTACCATGACCTTGAAACGAGGTCAAGGTCACATACATATAGTCAAAATTATCCAGTGTTGTCTGTTATGTAAGTAATGTAAGTCAAAAATGGGTGAAATGTATACAATAAATCATTATTTCAATGATCAGTTTGAGGATAATTTACAATTTATCTCAACAATGACGTCAACGTCAACATATGATTAACGTACTTTACATAGACACAAACACTTGAAAATTCATAAGTCATGCAAGTTACAAGTCATAGTCATAAATGCAAAGCAAAAGTCAGTTATACGTATAACTTTTAAATCATGGGGAAAATTCACGCCTTAAGCATAGAAGTCCTTATGTCTTCATAAATATAAAACTTTAACCAAAATCTTTAAGACAAAATTCTAAGTCGATGACCTTGACTTCAAGGTCATCCAGTGAGGTAAGCATAAGGTGTTTTATAAAAACTCAAAAAAGTGTCTAACATCAGTTCAAGTATAAACTAAATCTCTGCAAAGCATTATGAATCAGTATGCAATTAAAAACTTTAATAAAGACCAAAATTTCCTAAGTCCCTGACCTTGACATCAAGGTAACTAAGCGGGGTTGGGGTAGTACTCTGTAGCTCTAACTACAGTGCAAATATAAAAAGAATTCATCTATGGGTTCAGGAGATATGTGTCTTTAAAAAACTTTAACCAAAACATCCAATCAATAAAAAGACAATTTTCTAAGTCCATGACATTGACATCAAGGTCACTGAGGGGGGTGGGGGTAGTACCTTCGAAAACTTTAGACCAATATCTAACTTCAGTGCAAGTATCAAAGGAATCCATCCATGGGTTAAGGAGATATTGGGCTTTATAAAACTTTAACCAAAACATCCAGTCCAAAAAAACTCCCAATTTTCTAAGTCCATGACCTTCACATCAAGGTCACTGAGTGGGGTAGGGGTAGTGTCCTGTTAAACTGTTAAACTTTGGACCAATATTTAACTACAGTGCAAGTATCAAAAGAATCCATCAACGGGTTAAGGAGTTATAGGTCTTTAAAAAACTTTAACCAAAACATCCAATTCGAACGCCGACGCCGACGCCGTGGTGACAACAATAGCTCTTCCTGAACTTTCGTTCAGGCGAGCTAAAAAGAAAATAGTAAAACTATTGTTTTTTCATGCATGATATGTTTAAATTGAAGACACTTACACACTTGTAAACAGTTATTACTGAAATCTTCCAATGTGTAAGCTGTTTGTTGACAGTATACACAGCCAGAACAATGACCTCTCTAAAATACACAAAACAACTGCATGTGCATGTTTACCCCTCATATGAGGCCAACCTTTAAAACAGGGCCTTAAATGGTAGCAATAAATGCTCATTCGCAATTGAATAGGAGCCATGACATGTCTGATGATAGCGTTACCATATGAGCCGCGACACGAGAAAACCAACAAAGTGGTTATGCGCCCAGAGCAGACTCAGATCAGCCTGGGCATCCGCCCAGTCTGATCAGAATCTTCGCTGTCCCGCATGGAAGTAGCTTAGTCTCTTTGCTACCCTTCAAGCACTAAGTGAAGAGTCTGACCGGACTGGGCGGATGCCCAGGCTGATCTGAGTCTGTGCAGGGCGCACAACCACATTGTTGGTTTTCTCGTGTCATGGCTCATATTATTTCCACTATAAGACAGGAGTTTACTCTTCCAAAATTACTACAAATATGTAAATCAGTCTCAAGTAATCCAGCTATAAAATGGGGTGTTCTCTTCCAAAACATTCCCAAAGACGTAGGTCCTTCTTGAAAGACAGAGCTAGATCTTCAGGGTTGTTTTGAAAGACAAAAACGTGTCTAATAACACAATAAAGACTGTATATCCGAATAAGTGTTACAATGAGCTGCATTACAATAAGGCTCTGTCATATACCATTTAACTTGGAATCTGAATCTTTCCATGTTCTCTGTTTCACTTTCACTTGGTTTCTCTTTTCTTTCTTCATTCTCTCCAGTCTAACAGCGGTGTTTGATCTCCTCCTGTGGGCACCTATAATAATAATTCTGGCATCTCATATATAGCTTTTCAACTAATTCTGATCAACATTACCATAACAACCCTAATAAATGTCTCCACTCTGATAAACGGCCCTCCCTCTTTCTCCAAAAAAGAGAATCTCAGTCCCTTTGCTCCTTCTGATTATTATCATTATTGTTATTATCATTATTATTAAAATATAACTTAATAAACACTAATACTTAAATGACTATAGTTAGTTCCTCTGTTCAAGTTAATTCATATTTAAACACTGTGTATCATTTTTCACACCAGCTGTAATCACTGACTATACTACTGAGTTAATAATTTTGTGTCAGTAAATACTGCTCAATGAAACCTGACTAATATATTTCACAACAGAGTCTGACAGAGTTTTAATCCAGGGCTGAATTCTGCAAGACTTGTCCAACTTTTAACTATTGTATTCACTTGGCCATAAAATTGGGTTTTCCCTCTCTAGAAAGACCCCAGGGGCCGTATTCATAAAGCCACTTAAGTCGTTGCTATGCTGTTGCTAAGGCTAAATATCTATAAAGGAGATTCCATACAACTATGAAATTTGTTCTGGAGGAACAGTCTTTGTAAGACTGTTCCTCCAGGACAAATTTCATAGTTGTAGGGAATCTCCTTCTAAGAAATTTAGCCTTAGCAACAGCATAGCAACGACTTAAGTTGTTTTATGAATACGACCCCAGATATCTAAATAAGTCTTATGAAATTCTGCTATAAGATAGGATTTCCCTTCCAAAATAATCTAAAAATCTAGATCTAGTTTTTTTCATTTTTTGGAAAGGAAAGACCTCTGTCTTATTACCAAAGAAATATATCTATATGAAGACATACCAAAATCCATGTCCGGCAATATGTCGTAAGAGTGTGACAACTCGTTGTCTGAGGATTCCATTCCACTGTCACTGAAGCTTGAAGCCAGCCTGATAATAGACCAAAATAGACATTGAAGTGACTCTTCATTTCATGAAAACATACATGTTTGTTAATTAAGCTATAGTTTCTGTCAGATTCTTACCATGCTTACCAGAGGACCAGACAGTGGAAACAGTCCATACACACTTAATCAGTGTAAGAAGATATATGAATACCATTTGTCACGGTCACTCAGATTTCATCAGTTTTAAACATCTTCCCTGACTGAAGCCCAATTTGGTGTGGAGCCTCCATGATCTGGGGAACAAAACTTTGTCAGAAAGGTTGAGGTCATATGAAAAGATGCTGTGAAAGCACTTTCCTATAAATGAGGAAACAAAACTTATATTTCAGTTAAAAAGGCCAAAAGTCAATCTGTGTTCCTCATTTGAACAAATCTAATAGTACATGAGCAACAGATGCCGTATACCAAGTTCCAATATCATCAACAATTTGCTTCTGGATAAGAAGACTTTTAACTTTTTTTCACCATATATTGGCATAGCAGCCATCTTCCTCATGTGTGACTGCATATCTTGGTACAGACATTAATTCCCTTGACCAATGAAGGCGCCACATCAAATTTGGCTTCCATTGGCTAAAAGGCTTTGCTAATGTTTAAAATTGTTGAAATCTGACTGACCTTAATAAAGATAAAATGACCTTGACAAATAGTCCTCTGATCTTGAAGTTGAACTATGATAAAGACCCCATTTCTTTACAAAGATTGTGATCAGTTCCTATCATTTCTTACTTGTGTTTGTCATGTTCCTCTGTGTCAATGATCATCTCACACATGCCCGTGTCATCACTAGTAATGAAAGAATTCTTGATGTGAGAAATCAGAAAACTCGGGTTGTCCATCATAGCCATCTTGGATTAGCTTTTGTGGAAATTACTGAGTGTATCACAGCTGCAGTCTAGGCAACCAAAACCTAGCCAAATTTCTGAAAAAAATGGAAGAGAATTTTGTTGTAGACACCTGAAACATTCAATATTTGGTTTTATGGCAATAGAAAATTAACAAAAAAGTACCCTCAAAGCATGTAACAGTGGGGGATCCAGAGGGGGTTCGGGGGGGGGGGGGGGGGGGGGGGGGGTTCAAACAAACCCCCTCTTTAGCCTAAATCATTTCATTTTCATGGGAAAATTCAGGAAAACTTGGTCAAACTGCACAAATTGAACCCCCTTTGAAGCTAATTTGAACCCCCTATCCAAAAATCCTGGATCCGCCCCTGTGTAGGTCATATGTATGTTGTGAATAGTCCATATCAACAAAATTGGGAATCGTAACTTCATGAGACTGTATTTATTAGTACATGAATATAAGAAAAGAAATTTCCCCCTCCAAAACAATTAAAAAATTCTAGATCCACCTAATAACTTGGGTCTGCATTTCTGAGACTATTTTGGATGGAAAGACTCCAAAACAACCCCAAAAATATGGGTCCCTCTTGTAAGTTGGGTCAACATTTTTAAAATTGTTTTGGAAGGGAAAATAAGACAAATCTTGGAGTTGATTTGGAGGGAAAATGTCATAGCAGAATTACACTAGAATGAATCAGAATGATGCATTGTTTAAGGGGTTATTCTAGAAGGACAATCCCTGTTTTAAAGCCAAATTATTACAAACAACTCTCGATATCTTGAGCACTGATAATAGCTCAAAGTAACCCTTTATATCAAAGCATATAATCTGGATACAGTTCCTATTTTTATTTATATTTTCAGCTCCTTTTATCTCGAACTACTGATATCTCAAAGCAAATTTTCTGGGACCAGAAAATTTACTATGAGATATCAGTAGTTAGGGATGAACTTTGACTTGGAGATATCGAGAGTCGACTTTACTGTATTAGTATGAACTCTTGTCATCTCAGAGAGTAGCCGAGGGCACATGGCTGAGACTGTTGTGATATCATCAAAGCAGTGTTAAGTAAAAACATAAAGATGTGCAAAATATGAAGGCATTCTATCAGTAAGAAATTAAGAAAGAGCACTTCAAAACAGCTGGTATTACAAATTACATCTAACCTTTATAAGTCTAATGAAAGTGAATAGAATGAGACTCAGCTCAGAAAATGGAAATATAAAATATTTGGGTAATTTTGCACTAAGGTAAACACATGCATCATAAAGTTGGATAATTTTCTCACCATCTATTATTTATTTTTTTATCAGAGTTTTTATCATCCTGTTTCATTCATTTTAGGACAATAATCATTCAGTAAGATTCCACAACTTTAGACATATATATTCAGTGGGAGTTTTAACTCTGGATTCAAAATCAGTTGCCTAATTCAATATACATTCTAACTTGTTAAGGGGCAACCTGTAACTAGGATCAGAGGGTTTTTGGAGCTGTGCCAGTTGGGTGTTATACCCAGGGGCCGCTACGGTAGCTGGATTGGTCTGATTAGCCAATGACGATCTGAAAATGCAGGTTGCAGTCTATCCTATTTTTCTGATCTATCCTATCCCCTGTCCTTCTAACTTTCCTATTTTTCTTAACTTTCCCTTTTTCTATGCCACCACCAGAGACATAATATTCAAGAGTGAATGAAGTCTCTTAACGAAAAGATACAGATAAAAATATTCCACATTAATCTTTGTCTTGATATTTGCTTCAGTAAATACAGAAGCTGAGAGCAAAAGAAAACATTGTACTCTTCCCTGCCACAAAATGATGTTGAAGTTTCCTGCAATGATAAGGCTTAATATGGAATTTGTTTATGATTTCCCCAATGTTTTGACCATGAGATAAATTGGACAAAGTTTCTTGCAATGTTTTGGCAATGAGATGAATTTAACAAAGTTTCCTGTGATGCTTTGGCAATGCAATGCCATAAGTTTAAGTTTGCTGCGAAGTTGCAGCAAACGGGTGGTAAAAATTACAAGTTTCTTGTAGCCTTGCAGCAAAGTGTATGTAATATGATAGTCTCTGGTGAACCTGTTGCGACTTTGCAGCTAGCAGCGATGTCATTCACAAGAAGTTCGCTGCTAGCCGCAATGCCCTGCGAAGTGGTAAATATTTTTGCTGTGATCTTTTTCTTTACAGTAACCTTGCAGTAAGCTCACGGTAACCTTGCTGCAAAAAATCTTTTTCGTAAGGGGGCCCTGTGCAGGGAGAGTCATCCCCTGTGTAGGTTACAGATCCCTACTATAGCTACATGGCTATGTAGGCTTTCATCCTGCAACACCGGAGTGTACAAAAGTACACCTGCTCATAATCCTCGAGGTGTAGCAGTATACATAGAAACAAAGAAAGCAGCTTAAAGCCCTGTTTTGATGGTCTTGGTACGAAACATCTGGGTGCGAATCTTTGCTTTGCCTTTAACTGTTTACTGGGGTAAAAGCGATATCAAATACGGCTTCTTACATACAAAGAGCATATTTGCTATGATATTACCCAAATTGTAAACGTGAAAACTCTGTAAAAATGACTGAAAATCACGAAAATAAAAAATATTTCCTCCTCAACTCTCCAAAAAAAGAAAACAAAATCGGTATTACCTAAAGATTTACATTACTTGAATTATAAGAAGCGTATTTTTGCAAAAAAAAAAAAAAAAGCCAACGACAGGAGCAGTAAATACCAGAAATATTTTTAGTTATATAATCGTTTTAGCTTTATGGTTAAAAGTTTTATAGCAGTTCAGACTTGCTGTAACATTTTCTTTTATTTACGGGTTACCCTAAAATGCGAAAAGGACTCCTTTTCGCGAAAAGGACTCCTTTTCGCGAAAAGGACCTAAATTTCACGAAAAGGACACAGAAAACAGGTATTGGGCTGGTATTTATTACTTTTTCGCTTTAATTATTATTGCTTTATTGTGTTTAAGCTGAAATAGTATTTTGATGTCAGTTAATTACCTTGGAGCTATATTGTTTGCAGATATAATTCAGAAAAACGTGAAGTTAAATGGAGTGGTTGGGGGCGGGGGAGGGTAGGGGGCGCAGACAAGTTTTTATTTATTTATTTATTTGTAAATCTGGTCGCGGCTCAGTGGTGGAAGGGGGGGAGGGTAGGTGTAAATCTGATTGCTAAAATTAATAGTTAACGTGTTTGTTTTCTGATTGAAAATGGCCGATGTCAAGATACTAATGTTTAATTCAGATTCTTTTTCTGTTCTGAAATGACGAGATTATGAGAGACTTGTATATTTCCACAGAAAATTTTATCATTACACCAATACTTACAATTGAAACGGTAAGCCTATGTATGATACCTGTCTATTGAATTGCTGTTAATTATGGCAAGCCAAATGCACACTAATTAGAAAAACCTGGTTTTTCTCAGAAAAACCTGGTTTTGCGATTTGATAAACCAGGTTTTTCTCAGATAAACCAGGTTTTTCTCTGATAAACCAGGTTTTTCTCTTGATATCATAGGTTTCTCAGAAAAACCAGGTTTTTCTTTGATAAACCAGGTTTTTCCTCGCAAAACCTGGTATTTCAACAGAAAAACCTGTTTTTTTCTGTGATATACCTAGTTTTTCTCATATAAACCAGGTTTTTCTTTTGATAAACCAGGTTTTTCTATAAAACCTAGTATATCTCGAGAAAACCTAGGTTTTCTTTGAAAAACCAAGTTTTGCGTAGAAAAACCTGGTTTATCTCAGAAACCTACGATATCAAAAGACAAACCTGGTTTATCACAGAAAAACCTGGTTTATCAGAGAAAAACCTGGTTTATCTGAGAAAAACCTGGTTTATCGAGAGAAAAACCTGGTTTATCGAGAGAGAAACCTGGTTTAACGAAAAAACTTGTGTTATCACAAGTTTATTTTGATAAACCAGGTTTTACGACGGTCTCTGCTAATGCAGTTGTATGCGGCAAGCCGAATGCACACTAATTATCTACGATAACGCTTCACCGAATGCATATTATTAGAAAAACTAGGTTTTTCTCAAGTTTTGAGAAAAACCAGGGTTTTCTCTTTTGTCACGTGACTTGATATCACAGGTTTCCAGAAATATGATTGGACGCTAGCTGTTTTGTTATACCTGGTTTTTCTCAATCTGATTGGATATTGAGAAACTTAGGATAACGCTCGAAGATCTGTTATACCTGGTTTTTCTCAGCCTGGTTGGCTAACAGGTGTGTTGACATAGTGATTCGAACTAACGCGGTCGGGAGATCTCGTATTTCGCGAGATTGCAGACACCCTATAGGTAATATTGTTTTATGGCCCAGTTATGTCATTACCTATGTGCGATGGGGAATTTCCTTTGATGAAATATCAGCGTCGCTGTACTTGTACATGACAAGAATATGGTACACAATAAACAAAAATATTTATCTTTTTAAATATTTAGCGTCATTTAGATGTGTAATGTTGACCACGCCAAAGACGTAAATTGTAAATTTATACCGGAAGCGCATTTCTTTCAATTTAAGCATACTTTGTTTGAATAACGTGTGTTTGTTTTCCCTTTTTAGTCATGAGCGCAATAAATATATAAGAAAGAATAATCGATATTTCTAATTAGACTGCATCAACTGAAGCGCATTTTCCAGTGGAAGAAAACACATGAAACATACTTGAGTTTCTCATAAAAAATAGTGAGTTGAAAATTTATTTGGGTCATTTCAGTTGGCAACCAAAATGGCCAACTTTCGCTGTCTTTAACTTTAAAATGCGTAAAGGTACGATTTATATTTCTTGTAATGATTATAAAGAAAATAAAGGAGGAATAAAAAAAAAGATTTTTTTTCTCAATGAAGTCATTTTCCGTTTTAAAAGTCTCGGTACAATCCCATGCTTTACTGTTAAGGTCCTGGCAACTAGTTGCCAAGTATATTACTTAGTTTATTACCGTAAAATTTACGTTTTTCATAGTGTAAAATACTCCGGCGTAGGACCCCAGTCATAGCTTTTAAATTCTACACTGTAAAAAAAGTCCGTAGATTTTACGGTAAAATACCTTGCTGCCAGTCCATTTCATGTTGTTTTACGGGCATCTGCCTAAAGATCGTTTTTCGAAATAACGATATGGTAGAGTTATATTGACTGACCGCACTCGAGAATACCTTTATAGTATTGAAGGGCTATAGAACCAAAACAATATCTGTCTTATTCTGCCCTACTCTGCTTGTTGATTCCTGCCGATGTTTACGGGTGCCCGTAAAAATAACGGGAAACGGACTGGCAGCTGGTTTCCAGATATTCTACCGTAAATTCTACAGAATTTTTTTACAGTGTAGAATAATTACAAAAACTGGCGAAGGTGCACAAATATTTAAGGTAATTACAGTATTTTTCTTTCTTACACCAGTTTCATATCCAATCTGACAGTCTAGGTTTTCTCTCGATATACCAGGTTTTTCAAATCTATAGAGAAAAACCTGGTTTATCTGAGAAAAACCTGGTTTATCTGAGAAAACCTAGGTATTCAAGAGAAAACCTAGGTTTCCTCTCGATATACCAGGTTTTTCTCTGTTAAACCAGGTTTTTCAGCCGAAAAGACACATTAGAAATGAAAACCTAGGATATCAAGAGAAAAATTTGGTTTATCTCAGAAAAACCTAGTTTAACAAAAGGAAAACCAAGTTTTTCACTGTTAAACCTGGTTTTTCTCGAAAAAACCAGGTTTATCTCTCGCTATCATAAGTTTCAGAGAAAAACCTGGTTTATCAGAGAAAAACCTGGTTTATCTGAGAAAAACCTGGTTTAACAAGAGAAAAACCTGGTTTATCAGAGAAAAACCTGGTTTATCTGAGAAAAACCTGGTTTATCAAATCGCAAAACCAGGTTTTTCTGAGGAAAACCAGGTTTTTCTAATTAGTGTGCATTTGGCTTGCCATAGTTAATGACGCCTGTAAAGCGATGAGTGAAGGTGTGATAATCCAATTAATGCCAGCTACCAATGTACCCTAATTGCTCAATAAAAGTGTGCCAATAATTCAATCAACAGCTTGTTAATACAGACTAGATAATCATATGATTTTGACATGATTTGTGTGTGTGTGTGTGTGTGTGTGTGTGTGTGTGTGTGTGTGTATTATCAAACGATTTGACCTGAAAATTTGATGACTTTTAAATATAATATAAATGTAATAACTCACACAGACCATATAGTCATCAGCGTTAGTGTTAATAAAGCAGAATAACATTTTTTTAATAATGTATATTTCTTTAAATGGGTGGTCTTATATTAACGATGTCGAATCTCAACTGTTTGCTCCAGTAATCTTAATTTGTTCAAGATTTGAACATGTATTTAGGAAAACTTTATTTTCAGTGACTTATCTACTCCATTTCAAGTAAGCCACTTTGCGGCTAGGATGCAGATTACATGGAATTATTTATTTATTTATCGATTTTTTTTTCATTTCTTCCGAACGCACGAAGGTATTTGTATAGTATACTGATACGACAATCTTTGTTTTCGATACTAGTACCAAATGACATATCATCAGTTTATCTATTCTATTCTATTCTATCCCATAACCTTACTAGGTCGTTGAGTCATCAGTTTAACATAAAAATAAATCAAATAAAATAAATTACTTGTTTATACCGAGCTTTTTTCGTCAAAAAGAATTCCTTTCCACAAAAGAGCCTAATTTTTTTTTTGTTAAATCCACTCTTGTAGCTTAAAAAAAGCATTATTTTATATACTTCCAATATAAATAAAAATTGAGAAATTAAAGCAGTTTGAGTCCGTTTCGTTTCTGAGGCGTTAATCGAAAAGGACTTCTAACTTTTCGTGCGGGTCACTAAAACTTGAAGCAAATACGCTTACTATGATTTGACTTGATTTTGTGCTTCTTATTAAGGAAATAATTTTATGTAAGGTAAGCATATTAGAGCACAGACCGATCAGTTAAAACATAAATATTTAGAGAAAAAAAGTTTATATTTGAGTTCTTTTCGTTTCTGAGGCATTTAAAGCGAAAAGGACTTCTCAAGGGTTCTATAAGGGTTACTAAAACTACAAGCAAATATGCTCGAATTTAATTTTATTTTGTGATTCATATTAAGGAAATCACTTTGTCCAACGTAAGCATATTACAGCAGAAAACAGTCAGTTGTAGAAAAAAAAATTGAGTCATTTTTTCGTTTGTCAGGCATTTAGCGAAAAGGACTTCTCAGGTAGTTTTCGTAGCGGACCAAACAGCTAACTTAATGTTTCAATCCACTGCAGAAGCAGAGGTCGAGGTTTGGGCCCAGTAAAACATGTTTAAGCCCCCCAGTAATCTTTTGCTGATCGTTCCAAGGCGGTACTTCTGTTGCGGTTCCTTGATGTTATATTGTGCTGTGTCCGCTTGTCTATGGTCTCTGGCGGTTGGGTCACCCGTATTGCTGCCCAATCTGCCTTCTGTTTTTGGTTTGTTTTGTAACTAAAATAAAAATAAGTAAAAATAGATGTTGATGCTGTTATTGGGGCAGCTGAATGACCATCTGTTTGGGAAAGAGCTGCTTATTCGGTTTACTGTGTGCGTCTCTCGTAAACTTGTGTCACTTTCTGTGTATATGTGCTTCTTTCCCTATTGGTTTTGAGAGCGGAATGTGGAATTTGATTGTATTAATGCCTGATCATTGCCCATCTTTTTACTTCTAATACTTTGAACAAATATGCTAAAATTAAATTTTATTTTGACTTTGAGCTTGTTGGTAAGACAAAATTAAAAAAAATGTGTCACGTAAGTATATGAGCGCATAAATCAATCAGAAAAATCATTTATATTAAGGAAAAGAAAAAGAACAAGAACAAGAAAGCATATATCCTTTTTATCCTTGAAATAAATCAATAACAACATCGTAAACAATCTTTTATGAAAATTTTTCTAACCATTTCAGTTAAATTATATCAGCATTCCCCATAATGAAAATAAAGGAACTCCTTTTCGTGAAATTTAGGTCTTTTCGCGAAAAGGAGTCCTTTTCGCGAAAAGGAGTCCTTTTCGCACTTTAGGGTAACCGTTTATTTACCTCACCAGGCAATTTTTACCTCGTTCATTTTATCCGGGTTCTTATGCAACATGTCAGGAAAAGATGGATTTCCACTGTTTACACACATCAAGTGGCTGATCAACTTTTATCGTGGGTGTGCTGGGTCCTTGCCCTACTTGTATTCAATAAGTAGGATGCAGAGGCACTGGAAGTTATAACCAGCACCATCCCCCCCCGACCACCATCCCCCAACCACCATCCGCTATATTGTTGTTGTGTAGAAATTCTGCCCGTCTCGGCACACCTCCAGTTGGAGTAAAACAGTTCTCAATGTTAAAATGGTCGAATCCACCACCACTCTATATTACAACTTTAAGTAGTCTCTATTTACAGTCTATAACTCAATTTAAAATTCTATGATAAAAACCGGCTAATGTGTGCCACAGACTATCCCAGCCCCTGTTTCTTTTTCACTGTTTTTGTTCTCCGGCGTCTTGGAACCAATGCTAAAAGTTTATATCTCTCACAGTGAAGAACATGACACAGCCTCCGACAATGAAATTCTATGCTCTGCAACTGTTCAGGATTAGGGTTGTCCATATCATTAGTTAAAGCGCTACAGTCTAGTATAAGCTGGAGGCAGCTATCAGAATTGTTAGTAAGCGGGAATACACCAGCACAGATAGATACAATATTGTCTATGATAGGATTTCTAACGCCAGCCAGGGCGGGACATTTAAGGAGAAAATGTTCAACTGTCTCATCTTCCAGATGACAAAGTAGGCATGTTGGGTTGACCTGATTCTGGTTGAATGACGCTCGGTTAACTTGGAGTATATATGTACCCGTCACCAGCTTGAGTTTAGTACGTATACGAGGAATTTCTCTGATATTTCCAAGCGATGTAATTAGGGAATGCCTCACACCACTCTTGAAGTCACTTGCATTCAGAAATCTCAGACTGGAGTACAATACTGCATTAGCCTTTATTTTGTTTTCCCAGTAACTATTAACCTGGGTATTCACTATACTTTTCCACTTGAATTTAGACGGTGGGTCTTCCAGTAAACTATGGGGGTCTTGCAGATCATACTTAAAGAAGATTTCCTTAACTGCGATAAACCAGCTATGACTATCGTAAGACTTTATACTCAGTTGTCTAGCTGCAAGCTGATGTTCAATGGATGTAGGTGGTAGTCTACAAATGTTCCCAAAGAGGGTCAAAACACGTTTATGTATAACAGCTTCCATGGGTAGCGTCCCTGTGAGGATGTACACCGCAGGATCAGCGGTATTCACTGGTAACGAAAGTATCAGTTTCAAGAACTACTTGTTAAACCTTTCTATCATGTCTAGGAGTTTCTGCTTAGGGAGTACAACTTCCAGGCCATAAACTAGGACTGGGATAACATAGGTCTGCATCAGATGTATGGATGTATCTGGATCAAGCCCATTTTCCCCATGCAGTCCAGAGGACATCAAACTATATAAAGTACGTCTGGCTTTGCTGATGTTTTCTTTCACCGTAGAATCCTCTGTAGACGTGGATCTAAGTATACCCATATGCATAGTTTCTGTAACGTTAGGCATTGGCTCACCGTTCAGGGTCCACTCATACTCGGATTCTCCACTGGTCTTAGCTGTGCCCACAGGTATGCTGAGGATTACACTCTTAGTTGGCTGTAGCAGATATCGCTCCATACAACTGTAGTCTGCTGCAATATTGATCAACGTTTGTAGGGCGCTTCGATCAGAACTCACAATAGCGACGTCATCAGCACAGGTGGGGGCGACACAGTTAATTCCACCAATCCGCATACCCAACATGGTTGCATCCAGACGATCCAGTAGCTTGTTGACGAAAACCTTGTACAAATCTGTACTCAATATACCACCCTGTCTGACCCCTTGCTGTATTTCAAAGCTACCAGAGAACGTTCCATCCCATTTAATCACTGTACTGGCACTTTTATGCAGGCTATTTATAAGATTCCAGGTCGGTCCTTCAATCCCAATGTGAAAAAGTTTACGCATAAGGCTTATATGACTCACTACGTCAAAAGCTGACTTTGCATCTAAGAATGCGATGAAAGTAGGTTGATTGCTGTCTTTGTTATCCCGAATACATTCCTCTAATATCAGGGAACAATTCATTGGGGATGACGCTTCTGTGAAGCCACGTTGCAACTTATTCTGCGTTTCCAAAATCTGTGGTTTTATTCTTTCTCTCAATACAGTCTCAAGAAGCTTTGACAATATAGGAGTAACTGTAATTCCACGATAATTTTTAGCATTTAGATTTGATCCTTTTTTCTTAAATACCGGGGTAAGTACACCTAACTTCAGTGAATCTGGTACAACCCCGAGGTCTAAAATTTTGTTGAGTAACAAAGTCACAAGCGGAGCGACAACATCAGCTCCATAGACTAAATGTTCAGCACTAATATTATAAATATCTGCCGACTTTCCCCTATTCAGAGCCTTTATTGCTGATTGAATCTCTTTTTCAGTAAAAGGATGTTCCTGCCCATACAGATTCCGACTCAGGTCCAAGATTTCCCTGTACTCCTATAGGTTATAGGTTTGGTTATACTCCTATAGGCTATAGGTTTGGTATATATTACACTTGAACTGCCTTGTGATACAAGCCGGCTTTTATAGGGACATGGTAGAGTGCTCGCCTTTAGATCCAAGGGTCCTTGCTTTTAGTTCTCAGTCAGAGAATTTGAGATTTTTTTAGAGTCTGTGACATACATGTATGGCGCCCATTGTAAATGACCCACATGTGCATTAGAACTTCTTTAGTCTCATTTCCAGTAATTCATGTACTTATGAGAATTCAAGGATGAATTCAATATGGAGGGGGAGAATGTCACAGGGTATAGGTTAGGTACAGGGGCGTCGGACCGATTTTGACATTGGAGAGGCGGATTTTTAAATACTTTTTTTGCCACCTCTCCCCCCCCACCTCTCACCTCCCCCAGCCCCAACCCTCCACAGTCAAAAATGACGTATGAATTTTGATGTAGCATCACGTCATCGCAATGACATGAAGTTGCTTTCAGTTAGCAATATGGATTTTTAATGAACTTCTCAGTTGCTTGATCTCTTGGAAAGTAAACACAGCATGATACAAATTGACCTTAATTGTCTAATGGTAGGACAGCCATCCTCTTTGGGTTAACCCCGTAGCCCTTGTGGCCACTGCCTCACTTGCTACCGTCCAGGCAATGTAAAACGTAACACTGGGCCAGCCCGGTATCAGTGCTGTCAGAAGTCAGTGAAAACTAATCTATCGTAACCCCCCAGATCTATAGGGAATACTGGATACACTTTGAATCTATGTGGGCTAGCACGAAAGTAAATGAAGAATCTGAGTATATGTTTGAACAGACTCATTATACCCCCGGTATACGAAGTATACGGGGATATATAGTTTTTGTCTTTTCCGTTTATATGTTTGTGTGTGTGTGTAAACTTTTTTTTCTGTCACAGATTTCTCAGGAACCGCTGGAGCTAGGATTTTGAAATTTGGTATAAACGTTGGGTATGACTAGTTGTACCGCGTAAGAGAGTATCAACCTCCTCCTGCTTATCATTCCATTTGTTTGTCCATTTATTCTTTCTCTCCAATTAAATTTCTGTCACAGATTTCTCAGGAACCACTATAGCTAGGATTTTGAAATTTGGCACAAACGTTGGGAATGACTAGTTGTACCATGTAAGAGAGTATCAACCTCCTCCTGCTTATCATTCCCTTTGTTTGTTCGTTTATTCTTTCTCTCTAATTAAATTTCTGTCACAGATTTCTCATGAACCACTATAGCTAGGATTTTGAAATTTTGTACAAACATTGGGTATGACTAGTTGTACCGTGGAAGAGAGTATCAAGCTCCTCCTGCTTATCATTCCCTTTGTTTGTCCATTTGTTCTTTCTCTCCAATTAGGTTTCTGTCACAGACTTCTCAGGAAAGACTACAGCTAGAATTTTGAAATTTGGTATTTGTAAATTGGGTATGACTTGTTGTACCGTGTTAGAGAGAATCAGCTTGTTCCAGCTTATAATTTCCTTTGCTTGTCCAGTTTTTCTTTCTCTCCAATATCTCTCAAATTTCTGTCACAGATTTCTCAGCAACCACTACAGCTAGGATTTTGAAATTTGGTACAAACATTGGAAATGACTAGTCGTACTGTGTGAGAGAGAATCAGCCTGCTCCACCTCCTTTTTCTATCTTTCACTTTAATGTAATAGATGGGAAAATTTATGTCCAAGACTTTCCAGATTGCTTTGTTACATGTACTAGGTTCAAGTAAAGCTTGAAACTGATCAGTTAACATCATCTGGCTGCTGCTGCTGACTTTAAGTGAAAGTCACAAAGAAAGAAGTTTGTGTAAATTTTTGTTGAAATTTTGTGTTAAATTTGTATATAATTTTGCTTATTGCAAATTTTTCATAGAATGTTTTGGTATTAGTATGCCTTTCATTGGGTTTGTCATAGATTGTCCATTTGTCTGTTATTATATATTTGCTTTAAAGTTTTGTATGAAGTGTGTTTTTATGCCCCCAACTTCGGAGAAGTTGAGGGGGCATATTGGTTTGGGCCTGTCCGTCCGTCCGTCCGTCTGTCCGTCCGTCTGTCCGTCCGTAACGCTTTTGGCAGCTGGGAAACTCAAGAACCACATATGCTAGGATCTTGAAATTTTATATGTGGCATGTACATGAAAAATAAGCGGACCCGTATTTTTTCTTTTTTCCGCAGGTCACATATTTCCAGAGTTATGCCCCTTTTTCAACTTAGTCTATGGAACCTTGTGAACAAAATATCTTGAGAACCCCTGATGCTAGGATCGTGTAATTTTGCAGGAAGACGTTGCCCAAGGTGTAGATGACCTGATTAACTTTTGAAAAAAAATTGTTAATTTTTGACCGAGTTATGCCCCTTTTTCAACTTAGTGCATTGTAAGCCTATGGAACCTTGTGAACAAAATATCTTAAGAACCCCTGATGCTAGGATCGTGTAATTTTGCAGGAAGATATTGCCCAAGGTGTAGATGACCTGATTAACTTTTGAAAAAAAATCGTGAATTTTTGATCGAGTTATGCCCCTTTTTTGACTTAGTGCATTATAAGCCTATGAAAGTTTGTGAACAAAATATCTCGAAAACCCCTGATGCTAGGATCATGATTTTTTGTAGGAAGATATTGCCCAAGGTGTAGATGACCTGATTAACTTTTGAAAAAAAATCGTAAATTTTTTACCAAGTTAAGCTAATTTTCGACTTAGTGCATTGAAGCCCATGGTACAAAGGTACCCTAACATATAGTCAAGAAGGGTAAAAGGTAGGAACTTGAAACTTTATACACATGATCAGTATGGAAAATAAGCGTACACATGTTTTTTCTTTTTTCCGCCGGTCAAGTATTTCCAGAGTTATGCCCCTTTTTCAACTTAGCCTGTGGAACCTTGTGAACAAAATATCTCAAGAACCCCTGATGCTAGGATCATGGCTTTTTGCAGGATGATATTGCTCAAGGTGTAGATGACCTGATTAACTTTTGAAAAAAAAAAAGTGAATTTTTGACCGAGTTATGCCCCTTTTCAACTTAGTGCATTGTTAGCCTATGTTAACAAAATATCTCGAGAACCGCTGATGCTAGGATCATAATTTTTTTTGCATGAAGATATTGCCCAAGGTGTAGATTACCTGATTAACTTCCGAATTTTTTTTTTTAAATTTTTGACTGAGTTAAGCCCCTTTTTCGACTAAGTGCATTGACGTCTATGGTACAAAGGTACAAGTATTATGGGATGAACCTTCTTTAGAGGCAAGCATATGGTTGGAGGCATAGTGTTTCATAAACACATTTTCTAGTTATTAGGTGGTGTCGCTGGCCGGGGGTATACGTGAGCCACTGCTCACATGCTCTTGTTGTTTCATGCAGTGAGATTCAGTAATCAGCTGGGTAGCGTCGTGTGAAAAGGTATCTTATCATTTAAGCATTGATCATATTAAAATCAATCTGCGCATAAGATCAGACTGACCACAACCTTCAGTTTTCACTTAATTTCAATTAAGATGCTCCAGGATTCATACATGGTATAAGTGAAAAGGGAAGAGTCTGGTCAGGCTGCACAGATGCGCAGGTTGGTCTGCATGACTCTAATTCGCACATGTTGTAAGATTTTCACATTATTTAATTGCATTTTGGTCTTGACATCCGACTTGCCCTCCTCATAATTTAAACAATTTGCCATGGTTTATCTAAATAATAACAATGTGATAATCGGGTGCGAAAGTGTGTCTTCTTTAATCCTTTGCATCTATAGGCATTTTTTAAAAGTGTGAACTAGCATGACACCTGTTGTGACTTGGCAAAATTGTGATGTTAGTTGTGAAAGTGTCCTTTCCTTTGAATTGTCTTTCTTCTTTCATTCTTAAGCTAAGCAGAATCATCTTCTTGCCGAAAATATTGGGGCGGCGGTCGCCTCCCCTGCCGCCCCTGTTCCGACGGCCATGAGGTATACAATACACTTGTACTGCCTGGGTTCGATTCTCAGCCAGGGAATTTGAGAGTTTTTAAGAGTCTGTGACAAATGGCGCCCATTGTAAATGACCCACATGTGTATTAGAACTCCTGAAGTCTCTTTGCAGGTAATTTATGTACTAATGAGAATTTGAGGACAAATTCAATACGGAGGGGGGGAATGTCACAGAGTAAAGGCTAGGTATATAATACACTTGTACTGCCTTGTGGTACAAGCTGGCTTTTATAGCGTCATGGCTGAGTGCTCACCTTTAGATTGAAGGGTCCTGGGTTCTATTCTCAGCTAGGGCATTGAGAGTTTTTAAGAGTCTGTGACAAATGGTGCCCAACGTAAATGACCCACATGTGTATTAGAACTCCTTAAGTCTCTTTTCCAGTGATTCATATACTTATGAGAATTTGAGGAGCAATTCTTTATTGCGGGGGAGAATGTCACAGGGTATAGGTTAGGTATATAATACACTTGTACTGCCTTGTGGTATAAGCCCACTTTTATAGTGACATGGTAGAGTGCTCGCCTACAGATGGAAGGGTCCCTCAAGATGAAATTTATATCAGTGATCACCAAATATGTTATTACAATATTTAAACAAAGCACAGGAAAGCAAATACTTGAATTGTTATAAATTAAAAAATCTTTCAAGTTATTCCTCACCAATGAATGTTTGCTAGGAGTGTTGTTTCAATTCTAGTAATGATGGCCCATCCCATCGGCATCCCCATCCCATCACATCACATCCTATCCCATCCCATCCCACAGAGTTGACCCAGATTCCTTGGAGGCAGGCCGAGTTGACCCAGCCAAATTGACTCGGGCTGAGTTGACCCCTGGCTGAGCTGACCCAGATTCCTTGGAGTTAGAGCTACAACTTGAAAAATCATAACATGGAGGTCCCTGAAATTTATGTTTTCATGAATACTGTAAAAGCTAATATAGAGACATCATTTCTAGACTCTATCAAGGTCTTGGTAAGCAATGAATACTGTAAATCAATATTATGTACACTAATTTTGGCTAATATTTGTGAATTTTATGACTCTCAAATCAAAGAACCTCAGCAATTTAACACAAGTTGACAAATGGAAATAGTTGATTGACAGTTTCTTGGTCATTATTTTCAGAATTCTTCAATAATTTCTAAAGCAATAAATCGTGAAATTAAAGACCTGCTGAAATAAAGCAATTTACATTCTGGTGCTTGAGTACAAAGTTTAAACTTAATGGAAAACTCACCTTTCATATTTAGCAAGTTTATATGTCTATTTGTTTGTCTGCAAAATAAAAAATAAATAAAAAAGTTTCCCTGCAAGCTTTATCATACTGAGTATTCAAATATTCAAAGACTAGAGGGCAAACAGTGTACTGGTAGATTCAGATGAGGCACCCCGATAGCTCAGACGGTGGCGAGGTTTACCTATAAATGGGAGACTGTCCACATACCTCTGCCATGTAGGTTCAAACCCGGTGCTGGCAAGTATAAATGGTTGGCTGTTCCCTTGGGGGTCGCTGTGGTTTCACAGAGTATTTCCCATTTCTCAGCCCCTATACAGCTAAGAACTACTTCCTGCTTTCTTCCACCACAGAACAGTCCTCTGATATAATGATCAGTCTTAGCATCAGATACGATCAAATCAGAGTATGAAGGAAGAAGAAGAGATGAGGTGGCTCATCTGGATCTTTGCTGTTTGCAACTTCAGCAATTTTCATTTTGGCCCCTTAAGTGTTGTTAGTGAAACTTGTTTGTAAATGTATGCTTTTTCTTTACAGTTAGTTTCAGTATGTGTAATAGCTAGCAGTCTTTCAACACAGTTCTCAAATCAAGATGAATTTGCTCCCAAAAGATCACAGTGAGTTTGTGAAACCAGAGTACTGGGACCAGTTCTTCAAGAAGCGTGGTGCTAAAGCATTTGAATGGTATGAATAAAGTTCCTGGTTAAGATCTCCTGGTTTGATGACAATTCTTAAGGTGTATGGGTACACCGCCTTGTTTTCCCTCAATTGTTTCAAGTGTGACAACTTGTGTGACTTCCTGTTTGCTTTTTGTGGTGACAAAACCCTTACAAATGGTTCTACTCTTAAAGGAAAGAATTTGCTCCTGGAGGAGCAAATTCTTCCCTATAATAGTTGACCCCAATTGAGAAGAGAGGCAAAAGTGAAAATGGCCTGAGTTGCTGGCTCAGTTTCCATATGAAATGTACATTATCTAATTATGATCCCAATAGGGCCACCTCATATAGGTGTGAGGCGATTCTAGTTTAATATCACTGCATTATTATTAAGGGAAAAATTAGTTTGTTTTTTTTCCAGAATTATCATCTAAGCTTCTAGACTTGAATGTCTAGTGTGAACATTTCAGAATATTAGTTTAACACTAAACACTTAGATTCAGTCCAGCCTGACTTTAATTCATGGTAAGGGGTTTAACATACCTTCTGGTATCTCAGTACATGGAAATAGAAATGCTTAGATGGAACAAGGTTCTAAACAGTTCTAATGAAGGACAACAACATGTGCTTTTCATAGAGAATAGACTGAAATTATCAGTAATTATCATCAAATCTCAGAAACATTTGGAGCTCTGTAAGTGCATGAAACAGTATTTGAGCCGACCACAGCGCCTCTCTGTACAGGTAAAGGTGCTTAAAAATTTTCAACCAGTCAGTAGACTAGAATTACCAATTATGATTGTTTCATTGGCTGATTGGAGATGTTGACACTATGTGAGCAAGAGACAGAATGGCACTGTGTGTGTGTTTCAATTCTTGTAACAATGTTGACCTCCGCACCTTAGTGGAACGCATCCATAGCTTCAGCAACAGGGCGCCGTTCGTCTGTCCAGAATGGCACTGTAGAAGTTAATATTCCTCATATAGTACCACCCCTGTCTTTAGCTATCCTTAAAATGCACAGGGAAGACTCTCATCAGTCTGGGCAGCTCCCCAGGTTGATCTGAGTCTTCGCATGGTGCACATACCACTTCGTTGGTTTTGTCATGCTCATTTACATAATGTATTCAGACATCAATGTCTCTAGCAAACAATATAGCCCAAAATTAGACTGATCTTAGGTGCATTCTGATTAGGATATGCGTATATTGCCAATGGTTAGTTTAACACCAGCTCAGTAGGCAAATGAAAGGGTCAAAATTCAAAGGTTATAGAATAAAAAAATGGTTGAGCTGACCGAAAGTGTAGCATAAATACAGTACTATAACCTTGCTCCTGTTGCATCAAAGAAGTTTTCAAGGTTGTGCCGCTTTATTGGGTTACCAAAATCCATGCCTTTAATATATGATAAATGTAATCCAGGAATTGGGGTGTAACAATAATTTATATTATATATACTTTCTTGTTTTTCTGCCATTTTTACAAAGAAAGACAACTTTAGTGATTTCTGTTTTGCATTGGCAATTTGTGGACTCAAGAAATATAAATTTGAAAATATTATTGTCAGACATTTTTACAGATACAGTATTTCCAGAACGCAATATATAAAGGTGATTTTCTTCTTTGAAGGTATGGAGAGTATCCAGAATTATGTGGGGTACTTCACAAGTACATCAAACCTCAGGATAAAGTTCTTGTTATTGGGTGTGGAAACTCTCAGCTTAGTGCCGACATGTATGATGTTGGGTACCACAAGATAGTAAACATCGACATCAGTGATATTGTCGTGAAACAGATGAAGGAAAAGAATCAAAAGCAAAGACCAGACATGGAATTCCACAAGATGGATGTTTTAAATGTAAGTTGGCAAGACTTAATGCATACCATAATTTTCCTAATTATTTGTACCCTTAAGCAGACATCTACATGTAAGAGACATAATGCTGTATATTGTTTCTCTGACATAACTGTAGAGTTACTTCAACTTTATTATGACAACAGTGATGTGGTGTTATAGTGACAACATTACATTTTAGAAATTAGATTGTGGTATATATGTATTACATTGCAGTATTGTCAGTAAACATTGTCAGTTGACAATTAGTGTTCCATCTTTATTATAAACAATGGTAGCAGAGAGAAAGTTTGAAGGGTCGTGACCTGGTGAATTGAATGTTCCCCTTTCAGCTGCCATATGTGGCAATGTCAAATTAATTTTCTTCAATCCAGTAGACCAGGAAAGCCACATTCAGAATGCCCTGAACTTGAAAAAGTGGCATCAGGGTGGTGTTTGGTGATTGCAGTGTTACTGAATGTCGCAGTGGCATTCCCTTGATCAAACTGGCAAAACTGTACCTGTACAAGCACAACACAACAAACATCTAGATTGACCAGTCATGCTTGTTTAGCAAGGCCGCAGTCCTTGGGTAGGAAACCATAGCAGGAATATAACATAGGTATGTCTGTCTCTTAATTTTAAAGTGGCAACATCTCCAGTCAGCCAATGAAATACCATAATTGGTAATTCTGGTCCATTGATTAGTTCATTGAAATTTCACACCTTTACCTGTGCAGGTAACATATTCTATTTGTGGTGGGAAAGCCCCTCCCCCCCCCCCCTCCCCCCACTCACACATACACACCTACCACCAAACCCCTTGGCAGAAAAATCGTGCCATTAAATTGGTTTTTAAATGCCATGTGTACTATGATGTTATTGTGTGTGAACATTATATATGCTATGAATATTCAGACACCTCTAACTTTTCTGTAACTGACTGATATGTCCAAATGTCGATTTGGACATATCTCATTATCTTCAGAGGGCTTGTTTAGCCTCAAGCATAAGTCTGATCAGGATTTGCAAGCAGTAATATTTGAGACTAAATGTAGATATCCAGATAAAAAGCTAAACAATTTTTTCACATTTTAGATGGAATTTTCTGACAGTGATTTTACAGTAACCTTAGATAAAGGAACATTGGATGCCTTAATGGTTGACAGTTCAGAGAAAGTTGTTAAAGATATAGAGACAATGTTTAATGAGGTAGACAGGGTGCTCAAACCAATGGGAAGATATTTGTGTATATCATTACTACAAGAACATATCCTCAACAAGGTGCTAGAATTCTTCTGTGAAAAGTAAGTTGCCTGTTTCATGCTTGTTGTGGTTCATATGGTAATAATCAAAACTGCAAGTCATCCATCCATTCATTTATATTTGTTTTTAGCTCGCCTGAGCATGAAGTGCTCAGGGTGAGCTTTTAGGATACCGTGATGTCCGTCGTCCGGACTACGTCCGTCCGTCCGTCCGGACATCCGTCCGGACGTCCGTCAACTTTTGCTTGTGTACACTCTAGAGGGCACAGTTTCGATCCAATCTTCATGAAACTTTGTCAGAATGTTAGTCTTTATAAAATCTAGGCCAAGTTCGAAACAGGGTCATGTCGGGTCAAAAACTAGGTCACTAGGTCAAATCTTAGAAAAACCTTGTGTACGCTCTAGAGGGCACAGTTTTCATCCAAAGTTCATGAAACTTTGTCAGAATGTTTATCCTAATAATATCTAGGACAAGTTCGAAACTGGGTCACGTCAGGTCTAAAACTAGGTCACTAGGTCAAATCTTAGAAAAACCTTGTGTACGCTCTAGAGGACACAGTTTTGATCCAATCTTTATGAAACTTTGTCGGAATTTTTATCTCCATAAACTCTAGGCCAAGTTCGAAACTGGGTCATGTCGGGTCAAAAACTAGGTCATTAGGTCAAATCTTAGAAAAACCTTGTGTACGCTCTAGAAGGCACAGTTTTGATCCAAAGTTCATGAAACTTAATCAGAATATTTATCCTTATAATATCTAGGACAAGTTTGAAACTGGGTCACGTCGGGTCAAAAACTAGGTCCTTAGGTCAAATCATAGAAAAAAACCTTGTGTATGCTCTAGAGGACACAGTTTTGATCCAATCTTTATGAAACATTGTCAGAATGTTTATCTCTATAAACTCTAGGCCAAGTTTGAAACTGGGTTTTGTTGGGTCAAAAACTAGGTCACTAGGTCAAATCTTAGAAAAACCTTGTGTACGCTCTAGAAGGCACAGTTTTGATCCAAAGCTCATGAAACTTTGTCAGAATGTTTATCCTCATAATATGTAGGACAAGTTTGAAACGGGGTCATGTCGGGTCGAAAACTAGGTCACTAGGTCAAATCATAAAAAAAGCTTGTGTATTCTCTAGAGGACACAGTTTTGATCTAATCTTTATGAAACTTTGTCAGAATGTTTACTTCCATAAACTCTCGGCCAAGTTTGAAAGTAGGTCCTGTCGGGTCAAAAACTAGGTCAGTAGGTCAAATCTTAGAAAAACCTTGTGTAAGCTCTAGAAGGCACAGTTGTGATCCAAAGTTCATGAAACTTTGCCAGAATGTTTATCCTCATAATATGTAGGATAAGTTTGAAACTGGGTCATGTCGGGTCAAAAACTTGGTCACTAGGTCAAATCTTAGAAAAACCTTGTGTACGCTCTAGAAGGCACAGTTTTCATCCAAAGTTCATGAAACTTTGTCAGAATGTTTATCCTCATAATATCTAGGACAAGTTTGAAACTGGGTTACGTCGGGTCAAAAACTAGGTCACTAGGTCAAATCATAGAAAAAGCTTGTGTACACTCAAGAGGACACAGTTTTGATCAAATCTTTATGAAACATTTTCAGAATGTTTATTTCCATAAACTCTAGGCCAAGTTTGAAACTGGGTCATGTCGAGTCAAAAACTAGGTCACTAGGTCAAATCTTAGAAAAACCTTGTGTGCGCTCTAGAAGGCACAGTTTTGATTCAAAGTTCATGAAACTTTGTCAGAATGTTTATCCTCATAATATGTAGGACAAATTTGAAACTGGGTCATGTCGGGTCAAAAACTAGGTCACTAGGTCAAATCATAGAAAAACCTTGTGTACGCTCTAGAGGACACAGTTTTGATCTAATCTTTATGAAACTTTGTCAGAATGTTTATCTTCATAAACTCTCGGCCAAGTTTGAAAGTAGGTCATGTCGGGTAAAAAACTAGGTCACTAGGTCAAATCTTAGAAAAACATTGTGTAAGCACTAGAAGGCATAGTTTTGATCCAATCTTCATGAAACTATGTCAAAATGTTTATTGTCCATATATCTAAGACCCCTATGAAACTGAGTCACGTCGGCTCAAGGTCAAATCTTAGAAAAACTTTGTGTACACCCTAGAGGGCACAGTTTTGATCCAATCTTCATGAAACTCTGTCAGAATTTTTATCTTAATGAAATCTAGATAAAGTTTGAAACTGGGTCGTGTCGGGTCAAAAACTTCGTCACTAGGTCAAATATAAGAACGGCCTTGTATATGCTCCAGAGGGCACAGTTTTGATCCAATCTCAATGAAACTGTGTCAGAATGTTTATTCTTACAATATCCAGGCCAAGTTTGAAACTGGGTCATGTCGGGTCAAAAACTAGGTCAAATGTAAGTATGGTAAAAACTCTTATAAATCTTCACCAGAGCTAGTGAACTGATTAATGCTCAGGTGAGCGATTCAGGGCCAACATGGCCCTCTTGTTGTAAACAAAACAGATAGGTGGTTGAACCTCCCTTTGGGACTCGGCACCACTGATCTGTTTGTTTATAAAAATATTCTAATTGTTGCCTAAATGTAGACCTCTGTCAGATTGCTTTTGTGTACTTCTGTAGAACTCTCATAGTGCAGCAAAGGGGAATGCAACATCATGCATCTCAGAACTAGCCTTATTATACCCCGGACATATGAAGTATGTTGAGGGGTATATAGTTTTCGCCTTTCCGTCCATTCGTCCGTCTGTCCATCCGTCCGTGCGTCCGTCCGTTAACATTGCATCAAAGTTTTTGCGTTAAGTTTTTATTTTTTGCTTATATTTTCAATATCCTTCGATGGAACCTTTTGGTATGTGACTAAGTATACTTCTAGGTTCATGCAGAATAGTTGACATCATCTGGTTGATGCTGCTGACCTAAGGTCAAGGTCACAGACTTAAACATTTGCGTTAAAGTTTTGTGTTAAGTTTATATTCTTCTTTTAAATTTGCAATATCCTTTGATGGAACCTTTTGATATTTGACTAGGGTTACTTTAAGGTTCATACAGAGTAGTTGACATCATCTGGATGCTGCTGCTTACCAAAGGTCAAGGTCACAGACTTGTATATTTGCGTTAAAGTTTTGCATTAAGTTTATATTCTTTGCTAATATTTCCAACATCCTTTGATGAAACCTTTTGATATATGACTAGGTTAACTTCTGTGTTCATGCAAAACAGTTGAAATCATCTGGATGCTGCTGCTGACCTTATGTCAAGGTCACAGACTTAAACATTTGCATTAAAGTTTTGCGTTAAGTTTATATTCTTCTTTTATATTTCCAATATCCTTTGATTGAACCTTTTGATATTTAACTAGGTTTACTTTTAGGTTCATAGCTGCTTACCAAATGTCAAGGTCAAAGACTTGTATATTAGTGTTAAAGTTTTGCGTTAAGTTTACATGCTTCGTTTATATTTCAAACATTCTTTGATGAAACCTTTTGATATATGACTAGGTTTACTTGTATGTGTTCATGCAGATTAGTTGTCATCATGTGGATGCTGCTGACCAAGGTCATCGAAACAGACTTACATGTTTACATTAAAGTTTTGTCTTGAGTTGGTACTCTTTGCTGATATTTGTAATATATATGTACTTTGATGGAACCATTTGATAGGTGACTAAGTGTACTTCCAGGCTCATACATGTTCAATGTTCATACTATGTATAAGATTGGTTTCATTAGGCAGTGGTTCCATTGGGCGGTGGCGCTGGTCGGGGGTATACGTGAGCCCCTGCTCACTTGCTCTAGTTTGTACAGTGTAAACTTTTACCAGTATTGGGAAACTGTAGTTTAATACTGTAATTGTTTGAACAAGTTGATTTTACTACTTTGACTCACCTTTTTTTTGGTCAGGCATTTCTGTTCGCTATTTAAGAGCAAGATATAGTGTCTCTGCTACAAATTCTCATAAAGCTACAGATAAGTGAGGCTTCTAATGATAACTCGGATAATGATAAATCTTATACAGTCAACTCTCGATATCTTGAGCACTGATATCTCAAAGTACCGTCTTATATCAAAGAATATAGTTAGGACATAATTCCAATTTTTCTTTACTTTTCAACTCTTCTTATCTCAAACTACTGGAATCACAAAGTAAATTTTCTGGGACTAGAAAATTTACTTTGAGATACCAGTAAATTTGGAATAAAATTAAAATTTGACTTTGAGATATCGAGAGTTGACTGTATATCTTTATATTTCTTACAGAGGCTGGGCTTTGCGAATCCACAGAATACATACAGAAGATTCTGAGAACTCAGAAAGAGAATTCCATATGCCTGTATTTGCCCTTGTCTTTACAAAGTTCAAGAAAACTCCTGGGATGCCACAGGTAAATATTTCTGTTCCCTATTGATTGTTTCATTTTATCTCAGTTGTGATAATGGTGGTTAACGGTAAAGGTTTACAGTAGGCATTTGGCCACAGGGGCAGTGGATTGTTAGAGGCCTACAGTACATCTTGTGTACAGCATATGATAATGGAGCCCAAATCTCTCCTTTTTCTTCATGCTGCCTTTCAAATTCTCTGGTTGAAGCAGGACCCATTTACTGTTAGGCTGACAGAGTTCAGTCATAGGTGCATTTGAATTCAAACTCACAACCTTTTGTGCAAAAAAATACAATGTTCTAACCACCCGACCACAGTGCCTCTGTAAAGGTAGTATAAGTAAGCTCAGATTATATAAAGATTCTTGAAGTAGTTCAAAAATGCATATAATTACAATTACAGATCCATGAAGTAAGTACAAAAATGCACATAATTACAATTACAGATTCTTGAAGTAAGTACAACAGATGGGAAGGTAGAGAGGTTTACATCAGCTGAGAAACTGAGAGATGTTATTAAAGAGATGCAATACTATGCTGTGATAAGACAGAGAGTTTCCAAAAAGTAGGTTTATAGAATGGATTACAATAATTATATGAATATTGGGATACCATAAATGTATGGGTACTTCTGCATGTTTTTCCGACATTTTTCTTTTTACCAGAGGGAAACAACTTTTGTGACTCAGGTATACTTTCCTGAACAAAGAAGCTTTAAGGTCTACTATTGAAAGAAAGAATTTGCTCCTAGGAGAGCAATTTCTTTCCTTGAAGAGTTGATACCCTTTGTGAAGAATTCAGTGGTAGAGTTGTTGTCCATGAAAGTGCATCCATTCACTTTAAGATTTTGAATATACATGCAAGTGGTAAAGATATTTTCTGTTTTGAAATCACAGATTAACAAGTGAAGAACTTGCAATTTGCAACCCGAGACTTTTTTTAAAATTAGGTCTCCTTAGATTTTTAGTGACTTTACATTTTCTTTTGGTTATAAGACTGCATTTTTTCCCTTCCAAAGCAATTCAAAAATCTAGATTCATCGTTAAAGGTGGATCAATATTTTTAATATTGCTTTGGAAGAGAAAAACCTTTCTAACAGCTGAATTACACTATTCTGGCTAAACTATTTGGGGTACTTTTGGGGAGAGAAAACCTGTCCTTTAGACAAATAATTACGGTATGTTTATCTCATTACTCTTGATTAATATTTTACAGTAGAAACACATCATGCAAAATCTTGTCTCATGACATGCCAAGCAAAGTCTCACATCAGCCTGTGCAACTGCTTGTGATCAGAGTATACGGTCTACATGAAAAAGTCCTGGATCCCTGGCTGTTGATTGGATGCATTGCATAGGCTTAGATGAGACTATGAGGCTGATTTGAGCCTGTTCTTGATGCATAAGCTCATATACACATTTGAGCCGCGACAAAACAAAACCAACAATGTGGTTGTGCACACAGTGCAGACTCAGATCGGCCTGGGCATCTGCCCAGTCTGATCAGAGTCTTCACTGTCCCCATGCAGCTAGCTTAGACTCTAGGCTACTCTTTAAGAGCAAAGCAAAGACTCTGATCAGACTAGGCAGATGCCCAGGCTGATCTAACTCTGGGCTGGGCACACAACCTTTTTGTTGGTTTTCTTGTGTCACGGCTCATGAATTTGTGCTTGCAGCCCAATCAGTCATGACTCCAGATAAGTTGAGTGTTTTATGATAATTCTGGGCTAATTTTTCTTATTTCTGATACAAGTTTATACCCAGCAGGCACATGATGTTGAAATGACATCACACTGACATCAATGCAATGTTATAACATCGCATTGACTTCAATGTGTCATCATTTCAGCGTCGTGTGGAATAACCAAAATTATCATAGAATTCTCATCGAAATAGTCACCTATATCTTCAAATGTGAAATAAGTGTAAAAGTTTTGTTGCTTTGTTTTAGGAAGGTAACAGAGGATCAAGTTTCTCTGGCACTATACAGTGACCTTGGTACTTCTCCTAGATATACCCTCACAATAGTGGACTCTTCCTCTCGTCTTGTGAATAAGTTTGCCATCTTTATTGTACCACAAGGAAGGTGAGTTTTTACATTTTCATTTTTGTCAAACCTGCCTTAGCAAGTTGCAGTTTAGATATCTTATTTTCAAGCTTTATTGACTATGTAAAACATGAAACTGATGCCCATTGTTGCTTTGACCAAAGTGTTTACATCTTTTTCTATACCTACAATCATCAAACATGGCATAAACTTTAATCTTTAATCTTATAATTGTCTTCTTGAATGCTTCTCTACTTTATGCCTTGACCTATATATCAGGTTCTTTTGTAAATTCGTACAACCATACCTTACATGTTAATTTCTTCCAATTAAAGTACCTATATATACTGCTCAAAATAAGTAAGGGATATTAAGATTAAAGGCAGCAGAAGTAAGGAAAATAAGTAAATGAATATTAAATTGTTATAATTCATAAAACAAATATTCATAGAGACCCTCAATATGAATATTGAAACGATTAAGCTTGTCACATGACCTAGAGTAAATTGGAAGTAGACAAGGGGTGGACACACAAATTTCACACGAATCCAGCGCAGCAATGACTAACATTTTTTATGCAAACTGTATTAAGACAGATGCCAAATGCCTCAGTTAACAAGATACAGATACTTTTTTCATGCGGTTTTATCAAAGGCAAAAACGATAGGCGTAAAAGATACCATTGTGTGGTGAATTGTCTCACATATGGTGACACTTGTAACAGCCCTACACCTTAGATAACGCAATAAAGCCTACCAAAGTGGGTGTTTTCAGCTTGGAAAATTATGAAGAATTTTATTATTCACAGAACCTGAGGGTCCAAAAGAATTTTTTTTTGCCGATGTGAAATTGAGGTGTAGACCCCATAGTCCTTTATGTGCTGCTCTAGGTCACATGACCTACATTGACTGTTTCTGTTTAGTTGAATATTGTTACTTGAATAGTGTTCTGTCAATATACAACAATAAACTAACCCAGCCATTATTATCAATTTTTGTACACGCTTCTATGTCATAATATCCCCTACTTTTTGTGAGCAGTATACATACATGTATTACTTTATGACTGGTATTTATTCTCAGTATATCTTATAAATGGTATTTGTATCAACTAATGGAGTGTCTGCTGCATGATACTTATATTATATTTTGCTTACAGTCTGTCATTTGGAATTCTTTTCTTGATTTATTTGTCCATGTTCAGATGAGGGCCTATAATTTGTATCTTAAAAGAGCATGTATCTTGTTTTCATCAAACATTGCATGCAGTTTCTTCTCCCTATGATTTCTACAGCCCGAGGCAGGTTCAACATGGAAAAGTATTTACTACACTCTCCAAAGGGGCTACTCGTAAAGGAAAGAATTTGCTTTCGGAAAGAATTTGCTCTTAAGAGGGCAAATTTTCTTTCCTTTAAGAGTAGGTGGTTATGAGAGTGGAGACATATATATAGACTACACTGCTGTATCAGAGTGATCCCTCTTGCATGTTATTCCCAACAATTTAAGACATTGTTAAATAACAGTGTTGATCAGTCTGTATTTTGACCTACAGGGAGACAGAATGGATGTTTTCAACAGATGCAGGCAGACAGCAACTCTCCAGGGATGCTGGTTTTGAAAGACTAGTTGTTGTCACGCTAGACCGTAACCATAGCTACCAAGATCTGGACACAATAAAGGCAGAGCTCTCAACCAAAGTGATGGAGCTGGCACCTCCATCTTTCAAACACGGGACTCAGGTGGGTGCATTCAGTGTACATCCATACCAGTATGAAACACAAAAACACATTATTCTCTTGCCAAACTGATTTGTCCTGAATTTCTAGAAATGCAGAAATCATGTGAAATGAGACTTCATTATCAACAAATGGGGAATTATCTAGGGGAACCAGCCATCACTAATACATAGAAATTATAGTTTCTTGGCCAAGGATTGAACCAGAGTCCTGTCAAACCCCAAGCAAACCCGATACAAAATACATGTAGCTATTAAAGTCAGTTCAAAAGCTGTGATATTTTCTGTCTCAAAACAGTACAAGTTTTGAGCATACCTAAACCCTGTGACATTGCGATGACAAATATTTCTTTAAATTCAAATTTATGGCTGTCATATTTAAAAGTGACATTCTATTTTCTAACAAAATGAAAATAAACTAGAATTGTTTTTCTACGAAAAAACAGATGTCTCCCCCCTTTTTGATGTCAAAAGGATCAGTCATTAAGACGCCAAGGGAAAAACAATATGTTTCCCTACCCTGAAGCAGGGATTCAGAATAAGTAAAAAGTATAAATGCAAGAGTTATAGTTGTTATGCTCTGCATGTCATGTAATGTTGACTGATATTCATATTTAGTTTTTGTCAAAAAATATAAATGCAAGAGTTACAGTGCTCTGCACGTCGTCTATTTATATGTTGACTGATATTTGTATGAAGTGTCATGAATATAGCTTAAACGGTTTTCAAGTTATAGAGCTTAGACCATTGAGACACGATTTTGTGAATGACAAAGTTCCAAGGGAAATAACTCAAATAGTATAAATGCTGTGCTCTGCAGGTTGTCTAGTGTTGACTGACATTTGTATGAAGTTTCGTGAATATAGCTTGTCCGGTTTTCAAGTAATAAAGCGATTGAGACACGATTTTGTGACTGACAAAGGTCCAAGGGAAATAACTCAAGAAGTATAAATGCAAGAGTTATGGTTCTTGCACTATGCAATTCTTCTAATGTTGATTGATATTTGTATGAAGTTTCTTGAATATAGCTTGAATGGTTTTCAAGTTATACAGCAGACACGACTGAGACACGATTTTGTGACTGACAAAGTTCTAAGGGAAATAACTCAAATAGTATAAACGCTAAAGTTATGGTTCTTGCATTCTGCACGTCGTCTGATGTTGATTGATATTTGTACGTGCAAAAGCAACGCACGTGAGCGAAGCTCACGCGCGCGGACGCGCGAAGCGCGTCCGTGCTGCTGCACGCCTATAGATAACATGCATCCTTAAAAAAGCTACTTCCACAAAGAGCAAATCCAACACCTTCCAGCTTAAAACTTTTGGACAAATATGGCTGCGCCCTAAAGCTGTTTACATTGGATTTGTCCCGTTTCTGTAATGAAAGGTAACACTGAGCCGAAAACCATGCTCGATCACATGCCCTTCCTTAACGAAGTCCCGCTTCTGAGAGAGTGACCAAAAAAAGTTTTCTTCAACATTTATTTCTTTTTGTTCTATTTTTAAAGGCGGTCAATCCAACTTAGAAGTCCAAATAAGTAAACGGTAACTGATTTAGCTGTGTATCAGCAAAAGGATAAATAAACAAACAATAGGGGACACTACGTCATAAATCACATGCCATTAATCTCGTGCGTGGATTCGATTGGATATGATGGCCGCCATCGTTAGAATTGACCTCGATATTTCGGAAAAGCGACTATTTTAAAGACAACATGGTCAATGTAGAATACGAAGGACACGGAAATTCGTGAATAGAACCAAATACCTCGATGTGCAATGACTTTCATGCAGAGCAAGAACCTTTAGCCATTCAAATGTCATCCAGTATCTATAGTTGTAAATTATCCAAAGCTTGGTAGCGATACATCTACATTTTCCTTTAAAAACTTGCTTCACTTTCCCGTTGGCATCGTCGAAGTATGTTTACAAACTCAGCATTGACCATTGTTTTGAAGTATGTCACGACATGATGACGTCATAAGACGCGCGCAACGCACCATCATCTAAGGACTTTTCATAAAACTTGTGGCCCGATTTGACAATCTGTTGGACGAAACTTTCTTGGATTTCCCGGAGCCTACACATCGGGCTATCGACGTTGAACGACGTTAAACACTGATTCAACGTTTGTATGCCTGCAATGTACCCCTTTGTATACATGACGTCCCGATTCTGGGAGCCTACAAATCGGACCTACAGCATTGAATCAGCGTTGTGTGTCTGCTGGATATGTACCCTTTGAAAGATGACATCCCATGCATCGGACACTCAACGTTGAATCAACGTTATGTGCCTACAGGATAATTATCTCTTTGCATGCATGACACTTCCATTCTAGGAGCCTACACATCAGGTACACAACGTTGAATTACCGTTGTGTTCCTGCAGGATATGTACTCTTTGTAAGACGACACCCCCTTTTTGGGGGCCTACACATCGGACACATCGGTCGGGCGATGAGTTTCAGTGCCGGGGCGTCCTACACATTTGGATAAGAGTAGGGCAAGGGCCAACTCTGTTTGTAGGTGCGGATTTGGATATTTTTTTCCGTCTTGCTTAATATCATCTTTTTCTCTCTCCCTGTGGGAAACTGCTCGATATAGACTGAAATACTGTCTCAAACCCAAAACAACCAACCAACAAACTTATTTTATCCAGCAACTGGATCTAATTTGATTTGATTTTTCGAGGAATGGAGAACGTTGTGATGAAATTCGGTCATAGTTTTTATTTGTTTTCTATTTATTTATTAAGTTACTATTTCTCTATTTGTTTAACATTTTACCGATATTTTGATGAAAACCAGCTTGAAGCAAAAGGTCGAACTTACTGCAACAATCAACGACAATGTGCAAAACAGAGATATCGGGATTATTAGCAAAGAACTATCAAAAAGGGATACTCTGGAACATCGGCCGTTTGCATACCAGTGCCATTTAAAAAAAAAAAAAAAAAAAAAAAAAAACTTGAAACGTAGGTCTCCAGGTCAGAATATAATTGCTTTCAAGAATTTTTATTTATTTATTTCTGCTCTTCCCTAAAATCACTGGCGCGGTTGGTAGTGTGCCCGACTCATGATCGAAGGGTTCCGAGTTCGATCCTCACCTGGACCCTTGCGTTGTGACATTGAGCAAGTCACGTATCCACAGCTCAGCTTGTATAAATGTATATTGATCTAGTCTTAATAAGTCGCAATAAAAGCTCTACAGAGCTTATGTTAGTTGTTGATAAAAAAATAAGCGACTATAAATAAAGATTATTATTAATTTCGTTATTATTACTTTAGCATGTTTTCTTGTTCTCTAAAATTTCAGTGTTTTCAACCGCCTCCCCACCCCCGCACAATTACTAAAAAATAAGTCGCTAACCACGAAAACTTTGATACAACCGGGTCCTGAACTAATTAGAAGTTAAATGGCTGCAGATTATATGCCCTCAGCTTTGTAAAAGAAAAAAATCTGCTTTTGCACGCATTTAGGTAACACCTATTTCATATTATGAACTTTCATGAATATAGCTTGAATGGTTTTAAAGTTATAGACGGACTCGACTGAGACGCAATTTTGTGATGGACAAAGTTCCAAGGGAAATAACTCAAAAAGTATAAACGCCAGAGTGCATTCTGCACGTCGTCTGATGTTGATTGATATTTGTATGAACTTTCATGAATATAGCTTGAATGGTTTTAAAGTTATAGATGGACTCGACTGAGACGCAATTTTGTGATGGACAAAGTTTCAAGGGAAATAACTCAAAAAGTATAAATGCCAGAGTGCATTCTGCACGTCGTCTGATGTTGATTGATATTTGTATGAACTTTCATGAATATAGCTTGAATGGTTTTAAAGTTATAGACGGACTCGACTGAGACGCAATTTTGTGATGGACAAAGTTCCAAGGGAAATAACTCGAAAAGTATAAATGCCAGAGTTACCATTCTTGCACTCTGCACGTCGTCTCATGTTGATTGATATTTATATGAAGTTTCGCGAATATAGCTTGAGCGGTTTTCAAGTTATAGAACGGACACGATTGAAACACAATTTTGTGATGGACTAAGTTCCAAGGGAAATAACTCAAGAAGTATAAATGCCAGAGTTACCATTCTTGCACTCAGCATGTCGTCTCATGTTGATTGATATTTATATGAAGTTTCGCGAATATAGCTTGAGCGGTTTTCAAGTTATAGAACGGACACGATTTGTGACGGACGGACGGACAGACGGACAGACGCCCGGGGAAAAACAATATGTCTCCCGACCCTAAAGGGGGGAGACATAATTCTTGCTTATTTTATAGCTTGTAAATAACTTAATTGTTGCGGCATCTTTTTACTCAATGCTTTTCTGTCATTTTAAGTCAGCTGTTTTCAAAATGTTTCTTTCTAACTCATTTACTTCATAAGTAGGTCTTTTTTATATAAATTCTAGGTTCCATTCTTATCTCTGGGAGAGGATATAGGTACTAGAACTGTTTGTCTGAGAGGCCACAGTGAGTTAAGTGGAGATTATGTGATAGAAGATGTCCAGGGGGATGGCAGTGAGATTTACAGAAGATTAGTGTTTCTTTCCAATCAAAATATTGTGCAGTCAGAGGCCAAATTAAAAAGAGGTATTTAAATATAATGAATATATATGGGACATTATATTTGCTTTCATCTGAAGATCTGGATGAGGGATAATATGGTATTAAGTAGTATGGTTGCACCTCCATGTTTTGTCACCATTTTATAAAGGGAAACAAGTGTTGGGACTTCTTGTTTACTTCTCTGGATCACTTAGCTTTTCCAAACTGGGAAATTTCCTCTCCAAAGACAAAATTTTAAGAGTTGATCCTTATTGAGAAAGGGGGAGGGGGGGGGGGTGCAAAAAGGAAAAGGAGAAAAGACTTTCCTTTAAAAATTGACCCCCATTGAGTTGGATAGCAAACATGCAAATGACAAGAAAGAGTTGCTTGCCTGAAAGTGTATTCATTCACCTTATTTCTGATCAAGCTCTCCTCTGGTTTCCAACAGTTGTCTGAATTATCCTGTCACAGAAAAATGGACTTGTCCAAATATGTAGATAGAAGAATCCATTTTAGAAATGATGGATGGATGATTTGTGATTTTATGTCCTTTTCAACAGTATTTCAGTTACCTTTATCAGGATGATGGGAGGGTGATAATGAAAGGCTGTGTGCAATGGAACCTGTTTTTGGTTGAAAACTTTCTACCTGCAGCGGAAATTGAAATAGAAACCATAAGGTCATAGAAAATTTTGAGGTATCTGGATTAAAGATCACTCTGTTTATCATTTGCAGCACAGAAGAAGAAGAGTAAAGGGAAACCACCTACTTTAACAATAGACAAGAGTTATCTAGCCTGCCAGCATCATGTAGCCATGATAACTGGAGTAGGAATGGTTCAGAATGATCAGTTTGATGACTTGCTAGGTAAAGTATTCTGACAATGATATTTGAGCAAAATCTATTCAGAGCAACTCATTTCTGTCAGTTTTACAAACCAGTCTGTGTTTGACATTTTGGTATCTTGATGTGCATAATAAGTCATAATCTTGTTGTTTGTTGTTGTTGTTGTTTTATTGTTTTAAGTACATGGTAAACAGCTATCGTCATGTCGGGAGGATCAGTTAATCTAACCACACTATTCCTGGGCAGGCTTAGACCTAAGGGGTTAACCAGTACTAAGTGCACATACTTTCGCCTGCGACTGACAACTGCCTGTCTTGACTCAGCGGAAGGAGAAACATAAGTATATGGCCGGACCGGGTATCAAACCTGGGACCTCTGGCTCTTGAGTCAGACACGCTACCAACTGCGCTACGCGGCCCGGCTTGTCATAATCTTGATGTGCATAATAACTTATTATAATAACACAATAACAGATTATAACTTTTATAATCTGAGGTTTTTCAATGAGCTCTAGATGTCAAGGCTGGCCTATTGTTGGGTCATAACATATGCTTTTATTGAGAAAACGGAAATATCCTAGCATTATACTCGAAAACCCACTTTTTCTGAGAACTAGTGAATTAATTAGAGGTAAGAAATATACACAGGCTGTTGAATTTTTCTTTGTGTTGATAAATACCATAAGCACTTTGCGAAGTTTCATGAAAATAAAGGAGTCACAAATATTTCCTGATTTATAGTATGTTTCTTCATGATACTACTCTAAAGGTGAATGGGTACAACTCCATGTTTTTCCTCCATTTCTACAAAGATAAGACAAATTTTGTGACTTCCTGTTTGCTTTCGTGGAGGACAAAGTTTTTCCAAATGGGGTCTGCTCTTAAACAAAAGAATTTGCTTCCTTATGAGCAAATTCTTTTCTCTAAGAGTTGAATTGCTCCCTTAGGAGCAAATTCTTTTCTTTAATAGTTGAATTGTTCCCTTAGGAGCAAATTCTTTTCTTTTAAGAGTCGAACCTCATTGAAAAGGGAGAAGTGAAAATGGCAGTACTGCTTCCCCTGAAAATATTCACTTTAAAAAACGTATTTTCAGCTTATGTGAGCTTTTGTTCTGTTCTTCAGATAGTGATCTGTCAGTGCTGCTGGTAGGCCTAGGTGGTGGAGGATTACCAACTTATGTCCATGAATACTTCCCTAAGGTATATTAACTCCTATCATTTTTATCAATAAGAAAGATTCAGAATCAGAATTGTATACTAGTGATATGTCCATAGACAGTCATAAGAGCTGTTGCAGCCACTGTGGTATCAGTATCTTTGGCATCTTCAGCATTTTTCTTAAGCATTACACATGGTTAAATTTTGATATGAGAACAAGTGTTATACCCCAGGCATACAAACTATGTTGAAGGGTAAATAGTTTGATTTTATTGGACAATACCGCTTAGGTGGGGTGAGGTAAATGAGAGCCTTTTGCTGTCTTGCTGTAATCTATAGATCTTGATAGTGCAGTTTCATCCATCATAGGGGATCTACTAACCTAAAAGGAAGCTAACATATACAATGTTTGTGACACTGGATGTATTCATGCATCTTAAGTCACTGTTGAAAAAAGATCAACAATATGCTGAAGAGCTGGCAAACTAATTCAGTTCAGCCATAATTTGATCTATGGGTTGTATTGTGTAGAGTAATTGAGCATTTCATAATTTCAGGCAAAGATAGTAATCATAATTCCAAGATAGTATGGGTTCACCTCCATGTTTTTGCCTCTATTTTCACAAAGGAAAATAACTGACTTTCTGTTTGCTTCTGACAGAGATGTCTGCCCTGTAAGATAATGTCAAGATTATTTTCAGCATCGGTGGATAAAGTTAAAATTTCAAGTCTGACACTGTTTATTTCATGCTTGCAGATAATGTTAGATGTGGTTGATATTGATCCTACAATGGTATCTATAGCAACAGAATGGTTTGGATTTTCTCCAGATGACAGAATGAAGGTGCATGTAGCAGATGGTATAGATATGATCAAATCACAGTCTGAAAAAGGTTTGCAACTTTTCTGAAATTCACCGCTGTTGAGTTATTTCTATAGGCCAGGTCTTCCCTCTAGCAGTTGAACTGGCCCTTAAGGTACACTTCTACCTTTTCTTCACCATTTTCTCTACAGGTAACAACTTTTGGACTGTCTATTTGTTGCCTTTGAAGACCAGTCCCTTCATAAATGGGTCAAATTCTTTCTGATCAGGGAGGCACGAATGAAAATGGCAGGGTTGCTTCTCGTGAAGTGTACCTACTTACCATAAACTTGGTATAAATATGCAAATACTACAATAAATGTAAATTCATTTGTATTTGGAAAGACATGGCCTAGCAGATATGCTATGAAGCCCATAGGGGATTTCGTCATTTATGAAAGCTGTTGGAAATTTCAAATGTTTTTATAGGTCTTTTATGTTGATGTTAGTATGCAAATTTCATACTACAAAAGTAAGAGTTGGTTTGATGATACAGCTGAGAAGCTTGAAACAAATAATACCAAACTATACAGCCTCATGGAGGCGTTTCTAATGTATTGCCACAATGTATTTTTTAATTAAACAGTATAGAAAATAATCTCAAATGATCATAAGGTGAATCTCTTTTATGCTGTTCATGTAAATGTACTGAAATCTCATATTGATAGACTTCTTTTTTCGTGCTCTATGTCTAATCAGCCAATATCCTTTCGACAACCAGAGGTTTCAAGACAATCGCTGGAAAAGGGGGTGGGGTAGAATATTTGACCCTAAATTTTGACTTGCTTACTTGATGAGTGAAATCGAAAGTACAATCGATTGGAGACATATTTAGATTCACAATAAATGACACTTATTTGTCTCATGGCATCAGAGGTCACGACCCAGGGGTCACCCCACCGAGAAAGTTGTGCACAGACTTGTTTGTTTTTTATACCCCGCCGTGAAGTGGGAGGGGCATATAGTTTTGTCCTTGTCCGTAAGTCTGTACATTCGTCCACCCGTCCATCACACTTTGTAGGACTGTTCTTGTCTGCACAACTCCTCCTACATTATTTGAGGCAGGGAATTGATTTGAGGCAGGAGTTGAATTGCAATACAGTTCAGACATGCATTGAACATGTGCATAAAGGAAACAAAACTTTGATTCAGGTCTTTATTGCAGAATTATGTCCCTTTGAATAACATGCATATTTTGACCATATTTCACATTTGTAGTACTGTTTGTGTCTCCACAACTCCCTCTATAGTATTTTATGCAGAGTTGAAACTTGCAACACAGTTCATACATGCATCGAACATGTGCATAAAGGAAACAGAACTTTGTTCCAGGTCATTGTGGCAGAATTATATCCCCTTGAATGACATACATATTTTGACCATATGTCACACTTTGTAGTACTGTTCTTGTCTCTGCAACTCCTCCAATAGTATTTGACATAGGGATTTGAAACTTGTAACACAGTTCAGACATGCATTGACAATGTGCATAAAGGAAATAGAACTTTGAGTCAGGTCTTTATTGAAGAATTATGTCCCCTTAAATGACATACATATTTTGACCATATTTCCATGGCTTATATACATGCTCACCTTTTGTCATCGCTCTAGCGACCTCATTTATTAACTGATTTTGGTATAACATCACAGCTGTATTGGGTATGACAATACCTCAAACAAAGTTTGAGTTTCAGGTTGGTAGGATCAAGGTCAAGGTCACAGTTGCTATTTTCAGAAAAACTTGGGCATCGCTCTAGCGCTTTTATTTATGGATCGATTTTGATATGAATTCACATAAATGTTAAGTATAACAATATCTTGAACAAATTACCGTTTCAGCTCCACAGGGCCAAGGTCAAGGTCACAGTTGCTATTTTTAGAAAAAAACTTTATCATCCCTCTAGCCCCTTTATTCATTGACAATTTTGATGTAACTTCACCCTAATGTTTAATGTGACAATATCTTGGACAAGTTCATGATCCAGAATTTTAGGGTCAAGGTCACATTTGCTATTTTTAGAAAATACGTTGTCATCCCTCTGGAATGATTTTGACATAACTTGACACAAATATTTAGCATGACAATATCTGGGACAAATTCATGTTTCAGCATTGTTGGTCCAGGTCAAGGTCACAGATGCTATTATAGGTACATGTAAATCTGTCATGCTTCTAGCCCCTTTATTTGTTAGCTGATTTTGATGTAACTTCACACAAATATTAAGTATGACAATATCTTGGACAAGTTCACCCTTCAGGGTTGTAGATCCAAGATCAAGGTCACAGTTGCTATTTTTAGAAAAAAACTTTGTCATCCCTCAAGCACCTTTATTTATTGACAGATTTTGATGTAACTTCACACAAATATGCCTTAACACATTACTCATCTAGAGAGGCATATGGCAGGGGCATTCATCACCTTTAGTGATTGTCTAGTTTTGTTTTTTTCGATTTTGCAACAGATCTTTGCCTCTTTTCTTCTCTTTTTAGCTCGCCTGAACGAAAGTTCAGGAAGAGCTATTGTTGTCACCACGGCGTCGGCGTCAGAGTCCGCGTCCGCGTCCGCGTCCTCGTCCGCGTCCGCATCGGCGTCCGGATTGGATGTTTTGGTTAAAGTTTTTTAAAGACCTATACCTCCCTAACCCATGGATGGATTCTTTTGATACTTGCACTGTAGTTAGATATTGGTCCAAAGTTTAACATGGTACCACCCCCACCCCACTCCTTGACCTTGATATCAAGGTCATGGACTTAGAAAATTGGGAGTTTTTTGGGACTGGATGTTTTGGTTAAAGTTTTCTAAAGCCCAGTATCTCCTTAACCCATGGATGGATTCCTTTGATACTTGCACTGTAGTTAGATATTGGTCTGAAGTTTTCCAAGGTACCACCCCCAACCCCCTCAGTGACCTTGATGTCAAGGTCATGGACTTAGAAAATTGTCTTTTTATTAATTGGATGTTTTGGTTAAAGTTTTTTAATGACACATATCTCCTGAACCCATAAATGAATTCTTTTTATATTTGCTCTGTAGTTAGATATTAGTCCAAAGTTTTACAAAGTACTACCCCAGCCCTGCTCGGTGACCTTGATGTCAAGGTCAGGGACTTAGGAAATTTGGTCTTTATTAAAGTTTTCTAATTGCGTACTGATTCATAATGCTTGGCAGAGATTTAGTTTACACTTGAACTGATGTTAGACACTTTTTTGAGTTTTATCAAAACACTATATACTTACCCGACTGGATGACCTTGATGTCAAGGTCATGGACTTTGAGTTTTGTCTTAAAGATTTTGATTAGTTTTATATTAATGAAGACATAATTTCACAGTGCCACAATGGACTTTGTTGATACTTATACTTTGACTGATGTTAGATAACGGTTAAAGGCTTTGATACATCCTAGCCCTGCCCTCCTCCCCCCTACCCCTTAGTTCTTTGACCTCAAGCTCATGGACTTTGAAATTTCATGTGGATTTTTTTTTATTTTAAGACATTTCTGAGATAGCTTTTGTTTATAAATGTGTTGTCATTATGGACATGCTTGCCTGAAGTTTTATACATAGCAGTCCACACCACCATAGCGACTGTGTGATGGGCAAGCACCTATTCAGGCGAGCTATGCTGTCAGGCGACAGCTCTTGTTCTCTCTCTTCTTATTTTCCTTTTTATTGCGCGTTTACCCCATATTTTAGTTATGGTCCTGCTTGTTTGGTAAGATTAGTAGGGCGGTTACAAAAAGTCAAGGTAAAAGCCAAATTTCAGAAGTGAATTTTTCAATTTTTTTTCAGCATTTGAAAGCGTCTAGTGTCCTCCTAGTATGCATTTCAGAACTGATACTAAGAGCATGCAAGGCCATGGATCTGGTAAATACAGAGAAATCATAATTAATAAGATACCTGAATAAATGAGCTTGTGAGGGTCGTTCAAAAAGTCATTGTCAGCAATTACATATAAATACGCTAAGGCCGTCAAAACAATATTGCCTTAGCTGAGTAGCTGCCAAATATAAGTGTTTTACAGTACATGACTTTTTGAATTTGTGATTCTTATGTTGCCTTAGATAAATTCAAGGCCATAAGTATTTGGTGATAATTTAATTTTTGCAAAACCTCACAAGCATGAATTGGCAAAAGCTTAATTTTCAGGAAATTTCATGAAAATCGAAATTAATTTCCAAGTTACAGTAATTGTACTCCTTCAGGTGCCCAGAGACATATCGTGATGTTGGATGTTGATAGTAAAGACCCAGCTGTTGGAATGAGCTGTCCTCCACAACCTTTTGTTGAGAGAAAGTTCTTAGAGACAATCAAGGCTCTGCTTCACACAGGAGGTATTTATAGTTTTAATTATATCAGAATCATAGAAAGTAAACAGTGGAAAAATGCTGGACTGGCCTATGTTACCTAAAATGCTGAGTCACATGAGGACAGAGGTCATAAGGAGGAAATTTTCTACAGTAATATTTTCTTTTTCTATAAAAACTGTCCGTTCTAGGCCTTTAAAAATTTGCCTTTTGTTTTTGTCCCTTCTGGATGGATAGTAACATGTTTTTGGGAAGAAATAGCTTTCTTTTTTTCTTTTCTTTTTTGCAAGAATCTTTGCTGGAGCTTTGTAGCTTTTCTATGATGATTGCATCACCTAATAGCCTCTGCATGCCTCATTCTGGGGGAGAAAAGGTCCATGTTACAGCTGAATTATTATATTACAGTCATCGGGCCTTGTGTGGTAGCTCTTCTTGTTTATTTTGATGATCTTGAAGGAAATGTTTACATGGAAAAATGTCTTCATCTCCAGACATTGCAAAATATACTGGTACTTTTCAACAAATGGTGAGTTACAATTATTGTTTGTGTAGACGTAACACATCTGATTTGTTTTGCTATTTTTCAGGTGTATTTGTACTAAACTTGGTATGCAGGAACCAGACACTGAAGGAGGAAGTCATATCAAGAGTTAAGTCCCTGTTCAGCCATGTGTTTATCAGAACTATAGAAGACGAAGTAAATGAGGTTATATTTGCAATAAACAGTGACAAAGAGCTGCTCGAGAAAGATATTGTGTTTAAAGCTTCTGAAAATGTGAGATACATGTGTAAATATTCAAGGCAGATAAAACGGACTAGTAATAGTGAAATTGAAGATATGTTTCAAGGATTAAAGTTATTATGATGAACACCAGTTCTGTTATATTTTACCAGTCTCAGTTTTAAGGTATATGGATACACCTTCATATTTTTCTGCCATTTTTACAAAGAAAACAACTTTTGTGACTTTCTTTTTGCTTCCCTGGATAAAGAGGAGCCCAGGTAGCTCAGTGGGATAACTGCTGGCCTGCTGATCTAGCAGCTCCAAGTTTGATTCCCACTACAGGTGGGTATCTTTTCATTTGTAAATAGGCTTTCATTGCACACAGCCTTTTATTAGCACCCTTCCATGGTCTTTAAATGACTGAAATACTGTTGAAAAGGGCATAAAATGGCAAGTCTATCCCTGAATAAGGCAGCCCTTCCAGGATGGGGTCTGCTTTTAAAGAAAAGAATTTTACTTAAGGAGCAAATTCTGTTATCTAAGAGTTGACCCCTATTGAGAAAGAAGGTAAAGAAAATGGTAGTTGCCTCCCCTGAAAGTATACCTATTATTCATCATAAGCGGTTCCATATGTGTTCATGCTTCTGTTTGTGTCCGGTTAGTTTATTTTGTGATAATGTACCTGCAGTTCTGCAGTGCATGCATCGGTGGAGCTTTGCTAGGTATTATATACTTTATTGTGTGTATGTATTAGGAAACCTAAAAACCATAAATTTTTTAATGGTTTTAGGTGTCCCAATATTTAAGCACGTTAGGGTATTCCACTGATAAGCCACCATTTCAGTGATGTCCCATTCTACCTTGTTCTAGTGGAATGTTTCATGAAAACTTGAACGAGGATCAGTTTGATATGGGTCTATGCTGTTTGCTCATGAATTTCTGACCTGAAGCACAGGGAACTGTACCTAGTAGTGATGGTGGCTCTGGGAAAACCCTGGGCTTCAGATATGCTAAACTAACAAAGTGGCATGTGCACCCAGTGAAGACTCAGATCAGCATGGGCAGCTGCCCAGTCTGATCAGAGTAAGCTGAGACTGGGCAGCTCAGAGTCAGCTGAGCACTTAAAGGGTAGCTGTGGGTATAAGCTAGCTCTGTGATGACAGCGGTCTCTGTGATCAGACTGGGCAGATGCCCATGCTGATCCAAGTCTTCACTTGTCGCAAAGACTGTGATCAGACTGGGCAGATGCCCAGGCTGATCTGAGTCTTCCCTGGTCGCACATGCCACTTTGTTGGTTTTGTCATGTTGCGGCTCATGAACAACATTTAAAGTGCAGACTTAAGGTATTTAGATACACAATAACTCTGTATCGACTTATTAAAACACATAACAGAGTTATTGTTCATGGTGAATCAATCAACTATGGAATATATACACACTTACAATGCCTACCATAAAGATCCTAAGATTTCGGGCAGATACATCTGTATAAACAGTGGAAACCGTGATCAGACTGTTCCTTAGGAACCAGAATGATCAAGGTCTTTACAATTTCAATTCCATCTGCGCATTTTTAGCTCACCTGAGCCGAAGGCTCAGAGGTGAGCTTATAGGATGGGAGTCAAGCCGTCGTCCGTCCGTGGGTCCGTACGTACGTCAACACTTTCAAACATAAATATCTCAGAGACTAGTGGGCCGATCGCAATCAAATTTTATCTGAAGCATCATTTGGGTGGGGGAAAGGCTGCATTAGGTTTTGGTGCTGATCAGCTCAGAACTCTGGTTTCCATGGCAACAGATAGCCCCCATAGGGTTATAATCGGGAAAACGGCGTCATCACGTTTTCTCGACTGTTTTTGATTAGATCCTTATCATACTTGCAGGTAATGATGACATACACAAGAGCTTGGATGAGTTCAAAATTTGACCGGATTCGAGCACAGACTACGGAGTTAGCTGCCCTTGAGCGTTTGAAAAAAATCCCATAGGGTTATAATGGCGAAAATGGCGTCATCACGTTTTCTCAACTGTTTTAGCTTAGATCCTTATCATACTTGCAGGTAATGATGACATGCATAAGAGCTTGGATGAGTTCGAAATTTGGCCGGATTCGAGCACAGACTACGGAGTTAGCTGCCCTTGAGCGTTTGAAAAAAATCCCATAGGGTTATAATGGAGAAAACAACATCATCACATATTTTTAGAAAAACTTTGTCATCGCTCTATTGCCTCCATTTTTCAACGGATTTTAAAATAACTTCACACAAATGTAGGGCATGACAATATCTCGAGCAAGTTCGACTTTCAGGATGCTGCGCCCAAGGTCAAGGTCACTGTGGCTATTTTTAGAAAAACTTTGTCAGCGCTCTAGCACCTACATTTCTCAGCAGATTTTAAAATAACTTCACACAAATGTAGGGCATGACAATATCTCGAACAAGTTCGACTTTCAGGATGCTGCGCCCAAGGTCAAGGTCACTGTGGCTATTTTTAGAAAAACTTTGTCAGCGCTCTAGCACCTACATTTCTCAGCAAATTTTAAAATAACTTCACACAAATGTAGGGCATCACAATATCTCGAGCAACTTTGACTTTCAGGGTGCTGCACCCAAGGTCAAGGTCACTGTGGCTATTTTTAGAAAAACTTGGTCATCGCTCTAGCGCCTACATTTCTCAACGGATTTTAAATCAACTTCACACACATGTAGGGCATGACAATATCTCAAACAAGTTTGACTTTCAGGGTGCTGTGCCCAAGGTCAAGGTCACTGTGGCTATTTTTAGAAAAACTTTGTCAGCGCTCTAGCACCTACATTTCTCAATGGATTTTAAAATAACTTCACACAAATGTAGGGCATGACAATACCTCGAGCAAGTTTGACTTTCAGGGTGCTGTGCCCAAGGTCAAGGTCACTGTGGCTATTTTTAGAAAAACTTTGTCATCGCCCTAGCACCTTCATTTTTCCATGGATTTTGAAATAACTTCACACAAATGTAGGGCATGACAATACCTCGAGCAAGTTTGACTTTCAGGGTGCTGTGCCCAAGGTCAAGGTCACTGTGGCTATTTTTAGAAAAACTTTGTCAGCGCTCTAGCACCTACATTTCTCAATGGATTTTAAAACAAATTCACACAAATGTAGGGCATGACAATATCTTGAGCAAGTTTGACTTTCAGGGTGCTGCAGTCAAGGTTTTTGATTAGATCCTTATCATACTTGCAGGTAATGATGACATACATAAGAGCTTGGATGAGTTCGAAATTTGGCCGGATTCGAGCACAGACTACGGAGTTAGCTGCCCTTGAGCGTTTGAAAAAAATCACATAGTCTTATAATGGAGAAAACAACGTCATCACATTGTCATTTTTCATCGGATCCTCTTCATACTTGCAGGTAATGAGGATATGCATAAAAGCTTGGATTAGTAAGCATTTCGGCTAGATCCCACCACTGACTATGGAGTACCTGCCCTGAGCATCCAAAAAATCAATGTTGCCACTTTTTCTTGGTTTCTACTGATCCGATCCGTTTCAAACTTGCAGGTAATGAGGAAATGCATAATATCTTAAACAAGTTCAAATTTTGGCCAGATCAGGCCAACCACTACGAAGTTAGCTGCCCTTGACAGCTCTGTCTATTGTGCTCTTGATCAGATACTTTTTAAACTTGCATATATTAAATGAGGGCATACATAATGTTTTGGATGAGTTTAATTTTCAGCCTGATTGGACCACTGACTGTGGAGTTAGCTGCCCTTGAGCATCTTAAATATCCCTATAGGTTTACAATGTCTCTCAGGTGAGCAATTGTTGCCCTTTGGGCTACTTGTTGAGGCATTACTCTATGGTAGACCGGGAACAACAGGAAAATAAATAACAGGGCAAGGACCGGCTGTGTTTGCAGCAGGTGCAGTACTTGGAATGTCTTTTTGGGGGATATTTTAGAACTTAAACATTGTTTTTCTAGGAAACAAAACGGTGAAATATTTGTTTTTTTGTTTTATTCTGTATCATACAATGTAAGTTTTACTAAAACAATATGCACAAGCATGCCCCATCGACTGAATATATTTTTCATGACCTTTTTCATGAAATTCAGTTTTCTTGCATTTTTTAAAAAAATGTAAAAATATACTTATAATCAAGATAATTGCAATTTTTCTTACCAGTCTGTTTCAAATACCCTATATTAAAGATTATATGATTTGCAGAAATGAAAGTGCATCCTTGTGCTAGAGACATGAATTTTAATGGAAAATGTGTAACAAAAGTATGTATAAATACAAAAGTTTGTTTTTTAGGAAAACAAAACGGTGAAAAATTTTCTTTTCTTATCCAAATGTTTTATAGCCCTTTGGGTTATTCAGCTGGTATAATGAAGTGAATGCCCCACCAATATTTTTATTCACCATTCGTCTACCTTAAAGGACCACTTTCAGCCTCTATAAAACACACAATATAGGTACTTGTTGGAATCATCTCAATGTGACTATTCCGATGAGTAAATACAGCATCCATTTTTTTAAGGAAAAATTGATTAAGTTGTCTCAAAATTATCATCAAATAAGCACCTTATCTGTTCTTCTGGGTAAGAGCTAACTGCTTTTCTTATTTCTGAAACCTTTAGCGTTTGAGGAATCAGTATCTAATCATAAACTGCTGCTTGTTTTTTGTGGAAAAATTGAGAGACCTGTTGTTCCCAGAATTTCTGCATACTACAGTTCTGTCCTGTCATTCTGGCATGGGAGATAAATCAGACAAAAAAGTCACATTCTTAAAGTTATTAATCATTAATAAGTGTGATTGTCAGAGTTACACATAGCAGCATATATAAGAAAATCATTACTATCAACAGCCAGTATAAAGCTATGTCATTGTGAAGGTGGACATAATATTCTTAGACACCACATGGATTTACAAAGTTCTAACATACACTCAATGCAAACCATCAGTTACACATTCTAATGTAGCATTACCCTGGATACAAATACTGCTTATCAGATAAACACATAGCCTTTCCACACATGAGCCGCGACACAACAAAACCAACAATGTGGTTGTGCGCCCATTGCAGACTCAGATCAGCCTGGGCATCCACCCAGTCTGATCAGAGTCTTCGCTGTCCGCATGAAGGTAGCTTAGACCCTTAGCTACCCTTTAAGCTCTAAAGAAAGACTCAGATGAGTCTGGGTGGATGCCCAGGCTGATCGGAGTCTGCACTGGGCGTACCACCACTTTGTTGGTTTTCTCGTGTCACAGCTCATATATTCTAACATAATATCTGCTGTACTTATTATTGTTTAGTCCTGTTGATCTTGTTTTTAATGAGGCCACAGTCCCTGGGTACAAAACTACAGCAGGCTCATTATCTCTGTGCATGTTGTGTTTTGCATGCACGCATAAAGTTTGGTGATCTGATAAGGCATGTGACACTGTTCACTGACCTTGCTGTCACCCACCAACTCCCTTATACCACTTTCTCCAGCTCAGACTGCACTGGGGGCAAATTTCCTGGTCTAATAGGTTGATACTGAGTGGAAGTGCTGCCCATGGGAGTCATGTTCTGTTGGGAGTTGAACACACAACCCCCTGAGTGAAAGGTGAACACAATCCACTAGGCAAGGTGCCCCACTTCTGTGTTTATTAGCAAGAGCACTGAGTCTTGTAAAGGCTAATAAATGAGGGTTGCCTGGAGAATAAGACCTTACATTGAATATTAAAAGTGGGGACTCAGATCAACCTGCACATCTGTTCTCCGAAGTTTGTATTAGCAATCTATGGATCATGAAGATCTATTTAGCAAACAGTAAATTAAGACTGTATAGAATCAGACTGACAGATGTGCAGGCTTCAGACATTTGCATGCTATAAGGCATCATTTGATTGACGTAGTGTGAAAAGAGACCTCAAGTCATGTGCATATAGTAAATTGCATCAATTCAGGCTAATTAGTTTTCATCTTCTATGCATAAAGGGAAGATTCTGATTAGACTGCAGGCTGACCTGAGTCTTCCCTGTTTGGCATGCCATGAGGTACCTCTTCAAGGAATGCCAATCAACTCTTGTGTCACTGATCAAACACTCCTCCTGGTTGGGCTGCCATCTTCACACAAAGGGAAACAGCATAGGCAAAATAGTATTTGCTTCCCTTGTATGTGAAAATCTCCTCTTTTAGGGGCTATTCTTAAAGAAAAGGATTGCTCGAAACAGCGAATTCTTTCCTTTAGGAGTAGCCCTTTCAAGAAGGCAGCAAATATATCCATGTTGGAATTATCTCCCTTGCAAGTGTACCTAAACACCTTAACACGAGTTTATCTGAAAACCATCAGTAACAAAAACATGACAACAAGATCCAAACAAGTAACAATTATATAAACAATGATGTAGAGTCCAATATCACAGTTAAAATTACACAAATTCAATCAACAATTTGTTACACATCAAGTTTTCATACAACTTCTTTAAAATATTCAATTATGCTTTTTATACATATCATCCATTCCAAAAGTACTATTATGCCCTCATTCCAAACGTACTATTATGCATTCGAAGCAAATCAGTTATTCAAAATAATCTAAAAATAAATGGAATGCATGATTTTAATCAGTTTTATCAGACTGAGCATGGCAACTAGGCTAGACACTGATCAGCCAAAATCTATTTCAGGTGTATTGTACACCTCCATGTTTTTTGTTTTTTTTTTCTTAAGACCATTTTTACAAAGGAGAACAGGTATTCTGATTTCCGTTTTGCCTTCCTAGGCAGCAAACCCCTCCAAAAGAGGAAAGAATTTGCTCCAAAGTGAGCAAATTCTTTCCATTTAGAGGACCCACACTGACCATGGAGGCAAAAATGTGACAGAGTTCTTTCCCCTGAAAGTGTACCTATTCACCTCAATCATGATATACTCCATCACAACAGCTTAACCAGTGCTCCAGATAACGAGGAGTAACAGGGATAATTTAGGAATAATTTTCATTTTTCCATATAAACATGTTGTTACCCTTCATTAGAACCGTCTCACTGAGATGGTTCTAATAAGGGGTCACAACATGTTTTCATTAAGAAATAAGGAAAAAATATCTCTGAATTATCTCTGTTACCCCCTTCTTATTTGAAGCTCTGCCCAACAGTAAATCAGAAGATGTCCTCTGTCAGCTGCTTACTAATTGTTTAATCCTGATGATTTACAGTATAAATTAGCAAATAAAATATTATTTAAACCAACAACCCAACATTTCTGTGTACAGATATACACCTACTAAATTTGTTAACTAAAGCCACATCATTTCTCTGCAAATTTGGAATGCTGATAAGGAAACCCATAGGGGTAAATGGTTAAGGGAGGCCCTTAATAGGAAAAAAAAGTGAACTCCTATATCGCACCTTGCTAAAGCAGGTGCGACAAAAAAAAAACACACTAATATTAAGGTTTATAAATATACCACTTTTTTCTGCCGTTGTTTGCAAGCAGGGTCAGGACCACTTTTGTGACTTCCTGTTTGCTTCCCTAAATGATTGCTTCCCTAAATGACAACACGTTTCATAGAAAACAATTCTCTCTTGATAGCATTTTTTTTAAGAGTTTTTCAGGCTGAGAAGGGAGACAAATATGAAAATGGTGGAGTCGCTTCCCCAGAAAGTGTACCAATTTACTTGTTAGCTGTTATTGATTTTCCTATGCTGACATACTAGTTTTCAGTCTGATAATCATAGTGACTGAATCTGACAAACCATCACATTAATACTATGTGCACTCTAAAACCAATTTTAAATCCTACAAAAATGCTAAAAATATTGCACCATATAAATATTCTTGTACCATTAAAGGTCTAAGAATTGAGGCTGTCATACCAGAGCTAGCAGTGTAGTCCCAGACCAGACTGCTCCAAAACATGGAGGAGAGTGATCAAGATCTACACAGTTTGCCATTCAGATACAAGTTTTCAAACACTGCCAAATACAGTCAACTCTCGATATCTGGAACACTGATATCTCAAAGTACCTCTTATATGAAAGAATCTAGTTTGGACACATGCCATAATTTTATTTACATTTCAACTGTTATATCTGAAACCAATTATAACAAGTAAATTTTCTGTAACCAGAAAATTTATTTTGAGATATCAGTAGTTTTGGATGAACTTTGACTTAGAAATATCAAAGGTTGACTGTACAATGAACAGCCCTATCCAAATTCAAAGAGACTTAAGTCAATCAAGGTGAATGGATATACTTTCAGGGAAAGCAACTTTGTTATTTTCACTTTTGTTTCCCTTATCAATTGTGGTCTTGTAATCTAGGGAAGCAAACAGGAATTCAGCCATCTCCTTTAGCAAAATGGCAGAAAAACTTAGCAGTGTACAGATGAACCTTGATATATAATGCAGGGTATACACCCTTATATATAAAATAAGGTACAGAATACAGTTCTTTCTCTTGCAGTTATTAATTAACACATTTTTCTTATTGTAGCAAGGAGTTCAAGTAGTGAATCTCCAGATCTGACTGCCAAGAATGTCCGCTGTTATATGTCTAGTCTAGATACCAAATCTCCCAATCAATCTTCTGCTTCATACAGCATCTAACTTTATAGGTGTCAGGTTAGGAATCAATCCACTTTCTTATCTGCCCCTTCTCTACTTCCCTGGCATGTATAACACTCATTGGGTCCTTGGGATTGCTGGCCCTGGAAACAGGAAAAAACATAAAAGTTGAATCATTCAGTGTAAACTCTACCCCGTATGTTAAAATAAATTGATGGAGCAATGAATATAGACCCAGACCAGACTGCTGCTTGAAGACTGAAAATTGTAATATGGTGAGGTAAATCATTGGTTTTTGGTCAGAAAATTGCATTTTACGGCTCTGCTAACACGTACCCGTTAAACAAAATTTCCGACCATATAACCATGGATTTACTCCCCAAATGACAATTTTAATTACAGTTATCCCCTAAATACCAGTTTAAAACTGAGCCATATGATATCAAGCATCAAAGACTGGAAGACTGGAACTCCAGATAAAGCAGGGTTCAACTGCATTTCTCAGTTTTTTTCTCTACAAAAATATGTTGTGCTCTCGAGGTGAATGAGTACATTTACAAGGAAAGCACCTCTACTTTTTTATCTTTTTGCTTTCCTTCATAATAGGGATCTAGTCTTACAAGAATTTGCTCTCTAGGAGCAAGTTCTTTCTAGTGAGTATGCATCCTATCTTGGCACAGCTTTTTTGTCAAGGGGAGCAACCCGAAGATCACAAACCATGGTTTGAGGTTATAAAACTTGAGAATGATCTCAAACTCAAAATAAAGCACACTGATTGGCTGCTACCGAGCATGTGCTCGGAAGCAGCCAATCAGTGTGCTTTATTTTGAGTTTGAGAATGTACTCAAGTTTTATAACCTCTGGGGCAGGTTTCCCTTAATAAGCAGTATTGAGGTGAATGGAAATACTTGCAGAGCAAGCAACTCTACTCTGTTTTGCCTCCCTTCTCAGAAGGGGTAATCTCTTAAAAGAAAAAAATTTGCTCCTCTAGGAGCAAATTCCTTCCTTTAAGGGTGGACCCCCATTTCAAAGACCTGCCTCAACCAGAGAAGCAAACAGGAATTCACACAAGTTACTATAACATTATTTTTGGAAAAGACGTAGGAGGCGTTTATTAGGATTAATATGATGTATGTAGGATCAGACACTTCACACTTGCTATTACACTGACCCCTTTAAAGAACATGCAGCTAGCAAATCTGAAAGCATACCATCTCTATGCAGTTAATATTCTTTTCATTATGTAATACTGTAATGTGCTTAAGTATTGGCACACCCAATATGATTCATTTTCCATTTGTCCCAAATGGAAGCCTGATTATTTCAGGTATCCATAAATTTAAGCACATTACAGTAACTTAAATAATCAACTGTACGACACTTTCATAAAGGGATTAAAGTGAAGACTTGAGCATACCTAAAAGGCAAAAAGAGTGTCTCCTTGTCAAAAGAAAAGCTGCTGATAAATATTAGAAGCAAATGTTTTGATTTCAGCCAAGCAAGGAACAGTGCAATTAAAAATCAATGAATATATACCCTAAGTCAAAGCAATGGGCACCACCAGTGTTCACTGTCGTAATATTAGGGCTAGGACTCCTCAAAACCTGAAAATTATCACGAAGAAGGTGTGTTTAGTAAGCAAGAAAATACCCCCATACCACAATATTTCTGGTTACCAGTGACTTCCAGTGTACCACTGTCACTGTGAGAGAATGCCACATTTTACCAGTAACCATAATGCTGGTTGGAATCACAGTTTTTAGTATTTTTTACCAGTTTTTTCATTTTGTTTTTGAGAATTCCAGAAAAAAATGTCTATATGGTATTAGCTTAGACCCTCAGCTTTAAGTGCACAGCAAAAACTTTGATCAGACTAGGTAGCTGCCAAGGCTGATCTGAGTCTTCGCTGGGCATGCTTGCCATTTTGCTGGTTTTGTCATGTCGCGGCTCATAGAAAAAAACCCAGATGTGACTCAGAAAGCAACATTATGTTAGTGTTTGCTGGTCAAGCATGGCATTACATATCTAAACATCATCATTTTTTGGTTGGTTTACCTGAGATCTAAGTGGTGAGCACCATCTGCTATTATTACCACCTGCACTTCTGGATTTGGACTCTTTAACACCTACAATAAACATTCTAATTGGATGAAACTGGGTTTTACATCTCTTTCAACAGTATTTCAGTCATACTGAGATGACTGTAGAATAAAAATGCAAAGCTGTGTGCAATGGAACAACATTTACACTGAGAATTGTGCCACTGACTGGAATCTGGTATCACCAGCATGGATAGCCAGCACGTAACTGACTGCTACCACGGTCCCTATAAGCATACAGTCCAACCTCCCCTAACAGTCACCTCCCACAAACGGTCACCTCATAACAACGGTCACTTTCAATTCCGCCTGTTTTATTTCTTATAACTTTCACCTCTGATCAGTGGTCACCTCCTTTTCCTGGTCAGCAGTCGCTATTTCCGACAAAAAACGGCCAGAATCACCTCTGTAACGGCCAGTTTTTATGGTGGAGTATGGTATTTTTTTCATTACTGAGGGAGCTTTTACCTTTCTGTAATCAGCTTATTGGAATAATGTATATTCATGTAAATGTGAAGATTACAAAAAATGTTTACATTTTCAAACATGTTCATCATTAAAACTGTTGCTTTACTGGTACTCAGTGGTCAAATGCCAACTGAAAGCCCGTGAGTAAAAGCCTCGAACAACAGCCACCTCTCTACAACAGCCAATATTGGCTGTTCCGGGTGTTGACTGTCGTAGAGAGGTTGCACTGTAAAATCATTACAATGTAAGCCCCTATGTAACCAAGAATTGAATTGAATTTTAATCTTTTTAGTCTTTGACCTTACTGTAAGCTAATTACATCTGTTTGCTGTACAGAACACTGTATTCTAGAATGGATCAAGATGTGTGGAGCATTTGCTTTAGAATTCTGTTTTCTAGAATAAAATTCAACACTGAGTTATTGAATTACAATACACTTCTATAAACTAATTTTAACTTTCTGCTTACCTTTTTTTTTTTTTTTTGTTTTGGTATCAAATATATTTAAAAAATTAGGCAAAAACTGTAATTCCCAGGGGAAAACCCACCTGACCTCCCTTAAGCAAAACTTGATTGTCTAATGTGGTCCAGGGAGGCTCAAATATGGTACTGAGTAACATAGTGACTAACAGTTAGGGCTCTTAACCTCTAGGCTACGTTGGATGGGTGGATGACTTGCAATTTTATCTCCTATACTTAACAGTATTCCTCATATCAGGATGATAGGAGGCTAATTATGGAAGGCTCTGTGCAATGAAGCATTGCCTCCAGGGAGACTTGAACCCAAACCCTGTGATCCAAAGTCAGAAGCACTAACCACTCAACCATGTTGACCATTAGGCCATGAAGGCCTGTTTTTTTAGCTCACCTGAGCCAGCTGCTCTGGGGGAGCTTATAGGATAGGTAGGCTCTGTTGTCCTCCGTCAGTCTGTCCGTCAACAATTTCAAATGACTTCTCCTCTGAAACCACTGAGCCAATTGTAACCAAATTTCAAATGTAGCCTCCTGGGGTCTTACGAATGAAAGTTCTTCAAACAGTCCTGGTCACATGACCAACATGGCCGCCATGCCCATATATGGTAAAAACCTTAAAAAATCTTCTTCTCCAGAACCAATAGAGCGATGGTCTTGAAACTTGGTATGTAGCATTGGGTACGGGAGTACTACCAAGATTGTTCAAATTATGACCTTGGGTTGACCTTGACCTATTTCACAGTAAGGTCAAATTTGCTTCCTTATGCTTTTATATGGCAAAATGCTAGAACATAAGACTTCTTGGAAAATCTTGAAAATTTTGGCCATAAAATTGGTAAATACAGTCATCTTAATGAGTACATGAAGATTTATGAATACAAGAGGTCAAGGTCATTGTTTGACCTTTGACCAAGAACTCTCATATTTTGACATTTCCAAACAATGTCCTTAAAAGCCACTGGGCCAGTTGAAACCAAATTTCACATAGAGCCTCCATGAGTTGAGGGAATAAATTCCAGGTCACATGACCAACATGGCCGCCACGCCCATATATGGTAAAAACCTTAAAAAATCTTCTCCTCCAGAACCAATAGAGCGATGGCCTTGAAACTAGGTATGTAGCTTTGGGTACTTGAGTACTATCAAGATTGTTCAAACTATGACCTTTGGTTGATCTTGACCTTTTATACAGGAAGGTCAAATATGGGAAAATGCTAGAACATAAGATTTCATGGAAAGTTTTGAAGATTTACGCCTACAAATTGGCATATAAAGTCATCTTAATGAGTACATGAAGATTTGTGAGTACAAGAGGTCAAGGTCATTGTTTGACCTTTGACCCAGAGCTCTCATATTTTGACAATATCAAACCATCTCCTCAAAAGCCACTGGGCCAATTGTAACCAAAGTTCATATAGAGCCGCCAGGAGACAAGGGAATGAAAATTTGTTCAAACGGTCCAGGTCACATGACCAACATGGCTGCCACACACATATATGATAAAAAACTTAAAAAATCCTTTTCTCCTGAACCAATTGACCGATGGCCTTGAAACTTGGTATGTATCATTGGGTACTAGAGTACTACCAAGATTGTTCAAATTATGAACTTGGGTTGACCTTGACCATTTTAGCGCAAGGTCAAATATGGGAAAAGGCTAGAACATTCGATTACATGGAAAGTTTTGAAGATTTAGGCCTGAAAATTAGTATCTACAGTCATCTTATTGAGTACATGAAGATTTATGAGTCATTCTTTGACTTTTGACCCAGAACTCTCTCATTTTGACAATATCAAACAATCTCCTTAAAAGCCGCTGGGCCAATTTTAAACTAAATTTCATATAGAGCCTCCAGGGGTTGAGGGAATGGAAATTTGTTCAAATGTCCAGGTAACATGACCAACATGGCCTCCATGCTGATATATGGTAAAAACCTTTAAAAATCTTCTTCTCCAGAACCAACTGACCGATGGCCTTAGAGTAACTTACCCTAGAGTACTGAGGCTGAATGGACTAAGGTGAGCTACAGGACCAATGGTCCTCTTGTTTCACTACTGATATACTAACTGAAACTGGAATGCTGATGATGGGCAATATTGTAATTCAAAATGTCTCAATAATGTTTAACTAACTCTAAGATATGCCTAATGGTACAAACAAATTGAACTTACCCCTCCTGCCTTCCAGGGGTCAAGGTCACCATTGGAAAATACAATATTTGTGGCTGAACCTATATCTGAAAGCATGGAGTAGACACTGTAAATACATAATGGCATGAAAAAAATGTATTAGTTTGAAAATTCAGTGTGATACTTTTGAATATATGATAAACCCGAAAAGAACAATATTTGAGCCACAATACGAGATAACCAACAAAGTGGCATGTGGGCCCAGCAAAGACTCAGATCAGCCTGGGCATCTGCCCAGTCTGATCAGTCTTTGCTGTTATCATGTAGGCAGCTTAGCTACCCTTTAAAGGCACAGTGAAGAAACTGATCAGACTGAATGACACCTCCTGCCTTCCAAAGGCCAAGGTCAAGATTGGAAAATACAATATTTGTGGCTGAACCTATATCAGATATGATATGAACCTGATCTGACTGGATGGATGTCCAGGCTTTGATCTTTGTGTGGTGCACATGCCACTTTGTTGGTTTTATTGTGTTGCAACTCAATTATATCCGAAACACAATTATCAGTATTGCTTTAGCCTGGACTTTTAGGCGAATGTGTACACCACCATATTACAAGGGATTTCAACACTGTCACTTCCTTCACAAATCTTAACTTCAACAGTTGACCCCCATTGGAAAGGATGGCAAAAATGAGAATGACAGAGTTGGTCCCTCTGAATGTTTATCCATACAACTCAAATGCAAACTATATTTGCCCTATTAAGGGCCCTTCCCTAGTAAGGGCATCCCTCATTTTTCCCTGAAAAGATTTTATGTATCAAATATATGAGAAATAATATGTCATTGAATATTGTTATTTGTTCTCATTATCATTGATATCTGTGACCCAACAAAAAAAAACAAAAAAAAACAACAAACTTTTGCTTACTTTTCCCCCAAAATTGCACATTTGCCCAGCTATCCCTGGGTATGACTGACCACCTGTTCTCACAATAAGCTCTCCTCATCTCTGGTGTAAATGGTAAAACTGGAAACATATCTGTCTTGTTGTTACTACCCGCTGTTAGGAAGATTTCTGTGCATGCCTGAAACAAAATAAAATATCATGAGTGGGATTGCAACCAATCCTCCACTGGAAAAATTCCCAACTTTTCCCTCTGTTTTTTTTTTTATTTAATTTTCTACACCCTTTTACAGAATGTTCAACACTTTCACAAAGCCTAAGCTATTATTTGAAACTTGTGTGTTACTCTTGCATGACAGAAATTTCTCCCGCCCCAGTGAGGAAATACTTCTAAGCAAAGACATTCCTGAAAGTGTATTCTCTCCATTTTCTGAAGACTGCTGTTTTTATCCACAAAACCTGTGCTGCGGCCTAGCCAAAGAGGCAGATCTGACAGGAAATGGGGCCTCCCATTAGAACGCCTCATAGTGAAGTTCTGATAAGTCCACAACATGCTTTTATGCAGAGAACAAAAAAATTATTTCAAAATATGCATTAAAATTAATAGTAAGCATAGTAATTTATTATTCACAAAATGATCTTGCAGCAACATAATGTGACATTTATAATGCCAACAGCCATGAGCTGTATGTCTGATGTCAAAACAAAATGCAAAACTTTGTTGAGTATACAAAACTCAAAGTTTTTCTGTGACTTGTATTTACCTGGTAGTCCCATGCAGCACTGTTAAGACCTGTCCCACATCCTGTTGGGTCAGCACATTCCACAAATTCAGCATTAATATCATAACATTTCAAGGTACCACCAGTGCCATTGTAAAACAAACCTGAAATTGTAATTATCATTGTGATATCAAACTATTTGGACATAAGTAACTAAGCAAACAGTGCAGACCCAGATCAGACTGCTCCTCTAGAGGAGCAGTCTGATCAGGGTCTGAAATGTTTACTATTCATCATTTATATCTCCTTTGAAGTAAAAGGACAATTTTCAAATTCAAAGAAGAAATAGCCAATTACAGGGACTAATACAGCCATGTTATATGATAATATGGAAGAGATGTGTCACACATTCTAACACAGTGCGCCTATAGAAGCAGTGGAAAATTTCCGTGTTTTATTCTGCAACAAATCACTGTTTCAGAGCGTGTGTGTCTAATTGCTGACGTCACTGACGTGATTTTGTGACGTTTTGAGACGTTAAACGGTGTAACGTCTCTTTTTCTTTCTAAAATCGCCATAAAAATGTACACTTACCTTAGATACAGTTAAGAATATTGGCGGGAGCATGAACGCGCTGGCTGGAAGGTTGGGAGAATTTGAATGAAAGGAATACTTTTTTCAGGGTTTTTGAGTGTTAGAATCAAAATAGTTCAATTCTAGCATTGAATTGTTGAGTAATAATTCACTGTTTGTCGGTCAGTTGTAAGTAGACATATCATGAGCGCTCCGGGTTCCCTGAATGACTATGAAACTAATATCCATGCTATAGCATGGTCCTGTACAAACCCATAAAAGGACTTTTACAGAGGAAATCTTGAAATGTCTCAACACTGAATACCCCATTAGAGCTAATGTTATGATGAAATTATCACCAAAATTGCATAAATCTGCCTGTAAAAGGCTTATTAAGGTCCATAGAGAATTGAGCAGAATGATTGTCATACGTTTGATTACGGTCTAATGTAAATATTGTAAGCTGTGTCTGAGGCAGACCTAATCCAATATAAATGGTAATTTTCTCTTGTCAAGGTTGATCTTGCTGACGCGACTGCGGAGAGGTTTACAAGTTTTGATTTCATCAGTGCCAGCTTATTGCCTTATTTCTTGACAGAATGCGTATATGTAGGGAACAAATAGGACAATACAATCTATCAGTGGGTTACTTAAAGTACAAAAATAAGAAAAAAACAACAACCAAAAAAAGAGCAGTGACTATATGCTCACCCTTTGGGAAGCATAAAAACGACTTTAAAAATATACAAAGCAGCAGAGTTCCAAATAAGAATGTGGTTTTATGATGGTTTTAAAACCTGTCTTCAGCAAGCACAAAAGGGAGAGGCAAAAAGTAATTAAGACGGATGTCTGTTTAATATGGGCAACCTATACATATAATATTCACAAGTTATGAACCTTTTACTCCATAAAAAGGATGCTTAGGGCCTATTTGCTTGGAGTGTTAGCCCTCTAGTCTTTGAGTTCTCAGTATGATATAGCTTGAATCTTTTTTTTCAAATTTAACATAAATTTTGTCATCTGCGATTCTGGCATTTCAAGGGTTAAGGTGTTCGAAATAAATAATTAGTGTTGTTGTGCTCAGTTTCTTTATCACTGACTGCAGGCCAGCTGTGTCTGAAGGTCTCTTGAAGGACAGACACTGTCAATACTTACATACTATAATAGTTATAATTACGACACCTTAATCAATACAGTATTACATTTATAGGAACAGGCTTACTCATTAAAGCACCAAAAAAGCAGACAACATAATCTCAAAATACTTTAATATACCTAAATTTTGGGACACCTAAAATAGTTAATTTTCCATTTGTTTCAAATGGAAAATTAATTATTTTAGGTGTCCCAATTCTTAAGCACATTACGGTATGTTTCACTGGAGCAGTATCATACTGAGGACCAGAAATGTTTTTCAGAGAAAAACATATGTCCCCCCCCCCCCATCCCACCTCCCCCTTTCTCACCCCCAACCAGCACATACCCACAAAGCTCATATTCCTCACCAGTGCATTCTCATTCCCTTGTATCTGTTTACCATTCTGCCACCAATAATTTGACTTTTGTTACAACATGACAGTGTAATAAAGCATGTTTCAGAAATTCTTAAGTCTTTCTGTAAAGTATGCAGCAGGAAAGACAGGCGAGAAATCATAATGTTGCATAACTTTTAAACACTTTATGCACCAGAGACAAAAATAGCTGAATTTGCAAACAATGTAGATCCTGATGAGGCGGCTCATAATGAGCTGCCTCATCTACTTCTACACAGTTTTCCCACTAGTCTTTGAATTCTCAATATGATATAACTTAGACGAAACGTTTTTTTCATTTTTGCAGACGTGAATTTTGTTGTCTGCTTTTTGGTGCTTAAAGAGTTAATTGACAATTTAGCTCAATAGGAACACTCCAGGACATGTTCAGACACCAATCGTACTAAAATGGAATTTAGCGGTGAAAGACTTTTCACACTGTGAACTTGATATCGTAATTTCAGACATACTTAAAAATGTCATCAATATTGCATGGAGATAATACCTGAACTTTGTTGCATCTAAATGTACCAAAGTGCACAACTAGAAATGATCAGCAGAATTAAAGGCCAAATTGTACAGTAATTGAATTAATGCTTAAGCACCAAAAAACCAGACAAAAATATTTACCGTAATCGCCCCATTTACCGCACATGCCCCTATAACCGCACACCAAGGCCATTTCCGAAAAAAATGCACAAGCGCACACTGTTTTTTCCTTTTGAAACTCACAAAACGCATCAAGATCGACTTACCATTACTGTTTCAACAGCGACAGTGTTTTCACTTTTGTTTTTTCCGACGCAATGTGCGTAGAGAGCAACTCTATCGGTCTAAAAGTCAATCGGGCATCCTGGCCGATATTTACGAAGTTGGCTGAAGTGTTATGATGTGTCCGAGTGCGAACAGCGGACTCGGATCAGCTTACACATCTGCGCCGTCTGATTAGCGTATTCTCTGTCTGCATCAACAATGGGAATGTACGTGTTGATCCGAGAAGGATCGAGCTTACGAAGTTATGAGGTTCCGGGGGTGCGCAGGCTGAACTGAGTCTTTGCCTTTCGTGCATGCGAAAAGGCGCCATTTCTCAAGAGCAGTTCTTGTCATATATAGTGATAATGCAGAACGAAGCGACCAGCCTGCGCATATGCATGGTCTGTGCATTTAAACAAAGTTCGCGGTAGCCATAGGATACGTTTATCATTGGCATAGGCCCGTGGGCCTCAAAAGGGCCTTAGGACACATCCGATCAGCAAACACCCGCATCATACAGTGCATTTGCGAACATAGACCAGTCTAACAAATCTCCAGGATTCGCCGACAGTTTGCAAAATAATTGTTTTTAAGATGCGTAGACTGGTCTAAGGCTTTGCTGTTTGCACATGTAATACGGTACCTTACTCATGACACATTGCCAATATTTCTGCACCCTTCGACGTAATATTAAATATAGGACAGACAGAAATAGGAAGATCAAAAGGACCGCATCTTCAAGAATAAGAATGTGTTTGTTATTAATAGAAGCTTCTGAATTTAAAGCAGACCGCTAGCCAGAGCACTGACAAACTTACCTGACGTGTTTACAATCACATATTAGGTCATCGTAAGTGTGTTGAAATACTTTCCTTTCTTTCGGAATATTTATTTGGAATATTGAAAAAGGATGAAGAGAATGAAATGCATGCATAATGAGGACATATTTAATACTGAGAGGTATGAGATATAATTTGCGACTTGACATGATATCGTTTTTCTCCCGTAAATTGGCAATTCAAATAGTTCGAACACTTAATATTTTCATGACACTTCGAACACCCCGATCAGTATTGCCGACTATTTCGACTGTTCGTTTGTTGTTGTTTTTCGTTCCGAGTGTGCGGTTATTAGAAACGTTTTTAACCACACCTTTTCGTTGCAATTTTGAAAAAGTTAAGTGCACCGTGCGGTAAATGGGGCGATTACGGTACGTCCACATTCACTGTAATTTCCAAAAATTATTCGTCCGATCTATAGCATATTAAGAACTCAAAGATCAGTGGGCATAAAGTGTAGATCCAGATAAGGCAGCTCATAATGAGCTGCATCAGCTGGATCCACACTGTTTGCAAATTCAACTATTTTCTCTTTTTTTTGTGCTTTAAATGTTAAACAGAAATCTCTAGCGCCAAAACATAATCATTATATCACAGAGTTCGATCATTGTTCCATTCTTAGTCAATGATGATGCATTACATGGCAGTGTAAAACGAATGTCAGTCTGGGCCCCCCAGTTGTTCAAAGCTTCATCAGCTTAACAAAGTCATCAGTCAAAAAGAAGATTTGTTAAATGTTACAGTACTCACAAAATCCCATGGGTAATATCTTTTGCTGAAAAATTGTGAGGCACTGCAAAAGCTCCTCACATTTTTTCAGCAGAAAATGGCGGTGTTTTTGTGTATAATATGTTTGAAATGTCTACAACTTGTTAACTAGCAATGTTGGTGGTTTTTCATAACCTGGCCCTGGCTTACATTAGCTATCATGCCCTAAATAATGGGACACTTTAAATAATCCATTACTGTAATTTTCATACAATTTCAACAAAACAGTTTTACCATCTTCCTATGTGCAAAAAGATTAAAAAGAGAGAGACATAGTGAAAAAAGAAAATATGATGACTATTCTGTAACTACTGGGGACCCAGATCTGGGTATTCAAGAGAAAGATTGGAATTATAACTGCAAATATAACCATGGCAGTAAAATAACCTCAAAAGTATGAATGATAGAACTGTCTTTCTTGAATGTGACATAAGATTTGTTCTTTCAGAGTATTCCACAGGGTAGTTAAGCTATGGAGCTGACATTGATGAACTACAAAGAAAACAAACAGGGAGAAACAACTCCCAACAACAGCAAATTTTATTTTTCTTTTACACGACATATTGTCATGATCTGTACTACATGTCTATAGTATTACGAAATATTCTACAAGGATATCATATAAGAAAGCAAATATTCCCAGCCACAGATGATGCTATGTCCCCATCTGTAGGTTGAGGACTTCCAGTTTGCAATGCAAAAGGAAGCAAGGGCCCATCAAGTTAGAGGTTAACATCTGACATCATAATGTCCTACGCATTTTGATGAAACGTCAATGAGGCGGTAGTTCAATGCAATGCTTCCTTGTAACGCAATTTTTGTTCAATATGACTGATTATTTTCTGTCTCCCAGACTGATCCAATAAGATGGGGAAACCATAAACAAACTCTTATTTCTAAGAAAAACTCATTATCGGTTTGTTGTTTTTACTTATATGATTGGCATTCAATCAGAGTATGATATGGAGATTTAGGAAGAAATTTGTCTACTTTGCTTTTTCTGTGCACAAATTAAATTGTTTTCTTTGTATTCGTGGGCGCAGAGGCTTGAGTCACGAAGTCTTCCATTAAACTGATAAATATTATATATATTAAGGTGAAATGATACAGCTGAAAGGAATGTTTAAACTACATGTACCTAGCTACTGGGGCTCCTTTTCAAATGGGGTCTTTTCTAAAAGGAAAGAAGTTGCTCCTATAGGAGCAACTTCTTTCCTTTAAGAGCAGACCCCATTTCTGAAAGACCTTTTCATCCAGTAAAGGCAGTAAAATGTCACAAAATTGTTCTTTTTTGTACAAATGGCCACAAAACATGGAGGTGTACCCATACACCTTAAGTTTGGTATGAGAAAAGTTGCCTTATAGCATGTACATGAGAATACCCTAATGTGCTTGAATATTGGAAAACCTAAAAACCATTAATTTTCAATTTGGGACAAATGGAAAATTAATGGCTTAAGGTGTCCCAATAATAAAACACTTTAGGGGATTCTAGTTTTTGCTGCCACCATACAGACCCTTCATGATCCCTCAATTTTGATGCAAACATTTTATACTGATCAGGCTGCATAGATGTGAAGCTTCAAATGAGTTTTCACTGTCTACACAAACCAAACTGTTGCTTTTCTCCTTTAACTGTTCATAGGGTCTTGAAGTCTATATATTTAATAAAATTTACAATATTTAATATGCAATAACAAGAGTCTGTTGAAATCCATAATAACTAGAGCAAGTGAGCCCCTGCTCACGTATACCCCCGACCAGCACCTAATGAAACCACCGCCTTATGAAACTACTTCCTAATGAAACCAATCTTATACATGGTTTGAACCTAGAAGTAAACTTAGTCACCTATCAAATGGTTCTATCAAAGTATATTACAAATATCAGCAAAGAGTACCAACTTAACACAAAACTTTAATGTAAACATATAAGTCTGTGCCCATGACCTTGGGCAGCGGCAGCATCCAGATGATATTAACTAATCTGCATGAACATAGAACTAAACTTAGTCATATATCAAAAAGGTTTCATCAAAGGGTGTTGGAAACATAACCAAAGACTATAAACTTAACGCAAAACTTTAATGCAAATATATAAGTCTGTGACCTTGACCGTTGATAAGCAGCTATGGACCTAAAAGTAAACCTAATCAAATATCAAAAGGTTCCATCAAAGGATATTGGAAATACAAAAGAAGAATATAAACTTAACACAATGTTTAAGTCTGTGACAATGACCATAGTTCAGCAGCAGCATCCAAATGATGTCAAGTATTCTGCATGAACATTTCAGTAAACCTAGTCATATATTAAAAGGTTTCATTGAAGGATGTTGGAAATATAAGCAAAGAATATAAACTTAACACAAAACTTTAACACAAATACACAAGTCTGTGACCTTGACCTTTGGTAAGCAGCAGCATCCAGATGATGTAAACTACTCAGTATGAACCTAAAAGTAACCCTAGTCAAATATCAAAAGGTTCCATCAAAGGATATAAGAAATATAAAAGAAGACTATAAACTTAACGCAAAACTTTAATGCAAATGTTTTAGTCTGTGTCCTTGACCTTAGGTCAGCAGCAGCACACACACACACGTATGGACGGACGGACAGATGGACAAACGGATGAACGGATGGAAATGCATAAACTATATACCCCTTGACATACTTCATATGTCGGGGGTATAATAATGCCAGCAAGATTAATGGGGTCATGAAATCCGCTCAAATCGAAAAACGGATGTGTGATATATGCTTTGATTTTTTGTTGCTGAAATTGCTGCTTCAACTGCTGTTGTTGAGTTGTGGTTTCCAGTCCCAGTAAACATATTCCAGACATCTCTGAATTTGTAGAACTTATATCCCACCTGAGATAATGACACCCACTACAGCTACCAGCAGCTCTGCTGCAGAGGCACCAGGCGGCCCATCTGTTTCACGGACCCTAATGGGCACAGGCCTGCGGCTTCAAATCTATTTTATTTACAAATTTCAGTTAAATGAGTAGTCAAACCACAAAATTTTGCAAAATTAATGCAACTGTAAACTTTGGTGAGATGTCAACAGATGACAGACACAAGGTTTATTTCAGTGGAGAAGAGGACAAACATGAGTATGGGGTTGGATTTCTTGTGCATAAGGACATGATGAGTGCTATCTTGGGAAGCCAACCAGTCTCCAGAAGACTGATTTCAATTCGCCTGAGAGCAGCTCCTTTCAACATCACCATCATACAGATTTATGCACCAACATCTGGACATGACGACAATGAGGTAGAACACTTCTACCAGCAACTCCAGGAAATCATAGACCAAACACCCAAGAAGGACATTCTGGTTGTACAAGGGGATTGGAATGCTAAGGTTGGAAAGGATGCACAGGCAGACTGGGAAAACGTTTGTGGACCCTACTGCAATGACGAGACAAATGAGAGAGGTCTCAGACTTCTAGAGTTTGCAACCTGCAACAGCCTAGTACTGACAAATACCCTTGGCCCTCACAAACCATCAAGGAGATGGACATGGCACAGCCCAGATGGGAAACACCACAATCAGATTGATTACATCTTGGTGAGGAAGCGCTTCCGATCAGGAGTCAACATCCATAGGACAAGGAGTTTTCCTGGAGCAGACATAGGAAGTGACCATGACCTGGTCATGATGACCTTCGGAGTTCGTCTGAAGAAGGCTAGAAAGCCAACCCAGCCAAGACTGAAGTTTGATCTTGAGAAGCTAAGGGACCCAGAGGTGGCATGCACTTTTCAAGCAACAATAGGTGGAAAATTTGCACCACTCATTGGTCTGAGGGATGATGACATGGACATAGATACCATGATTACCACCTACAATACAGTAGTGACTGATGCAGCCAGTGAGATACTTGGGAAGGAACGTCGCAGGAAAAAGCCATGGGTCACTAGAGATGTTCTCGACCTCTGTGATGAGAGGAGAAATTTGAAGAAGAGGTATGAAGCAGGAGGAGCAGAAGAATACAGGGAAGCAAACAAGAGGATTCAGAAGGCAGTGAAGAAAGCGAAGGAGGACTGGATAGCTAGTCAGTGCGAGGAGATCGAAACTTGCCTGAACAAAAACAACAGCAAGAAAGCATACCAGCTGGTGAAGGATCTAACTTCAGAGAAACAGGGTAGATCCACAACTATCCAGGACAAGTCTGGGAAATGCCTCACAGAAGAACAAGAGATTCTCAGCAGATGGACAGAATATTGCTCAGAATTATACAACCATGAGACTGATGGTGACAATACGGTTCTGGACTGCAGTCAGCCCCCAGATGAAGATCAACAACCGATCCTTCGTGAGGAAGTTGAGATTGCAGTAGCAGCACTGAAGAAGGGAAAATCTGCCGGAGTTGATAATATACCAGCAGAACTTGTTCAAGCTGGAGGGGAGACCATGATTGATGTTTTAACAGATATCTGTAACAGGATCTGGAGAACAGGAGAATGGCCTACCCCATGGACTCAGTCGCTGATTATTACTCTCCCTAAAAAGGGCAACCTACAGCTCTGCCAGAACTACAGAACCATCAGCCTCATCAGTCATTCAAGCAAAGTCATGCTGAAAGTTATCTTGAACAGGCTTAAGCCACAAGCCGAAGAGATAATCGCTGAGGAACAGGCTGGGTTCCGAGCAGGAAGGAGTACCACAGAACAGATCTTCAACCTTAGAATCCTGTGTGAAAAGTATCTCCAACATCAGCAGAATCTGTACCATGTCTTCATTGAGTTCAAAAAAGCCTTTGACAGGGTATGGCATGCAGCCTTATGGGCCACCATGAGGAAGTACAATATCAATGCAAACCTAGTTCGCACCATTGAGCAGCTATACGACAAGGCTACAAGTGCAGTCCTGATAAATGGCAGCACAGGCGAATGGTTCAGAACAACAGTTGGAGTAAGACAAGGATGTCTTCTGTCACCCACCCTCTTCAACATTTTTCTCGAACGGATCATGTCCGATGCTCTGGAAGAACATGGCGGAAAGGTTAGCATAGGCGGCAGAAATATTACCAACCTGCGGTTTGCCGATGACATAGACGCTCTTGCTGAGGAAGAGCAGGAACTAGAAGCTCTAGTTGAAAGTCTCGACCAGACCTGCACAAGGTATAAGATGGAGATCAGTGCTGAGAAGACCAAACTGATGACAAACAGCGCAGATGGCATCCAGAGGGAGATCAAGGTAAAGGGGCAGAAGCTGGGTACTGTAAGCAGCTTCAAATACCTTGGAGCAGTTGTCTCAGATGATGGCTCAAAACAGGAGGTTCTCTCAAGGATAGCACAAGCCACTTCAGCTCTTGCCAAGCTGAAACCAATTTGGAGAGATAACAACATATCTCTTGGATCAAAGGTGACACTTATGCGCTCCCTTGTCATTTCCATATTTCTGTATGCCTGTGAATCATGGACCTTGACAGCAGAGTTAGAGAAAAGAACGCAGGCCTTTGAGATGAGATGCTACCGAAGGTTACTGAACATTTCGTACAAGGACCATATAACCAATGAGGAGGTTCGAAGGAAGATCCAAGCAGCCATTGGAGAATATGATGAACTCCTGACGCTGGTCAAGAAATGGAAACTAAGGTGGTTTGGCCACGTCTCAAGGTCTTCTGGTTTAGCAAAGACAATTCTTCAGGGCACAGTGAAAGGAAAAAGAAGAAGAGGTAGACAGATGAAGAGGTGGGAAGACAATATCAAGGAGTGGACTGGAATGGATTTTGCCAGCTCAACTAGGGCAGCTGAAGACAGGACAAGGTGGAAAGGGATTGTTTTGAAGTCAGCTGTGGTGCCCCAACGACCTAGTAAGGTTATGGGATAGAATAGAATAGAATAGAATAGAATGCAACTGTGACTGTGGTGGTTACGAGTAAAACCAGACTGAGCATTTGTTACCAACAAAAACTTGCTGACTATCATAACTGAGGAAGTGACACTTTTTCTGAGTTCATCTTCTGAAACAGTTGGAAGAATTCTACAAGTTATTCTTCCGAAATTACGTATTGCAGATAAAAAAAATCAGTGTTGTGTAATTCAGTTATAAACTGGCATTTTCTTTTCCAAAACATCCCAAAGAAGACAGATCTAAAATTTTGGGATATAACTCATTCCATTTGGGGTATCTGGGCAAACAGTTTGGATCCAGATCAGGCCCCACAAATGTGGGGCCTGATCTGAGATCCAAACTGTTTGCTGCCTAGACATCATTTCTACAAGAGTTGATGAGACCAATATCGTCAAAATATTCTTGATTTTTTATGCAGACTACAATTTCAGCAGACAACAAAAAATACCCAGAATGCAATGGGATAATCCCCATCTCATAACTGGAGAATATGGTAATGAGAGCAAAGGCATTCATGCTAAATAGGGCATAAAAAATTCTTAGCCAGAAACCCTGCCCGAGGTATGACTGTCTCAATACTTAAGGTCTCACTGCAGTTAACAATAATGAATATAGAGAAGATGTAAATTTGGCAGCAGTTGCAAACTGAAGACCCAAAGGAGGATATCTGAAATACAGACACTTTTTAAGAGGCTTTTGCTCAATACAATTCCTTTAGACATAAAATTTATTATGTGATCTTCATTTAATACAAAGCTGCTAGTATGATTGGCAGGTATAATCTCCGGGCCACATTATTAATCAGCTAAAGTGCATGATCTGGCAGATTTGGCTAATATAAATGGTAATTTTAAGGTTCCTAGAATAATCTAAGAGCGGGAGTATTTGTTCAGGAAAGTTTTAATTTCAGTAAATTCTTTGAAATATCTCATTCATTTCCTCCAAATATCAAAGGCCATTGAATTGCCAGAGCTCAAGATAAAGATGGGCTTTGAAGGTAATCCTGAAATAATTTCTCTTCATTCTGTATAACAAGAGGGTCATGATGGCCCTGAATTGCTCACCTAAAACTGCCTTCAACTGATTGCTTGTTTGCATAAGAAAGTGGTAATCATGCTTTCTGCAAACCATCAGGTAAACTGGTTCATCCAAGTCATCCATCCATCCATCAAGGGAAATTACTCAGGTATCAATTGTGCAATTTGATCTATATTTTCCTGCTGCCATACAGGTACTGTGCAAGTTCATGATTTTTCAAAAACTATAACCTCTCTCGTGCCTACATGATAATATGCTGCATTTTTCACTAAATAAAGAGAATAACTGTGGTGTTAATAATTGTGTTTTGGCCTATATTTAAATGTGGCCCAAGATTTTGTAGCCACAGTGTGCAAGCCTATATTTTGTTCATACAGCACTTTTACCATGTTTACTAAGTGTAATTCTAGTGCTAACAGTATGATTTAGCCCATTATCCGGAAGTGGTTCTTCCAAAGGGCTGCAACTTGAGGATACTTTGGGAGAAATCATGTATGATGTTCCCATTATCATCAAAACCCTTACCATCGGTATGTGCGTAGAATTGCAAATACAGTCAACTCTTGATAAAGTAAAAGTTCATCCAAAACCACTTATATCACAAAGTAAATTTACTTTGAGATATCAGTAGTTTGAAATAACAGGAGTTTAAATGTAAATAAAAATATGGAAATTATTTCAAACTATGTTCTCTGATATAAGAGGGCACTTTGAGATAACAGTGTTTGAGGTATCAAGAGTTGACTATATGCCAAACATTTTAAAACCTGTTCAAGAGATTAAACTGTTTAGGATGTGAAAACTGAGGAAGCTTAGGCCAAGTAGATACTACCAGAGGACTGTTTGTGATAGCGTTGGCTCAGCTTTCAATATTTCCTGGTGCAAAAGTAAAAATTAGGATTCTGGGTTTATCCAATATAAATGGTAATAATGTTTGTACCAGCTTGTTCTAGTGTTAAAGCCTCTGTTTTTTATGAATGCTAATTTCAAACAGGTCAAATCAATGTCTTTTTGCCATAAAAACCCAAAAGTACTGGGACGCCTGAAGTGTTTTGTAGTGGGCTGTTCCATCTCTGAATCTTGTAATATAAAATAACTGAATAAACAGCAAACAGTGCAGACCCTGATCAGACTGCTCCTACAGGAGCAGGAGCAGTCTGATCTGTGTCTACACTATTTGCTCAAACAGTTCTGTCCTAAGTTTAGAGTTTTCTTCATGGCCATGGTTAATGACGTCAATGATGCAAATAAAGAGAATGTTTAAGAAACCTTCCTGAATACTGATGAGCCTTGTCTTCTGGACAATCAGATTTGAGCTGTGTCATGAGAAAACCAATCTTTCAATGTATGGGTACACCACCATGTTACATACACCTTTTTTTCAAAGACAGGCAACTTTTGTGACTCCATTTTTGCTTCTCTGGCTGAAGATGCCTCTCCCCATGAAAATTATTTGAAAAAATAAAACTAACTTTTGCCCTAATCCCTCAATTCCTTCTGCATGAACCTAGAAGTATACCTAGTCACATATCAAAAAGTTCCATCAAAGGATATTTAAATATATGCAAAGAATATAAAGTTAAAAGCAGAACTTTAACACAAATGTTAACTGATGGATGGACAAACGGACGGATAGACAAATGGATGGATGGACACACAGATGAACGGATGGAAAGACAAAAATTATATAACCCTCGACATACTTTGTATGTCAAGGGGTATATAATTCTTGTCTTTCCATACCCTTCGATATACTTTGTACCAGATTTTGTATGTCAAGGGGTATATAATTTTTTTCTTTCAATCCGTTCATCCATGTGTCCATCCATCTTTGTACATTGTATGTCGGGGGTATAATAAACACCATTAAGGTGAATGGATATACTTTCACTGGAAGCAATTCTCCTATTTTTCTGTTGTTTCCTCATTCTTTATTGAGGAAACTGTTAAAGGAAAGAACATATGCATAGGGCTGATCTAAGCTTTTGCCTTTCACATATGCATTAAGCTCCCCTTCTTGCCTGTAATAACTTATATACTGCACCATAGTACCACAGTATTGTGGATATATTTATAGTTTACCTGCTGCATTAGCGAGACCTTGAACAAAATCTGTAGCATCTTCCATATATTGGCAAGCATACTGAAAGAAGAAAAAGACACTACAAAATATAAAATAAGTGAACATTTGTAAGCAGTGATGGCAATTGTGCAGTCTGATCAGTGTCTCTGCATTTGCTTGTATAATAATTGTTTTGACCATAAAATGAGAGTGAGTCAGAGTGAAGTTTAACATCCCACAAATACACAGGTCAAAATGGAGACCGGGACCTCAGTTTAATGTCTTATCCAAAGATTTGAGGAGAGGGGGATGGAATCGGTAACCCTTCGATTGGTATTCCAGCATACTAGACCTATCAATCCATAGACATCTATATATATGTAGATTCATACAAATATATGTATTTGTGGCAGATATTTGCACTAAATAAACTAGACCACCACTACTCCTCAAGACATGAGAACACAAGCTTCTACAAGTAAGGTTACAAATAAACAAGAGGCCCAAATGGGCCTGATATCGCTCACCTGGCTTTTGTGCAACAGGACCATTCTGATACAAAATTGGTCCAATTCCACTGAGATTTTCTCATTTTCACATTTTGCTACTTTTAGTAACAGAGACTAACTTGCCTGGTCTTTATATATTTAATTTTGAAACACCTCAATGCAAGAATCATTTTGCCATAAATTTCATCAAAATCCATTCAGGGGTTACTGAGATACTGTCAGTTTCATGTTTTATGCTATTTTTAGTAATGGCAGATGGTGGCCATCTTGGAATGCCAAAATGCAAAAAATCGAAAAAGCTTAATGAAAGGACCATTCTGATAGAAAATTAGTCCAATTCCATAGAGATTTTCTAATTTTCACATTTCTCTATTTTTAGTAACAGTGGCCAATATGACTGGTCTGTAGTTAGTTATTTTTGAAACATCTCAATGCAAGAATTATTTTGACACAAATTTCGTCAAAATCCATTCAGCGGTTACTGAGATATTGTCATTTTCATGTTTTGTGCTATTTTTAGTAACGGCAGCTGGTGGCCATCTTGGAATGACAAATTGCAATTAATCGAAATGGCTTCATGCAAGGAACATTCTGACACAAAACTGGTCCAATTCCATTCAAGGGTTACTGAGTAATTGTCATTTTATGTTTGTGCTATTTTTAGTAACGGCAGATGGCAGCCATCGTGGAATGCCAAATTGCAATTAATGGAAACGGCTTCATGTAAGAAATATTCTGACACAAAATTGGTCCAATTCCATTCAAGGGTTCTTGAGTAATTGTCATTTTTATGTTTGCGCTATTTTTAGTAATGGCCCCCATGATGGCCATCTTGGATAGTCAACTGGCACAAAATTGAAATAATTCTATTCAAGGACCATTTCTGACCAAATCTGACCAGAATTGATTGCGTTTTCTTGAGATAATGACATTTGAGCAAAATCAATCTTGTAAGCGCTAAGTAGGTCACTGTGACCTAATTCCGCTATAGAATTTTTTTCATTTTTAAACTTTTAATCCCAAGGTCCCATTCATGTTCCATGCAAACTTTCAACCAAATATACCAAATGGTTCTGGAGAAAAAGTTGATTTTGTTGTTTTTGCTATTTTTAGTAATGGCGGCCATCTTGGATTTCTGACCTGACCCAATTTTATAATTTTGAAACCCTGCAGTCTGGTCATGCTCCATGTGAAATTTGAGACCCATGGGTTCAGTGGTTTTAGAGAAGAAGTTTTTTGAAGTTGTTTGAATAAGTCATTTTTTGACATTGGCTTTTGAGCAAAATTACACTCGCAAACAGAAAGTAGGTCACTGTGACAAAACTCCGCTACAGATTTTTTTCATTTTTATAATTTTGAATACCAAGGTTTCACTGATGTTCCATGCCAAAATTCAGACAAATATACCCAGTGGTTCTGGAGAAGAAGTTTATTTTGCTGTTTTTGCTATTTTTAGTAACAGTGGCCATCTTGGATTTTCAACCTGACCCAATTTTACAATTCTGAGACCCTGGTGTCAGGTCATGCTCCATGTGAAATTTAAGAACCATGGGACCAGTTGTTTTACAGAAGAAGATGTTTGAAATTTTGTTTTTAGGTATTGACGGACGACGCACGGGACGCCGCACGCTGAACGCATTGGTATGATAATGGCTCACTATGGCCCTTCGGGCCAGGTGAGCTAAAAATGACAGTTTTGAACAATGATTTTAACACGGCAGAATTAACATTGAAGGAGGAAACGCTAAATTGGTGACTTGAAAGAAATCAGGCTACCAATTGTTCATTTCTCATGTATTACAAAACACCTCTACAGTCTTGTTTCAAATGACTATTGGGAGCTGTGGTATCTCAGTAGGTTAAGCGCTGGCCTGCTGATCTAGCAGTCCAGGGTTTGAGACCCGCTATAGAGGGGAATCTTTTCAATCGTAAACAGGGTTCCATTGCACACAGCCTTTCATTATCACCCACCCATCATCCTGATATGACTGAAATACTATTAAAAAGGATGTAAAATCAGAAGTCATCCACCCATCCATCAAATGACTATTAGTAACAGCTGCACTTAGCTGTACATGTACTTAGCTAGGAGCAGCTGCACAGATGCAATTTTAAAACTGATCACTGATCCAATGTCACACAGACAGATAACACCACGTCTGACATTTAATGCCAACATCCTTAAATGATTCTCCAGTACAACACACTAGGGACAGTTCCGGGACAATTACAATTATTTTATTCCAAACAGAGAGCACTTGTAATTACAAACAAACCAGTACTATTGCAACTTAATCTGCTGCACTAAATTACATTTTGCTGTAACAGTCAGAACTGCTCCAATCCATCTAGGTATAGTAGTTCAAAACTAATGATATTTTAGCTAAGCTGATGTCACATTCTCCAAAGTACTGCATGCAAGAATAATGCCATGTTTTGTGATCCTTTTTCTTCCACATTTTTCAGCAAAAATTATCTGCACACTTTGATTTAATGCATACCAGAAGACTTAACAAATCCTGGGCTTATGACTTCATTTAAGCTGATAATACTTTTAAACAACAGGGCCTTGAGGTCCACATAATCACTTTTTTCGACAATAATTCTAAAACAATACTAAAGGAAATCTATTGAGATCCTCAAACCTGTGTATGTTGTCAAATTAAAATTAATAAATATTGCTGAACTAATTTTGCAACTGATTTTCTATTTTTCTATCTAATATCATATTTGTCATATATCTTACCTTAACTGGATTGGCTGGTAATTTACTGAAGAATGTAGCGGGATAAGGATAGTTAAACATGGCCAAGTTAGCAAAGGAGTTTCTGATCCAGCCAAGGAGATGATGGACGTCACTGCTGTCCTTCAGTGGCTGACAGGTTCTAAATTTACTTGTCAGCTCCTGAAAACCTGGAAAAACATTGTCATCAAATATTAATTAGCATATTTTGCATTGAATGGAATTTTATAATACATAATTTTAAGGTGATCTTGTAAAATTTCTTATTAAGAGTACTGAAGGTAGGGTCAGAAGATTTACATCTGACAAAAACACAGTGATAAAAACAAGATGCCACAGTAGCTCAGTGAGTTGAGCCCTGGCCTGTTGAGCTAGCGATCCAGGTTCAAGTTACAATGGAGGCACAAATCTTTTCAACCTTGAATGTGACTGCATACAGCCTATAATTATCATCCTTCCATTGGCTTGATATGACTGAAATGCTGTATTTATATGACTATTAGACAAAGGGGTTCCCCTCCAAATTTACCCCAACCATGTAATTCACTTATTCAATTCCGCAATAAGATGGGTTTTTCTCTTCCAAAACAATCCCAAAAATCTAGATCCATCTTTTAAAGATGGATCTAAATTTTTGGGGTTGTTTTGGAGGGCAAACTCCTATCTTATAATAAAAGAAATTAGATAGATTTTTCTCACACTGTTGCTCTGTGTTTACCTGGAGGTCCTTTTGCTGCGATGTTCATGATGTCAACAAAAGCCTGCCTGACTCTGGGCTCACAGTTGGGTGTGGCAGCAGCAAAATGTGCCGTAACTGCATCAAAGAAGAATGTCCTCTCAATATTGGCAGTGAGCAGATATATTGGTGCGCTTGCGGCAATGCTTCCTGTTATAATACTAGGATATTTGAATCTCATATAGGCACTCAGCATTCCTCCATAGCTGAAAGGAAATATGAGGGTTAACTATGAACACTTTGCAAGAGAGTCTATATACTAAAACAATCAAAGACATCTGCATCATTCTATGACAGGACAATAAACAGGCCATATTTTGAGTACCGGTACTTGTATCCCGCAAGCTATATAAAGTGTACACACCACATGGTAATGAAAACTCTATTTCTTTCAATAAATGCCCCAGGAGCATTGCAATTTGCAAATCCTATTACATGTAATAACATTCTTGAGACAAAACGGTGATAAATAGCAAATATGGGTGGTCTATAGCAAAATTTTAGTGGAATCAGGTGATGGGATAAATCAACAGTAAAATTTCTGATGCAAAATCTCACCCCAAAAAATCAAATCTCACAGACTAAAGTCTAGAACTTAAGCATACCTTCCACCAAAAGCAATCACAGGACAATTTGAGGCATTCAGTGACATCTTCAAGGAGGAAATAAGAACAGCATAATCTGCCATGGCCTGTTCCACTGTAAGGAGTCCAACATTTTTCTGGTCGAATGACTGTGTACCAAATGGTAGTGACTTTCCATAATAACGCTGAAAATACAAAGCAGAGCAGCTCTGAAACAAGTCATATACATTGTAGTTCCTAATTTTGCAGATTGGGATCGAAGAGTCAGACAATCAGTTCATGCTTTTCATCAACCACCAAAACCCTCATATTCATATATCATTTCAGTAGGAATATCAATGGGGATGTTAGCCACCTACCTGTGAATAAGCCTTCGGTCAACTCACAGCACTAATGATTCAGACAAAATCATGCACATGACAATTTACCGTAGCCGAGAAAAGAAATTAAAAGACCAGGGCGCTGAACTGCATTCTCCTTGTGTTTTGAGATTGCATACAAATAAGATTTAATGCCAAACTTAGCTTTTTTCGGTCTTACATGTACCTGATATAGTTTGAAATGCACATGTTTGTGAAGACCCAACCCATTGGCTCTGACTGTGTCGGTTTCTACCCATTGTGGGGCAATAATTTCTTCACCATGTTGTAGTTTTCACCCATCCAGCACAAGCAAGTCTATGGCTGATTGACCCTTCTGCATTAAGGTGAATAGGTACACTTTCAGGGTAAGCAACTCTGCCAATTTCATTTTTACGTTTCTTCTCAATGGGGGGTCTACTCATAATGGAAAGAATTACCTCTAGGAGCAATTCGTATAAAGAGTATAATGTCCTTAAGTACTGGGACACCTAAAATAATCAATTTTCCATTTGTCCCAAATGGAAAATTCATTATTTTCAGGTGTCCCAATATATACGCACATTACTGTAGACCCCCATTTGGAGGTGTTTCGTCTAGAGAAGCAAACAGGAAGTCACAGATATGTGAAAATGGTGGGAAAACCAATTCACCTTAATTATTATTAGTATTATGTGCACTGAAGCTGTATACATTCATGACCCTTGGCTTTAGCCCCTCATTCTCTACTCTTGACTGGTTTTTACTAAAGATAAATTTCCTCACTTCCAATAATCCTCTCTTTTGTTGTACAATGATCAGCTGGATTGATGTTCTCTTGAGGCTATCCCCACCACTGTGGCCTTTTTTTCTCTTTTTTTCAGCCACAAGTGAATTCCAAATTATGTTTAGTAAGAATGACTGATAAAGCCTACAGTACCCAGAACAACAACAACCAAAGTGTTTGTCAGTTCAACTGGCACTCATAATAAGAGGGAGTACACAGTGCGACTATGCCAATATTGGCCAGGCACTTAATTGGTAGATGTATACCAGGGGCCGTATTCATAAAGGTCAACTGGTTCTGAAGAAGAAAATTTTTAAAGGTTTTTACCATATATGGGCATGGAGGCAATGTTGTTCATGTGACCTTGACGTTTAAACAAATTTTCATTTCCTAAACCCCTGGAGGCTCTATATGAAATTTGGTTTCAAAATTGGCCCAATGGCTTATGAGGAGATTCTTTGATATTGGCCAAATGAGAGAGTTCTGAATCAAGTCAAAGAATGATCTTGACCTCTTGTACTCATAAACCTTTATGTACTCATTAAGATGACTGTATATACCAATTTGCAGGCCTAAATCTTCAAAACTTTCCATGAAATCTTATGTTCTAGCCTTTTCCCATATTTGACTTTGCTGTAAAATGGTCTAGGTCAACTTAAGGTCATAGTTTGAACATTCTTGACAGTACTTGAGTATCCAATGATATATATCAAGTTTCAAGGCCATTGGTCAATTGGTTCTGGAGAAGAAGATTTTTAAATGTTTTTACAATATATGAGCATGGAGGCAATGTTGCTCATGCGACCTGGACTGCATGAATAAATTTTCATTCCCTCAACTCCTGGAGGCTCTCTATGAAATTTGGTTTCAACTGGCCCAGTGGTTTTTGAGGAGATTGTTTGAAATTGTCAAAATATGAGAGTTCTGGGTCAAAGGTCAAAGAATGATTTTGACCTCTTGTACTCACAAATCTTCATGTTCTCATTAAGATGACTGTGTATACCAATTTTTAAGCCTTAATCTTCAAAATTTTCCATGAAATCTTATGTTCTAGCATTTTCCCATATTTGATCTTGCTATAAAGAGGTCAAGGTCAACCCAAGGTCATAATTTGAACAATCTTGATAGTACTCGAGTACCCAATGCTACATACCAAGTTACAAGGCCATCAGTCAATTGGTTCTGGAGAAGAAGATTTTTAAAGGTTTTTATCATATATGGGCATGGCGGTCATGTTGGTCAAGTGACCTGGACCGTTTGAACAAATTTTCATTCCCTCAACACCCTGGAGGCTCTATATTTAATTTGGTTACAATTAGCCCAGTGGATTTGGAGGAGATTGTTTGAAATTGTCAAAATATGAGAGACCAGGGTCAAAGGTCAAAGAATGACCTTGACCTCTTGTGCTCATAAATCTTCATGTTCTCATTAAGATGACTGTAGATACCAATTTGTAGGCCTAAATCTTCAAAACTTTCCATGAAATCTTATGTTCTAGCATTTTCCCATATTTGACCTTGGTGTACAAAAGGTCAAGGTCAACCCAAGGTCATAATTTGGTCAATCTTGATAGTACTCGAGTAGCCAATGCTTCATACCAAGTTTCAAGACCATCGGTCAATTGGTTCAGGAGAAGAAGATTTTTAAATGTTTTTACCATGTATGGGCATGGCGGCCATGTTGGTCATGTGACCAGGACTGCATGAATAAATTTTCATTCCCTCAACTCCTGGAGGCTCTATATGAAATTTGGTTTCAATTGGCCCAGTGGCTTTTGAGGAGATTGTTTGGAATTGTCAAAATATGAGAGTTCTTGGTCAAAGGTCAACGAATGACCTTGACCTCTTGTACTGGTAAATCTTCATGTACTCATAAAGATGACTGTAGATACTAATTTTTAGCCCGAAATTTTCAACAGTTTCCAAGATATCTTATGTTCTAGCATTTTGCAATGTAAAAGCTCAAGGAAGCAAATTTGACCTCACCGTAAAAAAGGTCTAGGTCATCCCAAGGTCATAATTTGAATAATCTTGGTAGTACTCGCGTACCCAATGCTACATACTAAGTTTCAAGGCCATCAGCCTATTGGTTCTGGAGAAGAAGATTTTTTCAGGTTTTTATCATATATGGGTGTGGCGCCCATGTTGGTCATGTGACCACATCTATTTGAATAATTTTTCATACTCCCTTCCTCTGGAGGCCACATATGAAATTTGGTTACAATTGGCCAAGCAGTTTCAGAGGAGAAGTCGTTTGAAATTGTGGATGGACGGACAGACGACGACGGATGACGGACGACGGAGCCTTACCATCTTATAAGCTCCCCCGGAGCAGCTGGCTCAGGTGAGCTAAAAATGGCAGAGTACCCATTCCCTTTAAGTTTTGTTAAATCAGGTTATGCTCTGTTTGCTTAGAATTCTTGGTAAGATAACCATACCTGTCCAAGTTGAAGATGACAGAGCTGAATTAATGTTTGAGCCTTACCATCCTATAAGCTCCCCCGGAGCAGCTGGTTCAGGTGAGCTAAAATGGCAGAGTACCCATTCCCTTTAAGTTTTGTTAAATCAGATTATGCTCTGTTTGCTTAGAATTCTTGGTAAGATAACCATACCTGTCCAAGTTGAAGATGACAGAGCTGAATTAATGTCCAAATATTTACAGGGAATATGGTTAACAGCAAGGTACAGTGGTACTGCAGTTTCCATGTCCTGAGATGTAAAATATTCAGACACCTCAAGGACGCTTACCCTAGCAATTTTGGTCCTATCAGGGATGTTTTTTTGTTTGTTTTTTCTTAAAACTTTGGCAAACAGGGAAGACCCTGATCAGACTGCTCTTTAAGAGCAGTCTGCTCTGGGTCTGCTCTGTTAGCCCAACTCATGCTTTAGTTAGCATAAATATGGTAGCTGGCTTGAATCCATATTCTTACAGAATCCAGCAACTATACCTCAGAATCACAGTTCTTGTTTATTCTATACAGAATTTGTTATCTGTGTCAAAAAAATATATGCCAAGTGTAGAAACCAACAGAATTATAGCCTCAGATCAAGGCTGATTCCATGACACAAAGATTTTAAAAATAATTTTATCAGACTGTTTTTTCTATTGTTTTTACCTGAACATGATGAAAGATATGACATAAGAAGACTATCCCCCAACTTCATAATTAGTCGTAGCATGCGAAAAAAGTAGATCTTCTTTAAACAAAGTTCTTTCATATGTTATACAAAGCAATTCATGTATAGAGTAGCATTCCATTGGACAAATAACTGCTAATAAACATTTGTCGGCTTAATTGAAAACGGTCCTGTAAAATATCAAGCTCTTTCTATTTTCTTTTCTTTTGTTTTAGAGAATGTACCTTTATATCAAACACTGAAAAGCAAGTTTTCTTTTCAAAAGTTAAAAACTCTTTCTTTGCTAAGAATGCATGCCATTTACATGCTCTGTCATTTAGCCAAGAAATGAACTCAAGCACTGTTAAAATAGCCTTAGATCATCTTTTATAATTTCTGTTGGTCTTTTTAACAATTCTCATTCATAAAAGACAGCTACATATATTTTAATATTGACATGCATTGTGCGATTGGCATGGCGAATTAATGGAGACATACTTTCTGTTGGTAGATCAAACCAATTTCCGACCAATTTCCTGTATTGTTTGTAAAATTTCCAGCTGACCGAACTTGGTATAGATTTCCCATAGTTTGTCTGGGAGTTAATTGAAATGTGATGAAAGGTGTTCTTGCTTTGTCAGCAATTTGGCAGTATTGGCTGCTATTATTGGTTAAATACAGACACACGACTTAATTTTTGGCTTTAATTCTAGCCCCTGCAAACAAGTACCAAGTCAGTTAAATTAATCAAGTTCAATATAAGTTTGCTGCATTGTGCATCAACTGCAACTACTAGCTTTTTTCATTTTTGCCTCATTCTCAATTGCGGTTTTCTCTTAAAAAAAGAATTCACTCCTAGAAAACAAGAGCATGTGAGCAGGGGCTCACATATACCCCCGGCCAGTGCCACCGCCTAATAAAAACACACTTAATATAAAACTTTAAAGCAAATTTTAAATAACAGACAGATGAATGGACAATCTATTACAAATGGAGTGGAAGGCCTATAGACAAATATACAATGATTCCATTAAAACATGCAAATTATGTAATCAAAAGAAAATACAAATTTAACACAATTTCAACTTAAGTTTACATAAACTTCTGTGTCAGTGACCTTGACCTAAAGTCAGCAGCAGCATCCAGATGATGTCAACTACTCAATTTTAACCTATACCTAAACCTAGTCTCATAGCAATCTGAGAAATCTTTGACATAGATTTTCCCATTTATTCCTTTGGAGATAGAGATGGAAAAAAGGAGAAAATGCAAAAGAAGGCCAAAAATCTTAGCACCTTGATTTTCTTTCCCACAGAAACCTTGGCCATTCTCAAAACAAAATTTGAAGACTGTGGCTCTCTTAGAAACAGAGAAAACTGTGACAAAAATAAATTGGAGAGAAAGAAAAATGGACAAACAAAAGGAATGATAAGCAGGAGGCTGATACTCTCTTACACCATACAACTAATCATACTCAACATTCACACCAAATTTCAAAATCCGAGCTATAGTGGTTCCTGAGAAATCTTGGACAGAAAAAGTTTAATTCTATAGGAGAGAAAGAAAAAATGGACAAACAAAGGGAATGACAAGTATGAGGAGGCTGATGTTTTCTTACACGATACAACTAGTCATACCCAAAATTTGTAACAAATTTCAAAAACCTAGGTGTAGCTGTTCCTGATAAATCTACGATAGAAATTTAATTGGAGAGAAAGAAAAAAGGACAAACAAAGGGATTGATAAGCAGGAGAAAGCTAATTGTCCCTTATACTGTACATCTAGTCATACCCAACATTTGTACCAAATTTCGAAATCCTAGCTGTTGTGGTTCCTGAGAAATATGTGATAGAAATTTAATTGGAGAGAAAGAAAAAAATGGACAAACAAATGGAATGATTAGCAGTAGGAGGCTGATTGTCTCTTACATGGTACAACTACTCATACCCAATTTTTGTATCAAATTTCAAAATCCTAGCTATTGTGGTTCCTGAGAAATATGTAACAGAAATTTAATTGGAGAGAAAGAAAAAATGGACAAACAAAGGGAATGATAAGCTGGAGAAGGCTGATTGTCTCTTCACAGTACAACTAGTCATAACCAACGTTTGTACAAAATTTTAAAATCCTAGCTATTGTGGTTCCTGAGAAATATGTGACAGAAATTTAATTGGAGAGAAAGAAAAAATGGACAAACAAAGGGAATGATAAGCAGAAGAAGGCTGATTGTCTCTTACACGGTACAACTAGTCATACTCTATGTTTGTACAAAACATGTGCTCGGAAGCAGCCAATCGGTGTGCTTTATTTTGAGTTAGAGAATGTTCTCAAGTTTTATAACCTCTGGGCCAGATGTGTGTACAGCACAATCTGATATTGAAGAAACTGTTCATTTCCATTGAGTCCCATAAACACAATTTCATAATTAACTGCTCATATCGGTAGGTTTAAGAAATAAAAGCTCAGGTTTAAGAAATAGAAGCTAACAGTCAAATATTACAGATCTAACTTTATTTCTTCATTACAACTTTAAGAACATATCACACAATTAACAGTTATATGTATTTCAAGACATTCCTCTCTCAATGAAGATGATTGAATACACTTTCAGGGGAAGCAACTCTGTCATTTTGATGTTTGCCTGTCCTTTCAATAGAGTTCAACCTTAAAAGGAAATAATCTGTTCCCCTGGGTCAATTCATTAAGGGAATAATTTGCTCCTTATGAAGGAGCAAATTCTTCCCTTAAGAGTTGACCTAGGGAGAAAATTTTTCCCTTCAAGAGCTGATCCCTTTTTCGAAGTTTTTCGTCTTCCAGGGAAAAGTCAGAAAAAAAGTCAGAAAAAGTTCTTTCCCTTTGAAAAAATGGCAGAAAAACATGGAAGTGTACCTATTCACCTATAGTGAACTGCATGATGGGGGAAAGTGCTACAGTGTTAACACTGAAGATTCCACCCAGACTAGTTAGGGTCCAGATGTTCACTATATCCCTAACTGCAGGAAAAGGGTCTGATCCAAACAGGCATACTGATTTGGATTCCCTTTTCACATATGTAATAAGGCTCTTTTTTCTCATCAATCTATATTAGCATGGCACATCTCAAATACCGTATTAATCCTATTCATTGCCCTGTGGGTGTTGCATTTTATGAAAGGGGGCACAATATTTAGAGCCTAAAATGTAGTAAATTTGCCACTGCCAAAATACCTCTAGCATGACAAGTATACTTTCACAGCAAGCAACTCTACTATCCTTCTCAGTAGGGGTCAAATCGTAAAAGAAAAGAATTTGCTCCTCTAAGAGCAAATTCTTTCCTTTAACAAGAGGCCCAAATGGGCCTGATATCGCTCACCTGGCTATTTTGCCACGGACCATTCTGACACAAAATTGGTCCAATTACTTTGAGATTTGCAAGAATCATTTTGCCATAAATTTCATCAAAATCTATTCAGTGGTCACTGAGATATTGCCATTTCATGTTTTGCGCTATTATTAGAAATGGCAGATGGAGGCCATCTTGGAATGCCAAAATGCAAAAAATCAAAAGCCTTCATGCAAGGACCATTCTGACTGGTCCAGTTCAATTGTAATTTTTCAATTTTCACATTTTTCTATTTTAAGTAAAAGAGACCAATTTGGCGGGTCTATATTTATTAATTTTTGAAACATCTCAATGCCAGAATCATTTTGCCACAAATTTTGTCAAAATCCATTCAGGGGTTACTGAAATATTGTCATTTTCATGTTTTGTGCTATTTTTAGTAACGGCAGATGGCAGCCATCTAAGATTGCCAAAATGCAAGAAATCGCAAAGGCTTCATGAACGGACCATTCTGACACAAAATTAGTCCAATTCCATTGAGATTTTCTGATTTTCACATTTTGCTATTCTTAGTAACAGAGGCCAACATGACTGGTCTATATTAAGTTATACTTGAAACATCTCAATGCAAGAATCATTTTGCCACAAATTTCGTCTAAATCCATTCAGGGGTTACGGAGATATTGTCATTTTCATGTTTTGTGCAATTTTTAGTAACGGCAGATGGCAGCCATCTTGGAATGCGAAAATGCAAGAAATCGCAAAGGCTTCATGAAATGACCATTCTGACACAAAATTAGTCCAATTCTATTGACATTTTTGAATTTTCACATTTTGCTATTTTTAGAAACATAGGCCAACATGACTGGTCTATATTTAGTTACGTTTGAAACATCTCAATGCAAGAATCATTTTGCCACAAATTTCGTCAAAATGAATTCAGTGGTTACTGAGACATTGTCATTTTCATGTTTTGTGCTATTTTTAGTAACGGCAGATGGCGGCCATCTTGGATTGCCAAATCACAATTAATCAAAATGTCTTCATGCAAGGAACATTCTGAAACAAAATAAGTCAAATTCCGTTCAAGGGTTCTTGAGAAACTGTCATTTTTTATGTTTGTGCTATTTTTAGTAACGGCCCCCCTGGTGGCCATCTTGGATAGTCAGTTGGCACAAATTTGAAATAATTCAATTCAAGGACCATTTCTGACCAAACCTTATCAGAATCCATTTGTGTTTTCTTGAGATATTGACATTTGAGCGAATTCGGTCTTGTAAACGCTAAGTAGGTCACTGTGACCTAATTCCGCTACAATTTTTTTGATTTTTATAAAATTTAATTTCAAGGTCCCACTTATGTTCCATGCAAACTTTCAACCAAATATACCCAATGGTTCTAGTGGAGATGTTGATTTTGTTGTTATTGCTATTTTTAGAAATGGCGGCCATCTTGGATTCTCAACCTGACCCACTTTTACAAATTTGAAACCCTGCAGTCTGATCATGCTCCATGTGAAATTTGAGACCCATGGGTTCAGTGGTTTTAGAGAAGAAATTGTTTGAAGTTGTTTAAATAAGTTGTTTTTCGACATTGGCATTTGAACAAAATTACCCTCGTAAACAGAAAGTAGGTCACTGCGACAAAACTATGTTACAGATTTTTTTCATTTTTACAATTCTGAATACCAATGTTCCACTGATGTTTCATGCAAAAATTCAGACAAATATACCCAGTGGTTCTGGAGAAGAAGATGATTTTGTTATTTTTGCTATTTTTAGTAATGGCGGCCATCTTGGAAAATCAACCTGACCCAATGTTACAATTCTGAGACCCTGGAGTCAGGTCATGCTCCATGTGAAATTTGAGAACCATGGGTACAGTAGTTTTACAGAAGAAGATGTTTGAATATTTGTTTTCAAGTGTTGACCGACAACGCACGGCGCACGACGCACAACGCACGCCGGACGCTTTGGTATGACAATAGCTCACTATGGCCCTTCGGGCCATGTGAGCTAAAAACAGACCAATTTCAAAGAGCCACATTATCCAGGAATTCATGCAAGTTAATATAACATAATTTTCGGAAAAAAGGCAGGGGGGGGGGGGGGGTGGTGTTTATTAGAGCTGGAGCTGTTTATCAGGATTAATACAGTATTTAATGTTTAGGCTTAGTGTATGGGTACACCATCAAGTTTTTCTGACAATTTCCTTTAAAGAAGACTTCTGTAACTTCCTGTTTGCTTCCCTGGGCAATCAAATCCTTTCAAAAAGAGATCTACTCTAAAAGGCAAGAATTTGCTACCCACTGAAAAGGGAGGCACAACTGAAAATGGAAGAGTTGCTTCTCTTGAATATGTATCGTTACAATTTTTAAATAATACTACATATATCACCTACATCTTTCTTACTTCCAAACATTAACTCATATCAGAATGGTGTTTACCTAGTGTTCAAACTGAAACAAACACAAAGTATATGGAACAGAATAAATTGGCAAAGAACCAACATTTGCATGGTCCTGAATGAGAAACAGTTTCAACAAATGCAGTCTGTAGTGTAACAGCAACGAAGGAATATATATATAATACTGAAACATATTCCTGGAGATGCAAAGCACTTTTACAAGCTTTGCAATGACAAACAGTACACAGGCAAAAAGTGCACTACTTGCAACAAGTTGGCTTTTGCATATTAGACATGCATTATTTCAATGTTTTAACTTCATTTGTTTTCAATTTTAGAGTCCCAGCAGCTGAACCAATTTCTTAATTACAGGCAAGAGGCAATAACTTTGGCAATAACTGCATAAATTGAGAAATATGGGCTTAGTTAAGAAAGACAATATCATCATCCTTTGTGTGTGTGTGTGTGTTTTTGGGGGGTTTTTTTCTGGTTTTTTCGAGGCGCAGCCTCATTTAATTTCGATATTGTTCCACATTTCACAATATTCCATTGGTAAAATAACGCGTATGTCAAAATTTAGCCAATAATATCAAAGGTCAATAATTATTCAATCTTCGTTTTTCCCGTCATACTGCACTGTGAATACTAGCACTCTGTCTTATATTAATTCAAAATGTTTCTCTTGTTTGTAATTTTACAATAGAAATGTTATATAAAATAGACGCAGATATTCAAACTTTCATTTTTTCGTTCAAGATCTACTTTCGATTTCTACTTTCGGTTTTGAAACACAAACAAACAAACAGTGCAACATGTAGATAACTATTTGAAATCAGGTCAATTTCAAGATTACCGCAGTCCATTTTGGAATTCCAAATTGGACAGCTCAATTTTGAGATAGGTCATTGTCTCTAGCCAGAGTCAAAATTACGGTTGTGGGTGCCTACCGACATAGCTTACTTATGCATGAAAGTTACTGTCAAATCTTCAACTAAAGACATATAACAAAACACACTTCCATTTAATCTGCGCCGATTATCTTTTTTAAAGATTTTTCTTGTTTCCATTAAAGTTAACAGGCTAAACAACTCAGCAAAAATTTTGATTCATCATTACAAACAACAAAACGCAAAGGAGGTCCTGAGAGCAAATATATCCATGCAGTCTGGGGCCGTATTCATAAAACGACTTAAGTGGTTGCTATGCTGTTGCTAAGGCCAAATTCCTATGAAGGAGATTCCCTACAACTATGAAATTTGCTCTGGAGGAACAGTCTTACAAAGACTGTTCCTCCAGACCAAATTTCATAGTTGTAGGGAACCTCCTTTATAGATATTTAGCCTTAGCAACAGCACAGCAACGACTTAAGTGGCTTTATGAATACGCCCCCTGATCAGATCCTTTGTTGTTCCTACTTGATTATTCTAGGTTTACATAGTTATGTTGTTTTTAAGGTCTATATAACATGTTGCATGTAAACAGCAAAGGCAATATGACCTGACTGCACCAATTCATCAACTCTTTATTTATTCATATGCTTTGCTATAAATGAGATCTTCATTCCCACTGAAATTCATTAAGCAGATAAAACAATATGACCTCCAGTGTCAATAAAGCTCCAGATACCAGATATGGTGAGTTTGGGCAATTTTTCATGATTTCAGTCAAGTTTGTAGCCCCTGGATAAGGGCAGAAAATCCTTGGAGACCAAATTCTAAATGTTACAGAAAATTTAAGCCTGAATCATTAGAAAATCTGTTGATAAATATTCAAGTTATTAAAAGGAAAAGAAGTGCTCAGAGAGAGACAGATGGACCTAAAGGATCTAACTATTCAGAACTTAGCCACTGGGAAATATATTACCCTGCCACAAACATGTGGAGGGGTATAAAAATTTCTCAATATCTGGAGCTCTGATTCCAAAATTACCATCAGAACTTCAGCTTACCTGAAGCCCTCAGTGAAGATGATTAATTGCCATAGAGTTATTGTTATTTAATTTCACAATCAATTTCCAAGAAATTATAAAAGAGTATTCCTTAATTATAGCAGCACCATTTTTACCATTTAATTATTTTCACACAGACACTTTAACGGAGCCTGAGCATGGTAAATTCGCAAGTAGACAAGTTCAAACAGTGAATGCCCAGCTCAGCCTGCACATACGTGCAGGATGATCTGGACCTTCACTGTTTGATTGCAAACAATGCAGCAAACAGTGGAGTTCCTGACTAGGCTGCAAGCTGCAAGAGCTGATCTAAGCTCTGCACTCTGTTTGTGAATATTCTATACCACCTCATGTCAGTTTTCCCATTCTCAGACTCATTAACTAATTGAATTGAAGCAATCCATAATAAGGTTATTGCAATATTAAAACAATTTATGGCAATTAGTTAAGCCCCAGTCACACATTCACGGTTCAGGCCACGGTTCACCACGGTTTCAGAAACCGTAGCACACCGTCGTGATTCGTAGTAGCACCGTAGATGCATCCGTCGTGTTCCGTAATGATCCTTGAAGAACCGGGGTGATCCGGGAGTCGCGACGGAAGTTTTAAACTGTTTAAAACTTCCGTGGTGAACCGTGGTGGCTTGTGGGCGTGGCCTTAACCGTAGCGCAACCGTAACAGAATCGTGCTCGTTCGTAGCGCTACCGTAGGTGTATCCGTGATTATCCCTGGCTTTCCGTCGATATTCGTGGACAACCGTGGTAATTTTTTCACTACGAAAACTCACTTTTTATTCAAGTGAAATAATTTCCCAGACTCGAAAGTTTATGACCTTGGATTACTTTCCTTGTCAATGCAAAATACCTACTCACAATTAATTTTCAGAATAAAATTTTTATTTGTCAACCGAATTTCAAAATTTTTACTGCACATTTTACGAAAAATTTAGTATTATATTATGTGATAAAATACTTTCCCTGTCTACAAATAAATTCAACATCATTAACAATTAAACCGTAGACAATCGTAGGAGCCGTGGCGCTACCGGCTTGAGTCGTACTAGCACCGTATCGAACCGTAGTAGTATCGTAAGCTTCCGTAATGCGACCGTGGAATACCCTTGTTGTCCGTAGTGCTGCCGCCTTGCACCGTCGTGAATTCGTAGATGATCCGTACAGACACCGTACAAACACCGTGAGAAACCCTAATGGAACCCTGGCAAACCGTAGTGATGCTGGATTTTTCTACGGTTCACCCCGGTTTGCCGTCTAGGTCAAACCGTGGTGAATCGTGGTAAACCGTAGCCTGAACCGTGAATGTGTGACTGGGGCTTTACCAAATATTCAGACACAGCAATAATTAAATGAGCCACGACGTGAGAAAACCAACAATGTGGTTGTGCGCCCAGCGCAGACTCAGATCAGCCTGGGCATCCGCCCAGTCTGATCAGAGTCTTCGCTGGCCGCATGGAGGTAGCTTAGACCCTTAGCTATCCTTTAAGTGCTTAGCGAAGGGTCTGATCAGGCTGGGAAGATGTCCAGGCTGATCTGAGTCTGGGCTGGGCAGACAACCACTTTGTTGGTTTTCTCGTGTCGCGGCTCAAATGGGTTGGCTCTACCGTCTTTAAATTTTATAATTCTGTTGAATCAACGAAAAGTTTTATAAATCAGTTGGCAACCAACCAGATCAGACTGCAGTCTGAGCTGGAACTACACTGTTTGGTTTTAAAATATTTTATTTAGAAAATACACACGTTCATAGCAACAGCAATGTTATAAATATGAACACAATAGGAACAGAACGAAAGCATAAGCTAGTTCTTCTCCTTCTCCATCTACACTGTTTGCCAATCAAAATATTTCTGTCTGAATACTTATGGTATAAAATTACACGGTAACTTTATATACGATGTGCAGCATGACACAAGAATTCCAAGGAATACTATGTCTCACCTGTCTGCATCACTAAGCCAGAAATCTCAACAAAAGTTGCTGGCGGAAAAGAAATACATATGTCTCACATTTTGCAACTCACAGGTGAGACAAAAACTTCCATGATTCAGACTGCGTATGCAAACACGGAAGACTCTGATCAGACTGAACAGGCATGAAGGCTTAGGCTGATCAGAGTCTACCCTTTCTGCATGTCTTAAGGCATCTTTTCACACAACGCTCTTTTCCTTATTTCTTATAACAACTGGTGTCATGAGAAAAGGGATCTAATGACATGTGTAAATGGGGAATATTCAGATCTGCCTGCAATGTCCAATCATTCTTCCTATTTTGCACATATAAACTATGAACTATGAGAATTTTTAAAAGTGACTAGTGAACATTCTGATCAGTCTGCACAGAAGTGCAGGCTAATTTGAGTATAATGGCACAATCATATGTTCACTATCTGATACAGTACATCTGCTATACTAGCAACATGAACAATCTCATTGCAAAAATTTGGCAACAATATTTTGATTTACAAATGAAATCACATTTATTTTATCCTGCGGCGTTACATTAACATCCATTTACCTGCATAATAGACATAGCCAGCTCCATACCATCGATCATACCCTGTTCTTTGAGTCCAGTGCTTGCACTGATGGACAAATTCCACTCCCACCCCCTACCCCATCCCATCCTTTACATTGATAAAACAATGAACACTTTGAAGGTGTAAGTGTACACCTCCATGTTTTCCCACCATTTTTACAAAGGGAAACAACTTTTGAGACATCAAGTTTGCAAAGCCCTTCCAAAATGGGATATACTCTTAAAGGGAAGAATTTGCTTTTAGCAAAATTCAAAGTGCAACTATGAGCTGTTCTAGGGGACCTCATGAATATTGACGAAGCAGCTCAGGCTACTCTCGTGTGACTTCATTTCTTAATGTCTCTAAAACTAATAAAGATGATTTGATGCCGGTTTCTTTATTAAGTTTCTGAGAGCAAAAAGGTGAGGTCTCCAATGATGTCATAGTTGCATTTTGAATTTTTTGAACATTTAGAAATAGCATAAAAGTTTAAGTCTAAAGTTCCAAAGAAGTTAATATTTGCATTTTTGATTTGGTGAAACTATGTTTGGTGAAACTATGTACAACTGCATAAAATCAACATTTTATTTACATGTGCTGTACAAGCAGTTGAATTTTAAATTTAAATATTTATTTAAATTTATTTGAATGCTTGTCAGTAATTCTAAGTGGATGCAACAGTTTTAGATCTATTCAAGAAGTCTCCAAAAGTGAATGTTTTTACACAAAATTTAGAAAAATGGTTTTAAAGTGATTTTTTTTTTTTTTTTTTTTTTTAATTTTATTTAAAATATAGAGTCTAAATTATGTTGCTCATTTCTCAAACATTCTACGGCTTGTAAATTATGATTAAACTGCTCATGCAACAGTGTAACATAACAACACTACTTTAAGTTTTCAAATTTGTTACGATTTAGATTTAAAATTTATTTATGAAAAAAATAAAAATCATCTATGAAAACCTACCTTCTCATTTGACCTTTGAGAGTTGACACATATTAAGAAGGGAGGCAACAAGCCCAGCACCCGTACAGGATAGCTCACCTGACAGCTCCTTGCCCATCACATAATAAAAATCTAATGTAAAACTTTAATACTTTGCTAATGGTGCCCGCCAGGGTAGTGCAATAGCTCTTCCTGTACATTTGTACAGGTGAGCTAAAAATGAAAATGGCGGAATTGCTTCCCTTGAAAGTGTATGCATTCACTGTAAATTTTCAAGAACAGCCGAGATATTCTAATATCTATGATAATATTACAAAATTATTCAAACTGATGAAATTTCAGAATTATGTTGAATATTGTTAATCTAGTTTTTGGCTTTGAGTCATATCATTTTATCTGGAGAAATCTACCAAGTGAACACATAACATTCAGGCAATGTCTACCCATCAGTCCAAACATCATGGATGTTGTCTCAGCATTGGGTCAAGCTTGTCCAAATGTCACATGTTCATTGGAAAATTGATCGAGAAATTTGTTTCATGTTTTAGGTTTTTGCAATCAAAGCTGTTGAAGAATTCTTACAAACTAAGGACTCTTGTTGCTTGGCAACTATGTATCAACAAAACATGAGCATTATTCAATTTATTTGGTCGAGAAATGGTGTCATAATTCAACAGGTGCTGGACCACTGGTTTGTGGCTTGGCTATCACAGCTCGCGTGGCTAAAATACTTGTCACATTTGGTTGCGGGAAACATCTTCGAAAACACAAACATTTACAGCACCTTTCAAAAAGTCCCCTTAACCCTCGCCTATATTCTCGACTCATAAATGTGTAAACAAAAAATTTATAACATGCATTGCCCATTGCTAACCAGAATGTATAAAAGTGTAATTCCTCCGGAATGCTTTGTTCAAAGAAGCTACATATCCGTAACACACACCATGGCATCCACGTCCCAAAATAAATTATGGAGATCAGAAAATTTATATGGTAGTTTCTAGGTCTAGATGAAACTTCAAGTAATACTGCTTCATACATTTTTTGTTTCTTTCTAAATCCATGTGTGAATAAATATATATCTGTGACAAACAGCGAAAAGAACGCCGGTAACAATGCTAATACTCCTGCTGTTATGAAATAGGCAGTTTCGTAGCCAACAAATACCGTACAGATATACACTTCTTTATAATACTCTGTTCCATGGAATGACAACAGTGGAGGACAACAAAAACTTATTGAAGCGATCCATCCAAATCCAATCCAGCATAACGACCTTGGAGGTGACATCATCACCTTGTATCGTTCTGGTTTACGAACTGCTACATAATGGTCAACATTCATCCAACACAGGGAATATAATCCAGAAATAAAGAAAACAACAGTCACATAAGCCTGAATGTGGCACAGCTTTGGGTCAATTCCGAGGTAGCCATACTCTTGGATCACCAAACAATATATAGCAAATGGCATGATGAACAGGCCAATACATAAGTCCGCTATCGTAGCAGAGTACAGATACACTCTGTTTATGTTCCGCAAATAATCTGTCCATGCCATGACAAATAAGGTTATTGTATTTGTCAGTAGTGTCAACAATAGAATCGCAATCATAAAAACAAGTTCTATTATAGTTGTATACTCCATTGCCATGCAGAGGTAAATTTTTCATTCAAGATCTTCAGTAAAGGTTTGTTCATCTAAGATGACCAATAAGTTAGCTTATTCAACAGTTCACCTTTTTTTTATAAATCCTATACATCAACCAAGTATTCTTCTTCAGTTTCTATCATTATTGTCAATAATTATTGCATATTTTCAAATACAAAATAATTGTGTGAGGTCTCTCTGATCAATATGGTCAACCAGCTGCATACACAACTGGAAATACAATTAAACCCATTTTTTTCCCCTTTCTCTTGGTGATCCGTTTCCACCCAACACATTATATTGATGAAGTTACAACTTGCATTTCTGAATAGCTTTGCACCAAGTGATTGTCCAATGTCATTTGTCTAGTTCAAGTCTTATTATATACATGCATTATAATCTTTAACAACAATGTATTTTCTCTCTTCAGCCTTTCTTCATTATATCAGCACCAGATTCAAGATGAAAATAACTATTCAAAGCCTATATTCCAGCTCATAATCATACAAAAAAAGGTTGTTTATTAAACGCAGCTGTTGGTATTGATATTTTGAGTACCAAAATCTTCTTTCTATACTCTTTCAAGGGCATCCTCTTTTTACATTAATTTCCTAAAAGTATTTATTGCATAGCTATTAATATCAGCTTCAAGTCATAGTTCAACAGAACACACTCTACACCACATCTTCAACAAATATATAACACATTTTGCTTTGACTTCAGTTATTTCACATTTTTCTTCTGTTATTTTCTGATAATTCTATCATGTTATATGATCCATGCTTTGAAGCTGTCTGTAAAGTTATCATGATTCTTTTTTCAGAATCTATCTCAAATTTTGCACAGAATTTCCTCATTAAATTCTTCAAGCTAAAAAACTTTTGCTATCAATCCAGTTTCATCAGTTTCTAGTATTAAGTTACAATTGTCTCTCTATAAACTATCACTCTGAAATCAACAATCTTTATTTCCTCCAAGTTCCAATAACCTTTTACAATAACAAGAAACCTTCATCAGCTGCTAGCAGGAATAATCAATCCTTTCATATCTTTATCAAAGACACTATTCAATAGCAACAACGGCTGAGGAAAAGTTCTCAGGCAATTTCTTCATATTGTATTGCCTTTATTCCACAAAACAACATAGATACATTCACCGCAGAGATCCTATATCTGAACTATGCTTATACTTTGAACGTATTGGCTTTTTATCAACGTCAAGATTAGTCTCACAAGCTGGATAAAAACTCTAGTTTTCACATCTAACCAGCTGCTTGGGAAATATCTTTCACATATTTATATCATATCACATCAACTAGTATTCTGTTTTCTCAAGGTTTACTCATATAAACATTCCACGAAATTGTTGTCATAACAAACATTATGCATCCAGCACTTTTTATGAGGAAATCTGTTGTTTTCAGCAACACGACAAACATCTGTCAATCTTCAGCGGGCCACACATTCCTGTTCAATTTTTCAGCAGCATTTGGTACTGAGTGTTGCTACTCCTTTTCCGCATGCCTTACCAATTTGTAGATGTTTACTGGTTTATGTCCGACAATTCCAACATTTTTATAGACTTAACCAGACATCACATTGCAATCTGTTATTGTACATCTTTTATATCTATTCCATTACACGTCCAGAATGATAAGAGAATAACCAAGGATATATCATGTCTCAGGAATGCAGTTTTTCATCCGCTGAAAATAAGAATCTTAGATCATTTAATGTCCAGTCTCTGCGCTATCTGGGATTACCAAGGCAACCACACTGTTAATGGAATTAAACTCATCAATTCTTGGTTAATGGTGTGATATCCGTTGGAATTAATTTCCTTCTCTAATGACCTCATTTTTCTTTGTCACTGACTAAAATCATCACATGCGGTAAGGATTCTAACTATAAGGACAGAAGTGTGCGAGCAAACTAGGTAGACCTAGATCAGGGTGATCCTGCACTGTTTCTTATTTTGCTTGTGAATTTTTGACACATAGTGTGATAGTAAAATTAACATGTTCAAATTTTAGCATAGCTACTGTAACCGGTAAAGGTGTGCCAATATCATGGGTACATACTGTTTCTGATGTTGAATAGAATAAAGCAACATGTATTTTTCACTGCCTTCCTCTAGTTCTATGATTTATGCTGCAAAAAAGCGTTCTCCAATGCTTTTTGTGTGCATAAATTACAGAACTAGAGTAACTGATCAGAGGCTTACATATATCCCCGACACTGCTACTAACAAAACTCTTAAGGCAAAGTGGACAACTAATTTTACAAACAGATGGACAAGCTATGTCAACATGTCATCAAAAGGTTCATTCAAAGGTTTTGAAAATATAAGAAAAGAATACAAATTTAACATAAAAGTTTAAACCATTGTTATACAAATTTCTAATTCTTTGACCTTGACCTAAGATACCAGCAGCATCCAGACAATCTCAGCTAATCTGTTTCAACCTAGAAGTAAACCTTAGTGATGTATCATTAAAGATTTCAAGAATATAAACTGGTTACAAGAACTTAGTGTAACTATTAAACAAAATTCAAAGTCTGTGACCTTGACCTTCAGTCAACAGCAGCACCCAGATAAATATCTCAGATAATGCAAGCCAATGTGTATCAACCAGAAGTTAACCTAGCCATATATCAAAAGGTACAATTCAAGAACATTGAAAATAGGCAAAAGATCATACACTTGTTGCAAAACTACAATGTCTGTGGCTTTCACATGATGCCTGCTAATCTGTATCAACCTAATAGTAAACCTAGACACAGGGTTCCATCCAAGAATACTAGAAAACAAGCGAAATGATACAAACAGACTGCAACACTTTAAGGCAAACTAACCTAATTTTTTATGGGGGAGGGGAGAGTGAGGTATAAATATCTCTAAGATTTCTTCTCTTGCAGACTTCTAAGGCAATTTTAGATAAATATAACTACAGATGAATTTTTTATTTATGGAATCAATACTGCACCCACATGCTAATTTCCTGTAAATTTCTGTCCTGATTTCTGTGGGTGACAGACACTATTGTCACATTCATTGATGTACCACTGAGCTGAGTTCACAATCAAGTTACAGTATTTACCCTATTTATTTGGCTATAAAATGGGAGTTTTTGCCGTTCTAGAATGACCCCAAATACCTAAATCAGTCTTATGAAATTTTGCTATAAGATGGGTATTCTCCTTTCAAAACAATTCCAAAAATCTAGATTTTTGAGATTGTTTTGGATGGAAGAAAACCTTTTTCTTAAAACCCAAAAAATGAAGTACCACACACAAACTTTGGCCACGTACCTTTACAATTACTACAATTATCAGTGACTTGATTTGACCATATAATAATGCATTAAATGAATGGGTACAACTCAGCCATTTTATTTTCTGTCTCCCCTCTCCATGGGGGGCAACTTTTCATGGAAAGAATTTACTCCCCTTGGAGAATTTGCTTGCCTAGGAGCAAACACTTTTTTTTTGCCTCCCTTCTCCATTGGGGATCCACTTTTAATGGATAGAATTTGCTATCCTATGATTATTTGCTAACCCAGAGCAAATTCTTTCATTTAGAAGCAGGCTCCTTTTTGGAGAGGTTTAGTTTTGGACGTTCAGGAAGGCAAACAAGGAATCACAAAAGCTTTCTCCCTTTGTAGAAATGGCAAAAACATATGGTGGGTGGGGTGTTTATTCACCTTAAAATTGCTGGGAAAATATGCAAACAGTGGCGCTATCACACTGATCAAGATCTACTCTATTTGCTCAGGCAATTCTGTCCCAATAGTTAGGGTAACTATGGTAACCTTCAGTACCTAAACAAAACGTTGACTATGTCCCCAAGTGGCACATTCAGAGGCTCCTTTTTATGTATTTCAATCCACCCAAACATATTCACAGTTTCCTGACTCAAGGGTTTCATGCTTCATCTTCATCACCTCAAAATTTTCCATGTCTTGAAGAAACCTGGAAAATGAAATAGAAAATGTCTTTAAGAACAAGAAATGTTACAGTGTGTAACAAATGCCCCCGAAGGCCCCTTCAACTGACCTTTGACCCTAGCTGTGACCTTGACCTATGGCACAGAACCTGGGTCTTGCACATGATATACATTCTCATTTCGTTTTATTTTTCTGTAACGTTTAAATGCACTTTCGAAGTTTAAGAGGATTCGAGGGGACTTAATTCAACCACTAACCAAACTGTGTTGCATCCTTGACCTTGGGTATGGGAACCTATGTCTTGTGCACGGCAAATCTTCTCATTAGGCTTTATCTTTCTTTAAAGTTTGCTATGGTACTTTTCTGAATAATTGCCGAGACATAATTTGACCTCTGACCCCAGATTGTGACCTTGACCTTGTATCTGGGATCATAAATATTGTGTGTAACATACCTTCTCATAATGATTGACCTTTCTGTGAAGTTTGATGACATTCACTTCAGCAGCTTTTAAGTTACCACAGAGGCGAGATTTGACCTTTGACCCCTAATTGTGACCTTGACCTTGAACTTGGTAACCCAAATCTTATGTGCAACATACCTTCTCATTATGTTTCATCTTTCTGTGAAGTTTCATTAAATTTGCTTCAGTAGTTTATAAGTAATCAATGAGACCCAATTTTGAGACACAATTTGACTTTTGACCCAACTGTGGCCTTGACCTTGGGCGTGGGGACCTAAGTCTTGTGCCGGACACACCTTCTCATTATGCTTTATCTTTCTGTGAAGCTTCATCAAATTTGCTTCAGTAGTTTTAAAATTATCGCTGAGACACGATTTTGAGACACAATTTGACCTTTGACCCAATTGTGGCCTTGACCTTGGGTGTAGGGACCTGAGTCTTGTGCGCGACACACCTTCTCATTATGCTTTATCTTTCTGTGAAGTTTCATCAAATTTGCTTCAGTAGTTTTAAAATTATCGCTGAGACACGATTTTGAGACACAATTTGACCTTTGACCCAATTGTGGCCTTGACCTTGGGCGTAGGGACCTGAGTCTTGCGCGCGACACACCTTCTCATTATGCTTTATCTTTCTGTGAAGTTTCATCAAATTTGCTTCAGTACTTTTAAAGTTATCGCTGAGACACGATTTGTAACGGACGGACGGACTGACGGACGGTCGGACGGACGGACGGACGGTGCGATTTTAATATGCCACCCGAAGTTCCTTCGGGGGCATAAAAATGGATCCTTTCAAACATGCACAGAGATAAATCCCTTTCTGCAACTAGGTTTGTACCAAACTACAGAGAATTAAATTATTTGAAGATGAATTATAGGTTTGAGAAAATCACACTTTTCCATAGTATGAATTTCAGGCAGCATCTCACTTATAATTTAAGAGGAGCATGGCATACACTGTACGCCATGCTCCTCTCGAATTAAGTGAGATGACGCCATAGATCTGTTACCATAGCAACTATTGAATTACCAACGGTTGTGCTTAGTACCTTGGCAGACTGACATCTCAATGACGTCACTTTGACATCAATATGAACTCTCAGATGCTACGGTAAAAGATTTATGATGTCCTTGCTATCGCAGCATGGCATACAGTGTATGTCATGCTCTGCCAATTTTTCAATGATATTACAAACTGAAATTCATTCAACAGAAACTTCAGATTATTCTCAAGTCATTTAATTCTGTGTTTTATATGGTCATCATACCCAAACAGACCGTCAACTTGGAATTCGTTTAATAGTGCAGACATCTCTGCTGGAAGCACCTTTTGCTGAACTATGCATAGTAACACACTCATAATCATAGCGAGACACTGTAACCAAATTTCAAAAGAACTGAAGGGAAGTGCAGAAGTTGCACTAACAATGTTTGTTACAGAATCACATTGGGACATGGCTCTCCAACAATTGCTCATATTTACAACCCTTATGAAAGTGCATATTTACATGCCATGGCAAAATATCCTACCAATTTTCAATAAAACTTGATGAAAAATGTAAGAGTAGTTTCCCTAACGAGGTTTATTCAGACTCATTATAGGCATAACTATGCAAAAATGGGTTCAATCAGGGTTCTCACTAAGATTTTTAAAACAGGAGTCCAAGGCAAACTTTTTGAGAAACTCAGGAGTCCCTCTATGTAATCTTGTTAAATTTTCCTGATAAGTTGGAGTTCAAGCCCAAAAGGAGGCGCCTCGGACTGCTGATTTAGAGGTCAAACCAGGAGCTTGTCAATCAAAAATCCCTAACAATAATGCTCATCTACACATCCTACCTGTATGAGGAATCTGAGGTAAAGTGTCTAAGGATTGTGCAGACAAGCCCTTTTCTGACAAGTAGGGGTATTACTCTGCCCAAAAGGATCCAATCCGTAATCCCCAATAATTTGCAAATGTACACATATTAGTAAGACATCCTATTAATTTCAGAAGAAATCAATGTATATGACTTGAGCTGACAAGATTTCTTTAGGCTCAGGAAGGGGCATAACTTGCTGCAATGGTTGCATTCCAGAATCATAACAATATGCATATCTAAACAAAATAGCAAGATACCCTGCCAAGTTTCTCAAGAATCTAATAACAAGAATTCCGCAGAATGCGGTGTCTCGCCTGCTAGCGCTTTGTCAAAAAAACAGAGCTCAATCAGCAAAGATGTATGCATGAACCAAGTTTCCTGGCTCTAGCCCTAATAATTTCTGAGAAACAGACCTAAACGTGAAAACTTGACAAAAAATTGCAAAGTCAGTCAACCATAAAATATAGGTCAAGACTCAGTATTGATGATGACTTTGAGCTCTTCTCCTCTAGATGAATGCATGACCCAAGTTTCATGGCTCTAGCCCTTATAGCTTCAGAGAAACAGACCAAAACGCGACCAAAAATTGCAAAGTCAGTCAACCGTAAAATGTAGGTCAAGACTCTATATTGATGATGGCTTTGAGATCTACTTTTCCAGATGTATGCATGAACCAAGTTTCATGGCTCTAGGCCTTATAGTTTCTGAGAAAATGACCTAAACGCAAAAACTCGACAAAAAATTGCAAATTCAGTCAACCATAAAATGTAGGTCAAGACTCAATATTGATGATGGCTTTAAGATCTACTTTTCCAAATATATGCATGAACCAAGTTTCATGGCTCTAGGCCTTATAGTTTCTGAGAAAATGACCTAAACGCTAACTCGACAAAAACTTGCAAAGTCAGTCAACCTTAAAATGTAGGTCAAGACTCAATAATGATGATGCCTTTCAGATCTACTTTTCCAATCAGGGTTCTCACTAAGATTTTTAAAACAGGAGTCCAAGGCAAACTTTTTGTGAAACTCAGGAGTCCCTCTATGGAATCTTGTTAAATTTTCCTAATAAGTTGGAGTTCAAGCCCAAAAGGAGGCGCCTCGGACTGCTGATTTAGAGGTCAAACCAGGAGCTTGTCAATCAAAAATCCCTAACAATAATGCTCATCTACACATCCTACCTGTATGAGGAATCTGAGGTAAAGTGTCTAAGGATTGTGCAGACAAGCCCTTTTCTGACAAGTAGGGGTATTACTCTGCCCAAAAGGATCCAATCCGTAATCCCCAATAATTTGCAAATGTACACATATTAGTAAGACATCCTATTAATTTCAGAAGAAATCAATGTAAGTGTCTTGAGCTGACAAGGTTTCTTTAGGCTCAGGAAGGGGCATAACTTGCTGCAATGGTTGCATTCCAGCATCATAACAATATGCATATCTAAACAAAATAGCAAGATACCCTGCCAAGTTTCACTAGAATCTAATAACAAGAATTCCGCGGAATGCGGTGTCTCGCCTGCTAGAGCTTTGTCAAAAAACAGAGCTCAATCAGCAAAGATGTATGCATGAACCAAGTTTCTTGGCTCTAGCCCTAATAATTTCTGAGAAACAGACCTAAACGTGAAAACTTGACAAAAAATTGCAAAGTCAGTCAACCATAAAATGTAGGTCAAGACTCAGTATTGATGATGACTTTGAGCTCTTCTCCTCTAGATGAATGCATGACCCAAGTTTCATGGCTCTAGCCCTTATAGTTTCAGAGAAACAGACCAAAATGCGACCAAAAATTGCAAAGTCAGTCAACCGTAAAAGGTAGGTCAAGACTCTATATTGATGATGGCTTTGAGATCTACTTTTCCAGATGTATGCATGAACCAAGTTTCATGGCTCTAGGCCTTATAGTTTCTGAGAAAATGACCTAAACGCAAAAACTCGACAAAAACTTGCAAAGTCAGTCAACCGTAAAATGTAGGTCAAGACTCAATATTGATGATGGCTTTAAGATTTTCCTTTACCAGATGTATGCATGGCCCAAGTTTCATGGCTCTAGGCCTTATAGTTTCTGAGAAAATGACCTAACCGCAAAAACTCGAAAAAAGTTTACGCCGCCGCCGATGACACCGGAAAAGCAATACCTATGTCTCACCTCTGCTTCGCAGGTGAGACAAAAACTGTAGAAGCTGCACTGGTAAGGTTTCTTCAGACTCAAGAAGGGAAATAGCTCTGTTGAAAAGGATCCAACCCAGATTCCTTAAAGTATGCACCTTAAAGTATGCATATCTTACACATCACAGCAAGACATCCTACCATGTTTCAAAAGAATCTTAAGAAAACTGTAGTAGCTGTGATGAAAGAGTTTCTTCAGACACAAGAAGTGCATAAGTGCTGAAATCTGGAAACCTTAATAAGTACATCTATATATACACATCACAGCAAGATACCCTACCAAGTTTCAACAAAATCTGATAAAAACTGTAGGAAGTGTTACACTGAAAAAAACTTTTGTTATGGACACTGTGACTCACAGACAGACAGACAAATGCAAAACAACCTCCCCCCCACCCCCTACTCCATCTCACCACCCCCCACCGAAAACATTTGGTGGGAGGGCAGAATAAACTGTAGGACAGTACCAGATTTCTAAATGCTCATTGTACCAGACAAAGCAGAAACAAATATTGACAATGCAATGGATCTGATGCATGTGAATAATACCCACATGAAAACAAGGTTAACACTTTCAGCACCAGTGACAAAAATAGCAGAATTTGCAAACAGCATAAATCTTGATAATAATGAGCCGTCTCATCTAGATCTACACTGTTTGCCCTCTAGTCTTTGAATTCTCAATATGAAATGTCTTGGACAAGGCATTTCTTTAATTTTTGCACACATAAATTTTGTCGTCTGCTTTTTGGCGCTTAAAGGGTTAATGCCCTAGACCTTCTGAATTCAAAGAGTTTTCTTTGAATTTTCATCAGGTCCCGAGGTTATAAAACTTTTTTCGTGCTCAACTCAGCTGAGCATGAAATTTTCTCTGCTGATAAATATGAAAATGCCAACTAATGTTGGCATTTTCATATTCATAAGCAGAGAAAATTACATACTCAGCAAAACTTAGCAAGAAAACAATTGTACTTATCAGTAATTTGCTATTCATTAGCAGGTAAAATTTCATGCTCAGCTGAGTTGAGCATGAAAAAAGCTTTATAACCTCGGGGCCTGGATTTCCAGCAAGAGATGTTTCAAAATGTCCTAAAAGAGAAATGGAGGTTAATGAGCACCTCACTGCAGATAGAGCTGAAATTCTGAGAGAAGAACATAATTGTGGCAATGAATAGTACAGTAATTACCATTTGGATGATAAATGCATCTTTAATACCACAAGCAGAAGACAGATTATTTTATTTCTCCTGTAAATTTTTCACACAAAAGAGAAATAAATGCCAGTCACATGGGAAATATGAAACATAAATAGAAAATTCATAGCTTTGCTTGTTGCATTAACCCAGAAATCGATGCTGGCTTGCACAACAGGATGAGTTACTGCAGATAAGAGACATGCAAATGGCTAAACTGGTACTGAGACAACACAAATCTACTCCATTTTTCCTAATAAGTGCACTGGCCAAGTCTGGAAAATACCAACACTGAAAACATATAACATGTTGATTTAACATCCGTGCAGAACTTTTGTCCTTAAGTATAATTTTAAATTTCACTGAAATTTTGATCCTAAGATACCATATGTCGTCTTGAGAAGTTAGTCTATACCTGAAATAATAGAATTTAATTCCACCTACAGAATTAAATTAAGTTATTATAGGGGTTATAATAAATTTGTTTTGAGAGCAGGGTGGGACATTATTCGTAAAACCTTATTTTGGAAAATTGAAGATTTTAAGAAGAGTTGCCTCCCATATACTGTAGAACACAATTCTTTGTATTTTGACAGAAAAGAAGGTAACGGGCATGCGTAACGTATCACTAGCTGCCTTTCCGAAATATCCTTTCCAAGAGATCGGTCACGTTTTTCAAGTAAAAAAGACTATAAAGAAAATCCAAGTCATCTTGCTGTAGAGTTGGACAGGGAAATGCCTCCACGTAAAAGAAAGTCAAGCCACCAGGCTTTACAGAAGCAGATCGCAGCAAAGAGACGAGGTCGAGTGCAGCCTCCTGAGGCCACTACTTCTACCCCTCCAGAACCGGGGACTTCCAACTCAGATCAGGATCTATCCAGCATAGCAGACACATCTCAACAAGGTCATGGGACGGTGGTGCCCCCCCTGTCCTCTGGCTTGCAATCTACCATCTCCTTTACTTCTGCAAATGGTGAGTCGGATTATGACCCTTTGCCAATTTGCACTTTCAATGACCTTGATATTTTCATAACTGAAGCATCCAAACAAAAAATTTGGAATTTAGAATATACAGATTTAGCATTGTTGCTTCGTCAAAACTTTTGTCCAAATACTGATACCATGGGAACCTTAACAGTTGTTAACAATCAGCTGACCGTCAAAACTGGTGCTCCAAAAATTAAGGTGCCCATTAACAGTATTGAGCTTTGGACTGACGCATTCATTAACTTTACCATGGTTTTTAGCACTAAGCACCAAGAAAAAGTTGGAGAATTGTTAAAATATATGACCGTTATTAGGGGTGCGGCAGTTAACAACCCAATTCAACGGTGGTCAACTTATGACATTCAGTTTAGGCTACGCATGTCGAAAGACCCAAGCCGATCATGGGCCGCCATTGATGGTCACTTATGGCTCTCCTGTGGGTTGTCGGGCGATCTGTCCGCCACTTCTTTAACATCCAGCCCTTGTTATGAATACAATTTTAAGGGGTTCTGCGCTAGACTCAATTGCAGCTATTCCCACACTTGCATTAAATGCAAAGTGCAGCATCCAGCTTGCAACTGCAACCTGTTCAAAGAAACTAAATTTCAGTCTGCGAATAGAAATACAAGTTTGACAAGTAACACCATGAATGTCAATAGGTCCCTGGCGACAGGTCTTTCAGTGCCTCAAGCAAATGCCCGTCAGAATTTCCAGTTTGCTGCACCCGTGGCTTCCCCGGTGCAGGCGCCCTTTCAGCAGAACCAAAGGCAACCATACACTTTTCAGGCAAGACAGCAGCAGGGTCGCCAGTTCCGACCTGCTAGATTTCGGCCCCAGTCAAGATATTTGGGCCCTCGGGCAAACCCCTATTAATGTTCAAAGACTAAAACAGCTTTTAAAAGACTACCCAAATAGATCTGATGCAGCCTTTTTAGCGGAAGGTTTTGAATTTGGCTTTAAACTACACTACGAAGGTCCACGTTATTCAGTAGAAAGTAAAAATTTAAAATCAGTTTTGCAAAACGAAGATTTGGCAAAAGAAAAACTTGAACAGGAAATAGCTTTAGGCCGTATTGCAGGCCCTTTTTCCTTCAGACCAATCTCAAACTTACGGTGTTCTCCCATAGGCTTGGTTCCTAAGAAAACAGGCGGCTTTAGGCTCATAACTCATTTGTCTTACCCAGCAGGTTCTAGTGTCAATGATGGGATAGATGATGCATTAGCTTCAGTTAAATATTCCAACTTTGACCATGCAGTGGCCATAATTAAAAAGCTAGGTAAAGGTGCCCTCCTAGGCAAGCTTGATGTAAAAAGCGCGTTTAGATTACTGAGAATTTACCCGGGTGACTTTTCTTTATTAGGGATAAAATTGGGAGAACTCTACTACATTGATAAAATGGCACCAATGGGTCTAAAAATCTCATGTGCAGCTTGGGAGGCTTTTGCAAAATTTCTAAACTGGTGCATTAAGGAGAGGTCAGCTTCAAACAAAGAATGTAAAAATGCAGATTGCGATCACTACTTGGATGACTATATTTTTGCTGGACCTTGCCACTCCGACGCCTGTTTATCTCTCATGAAGCAATTTTTGGCCCTCTGTCAGGAATTGAATGTACCTATTGCCGTGGAAAAAACAGTCTGGCCATGTACATGTTTGACATATTTGGGTTACCAGTTGGATTCGGTCACTTATGAAATCAAAATGCCAGAAGAGAAGGTACAAAACCTCTTACGCATCATTGAAGACACTTTGGGACGCAAAAGAATAAAGCTAAAGGAAATGCAATCGTTGACAGGTTCTCTTGCTTTCTGTGCCAAAGCAATGCCATCTGCTAGGGCCTTCATTAGGCGCATGTATGCATCAATGTCAGGAGTTGCTAAGCCTTACCATCATATTAGGTTGTCTAAGGGCATAAAAGAGGATCTGATAATGTGGCAGCAATTTTTGTCTAAGTTCAACGGCATTTCTTACATGTTAGACACAGAATGGGTGTCCGCCAATACATTGAATTTGCAGACGGACAGTGCGGGGGGTGCAGAACTTGGCTGCGGATTGTATTTAGACGGACAGTGGTGTCATTTGTCTTGGCCAGACCAGTGGTCTGGATCTGATATATTAAGAGACATAACATTTCTGGAGCTGATCCCAATTGCATTGGCAGTCTGTTTGTGGAAAGAAAAGTTTAAGGCAAAGCGCATTCAGTTTGCTTGTGATAACATGGCAGTTGTGCACATTTTGAATTCTAAGACAGCTAAGGCAGAAAGAGTTATGATTCTTGTAAGAGCAATTGTCAAGTGGTCATTGCTGCACAACTTTCACATCAATGCCTTGCACCTGTCTTCGGCTGAAAATTGTATAGCCGATTCAATTTCTCGCAAACAGTGGCAAAGATTCAAGCGCCTGGCCCCAGCAGCCGATCAACAACCATTAGCTGTTCCTCCAGAGTTCTGGAACCTTTTGCCAGTGAAGTAGACCGTTTACTCAGTGCATCACTTGCAGACAATACGGTAAAGTTATATAATCAGGCCGTTTCCAAATTCGACGCCTTTCGCACACAGTACAATTTTCAAGTGTCGTGGCCACCTAGCATTAATGATATGGTTAATTTTATTGCCTTTCTATCGTCTGAGGGCTATTCCTTCTCAACAGCTAAATCGTACATCTCAGGCATATCATTTTATATCAATTTAAATGGTTGGTCAGATCCGTCGGAAGCTTTTGTAGTGAAAAAGTTGCTTAAAGGCTTTCAAAGGATAAATCCTACGAAGGACAGCAGGGCACCGGTTACACTGCAAATGCTTCAAGCCTTTCCCATGGCCTTGAAAAATGTTACATCTTCCACTTACGAAGCACTTCTATTTTCAACGGCCTTTTCAGTTGCCTTCTTTGGGTTTCTTCGAATAGGGGAAATGATAGCAAGCGGGAAATCTGGCGACAATTCACGAATTATACAGGTTTCAGATGTTGGCGTATATGACGAGAATGTTAAAATCACATTGCGCTTTTCTAAAACTGATCAAAATGGCGAATCCGCAACGCTCTTGTTCTATCCAAGTCAACAAAAGCAAATTTGCCCTGTGTCATTAATAAAAAAGTTTCTCAAAGTTAGGCCAAAGGCTCAAGGCCCACTTTTTTGTCATTTTGATGGTCAACCTGTCACACGTTATCAGTTTTCAACCATATTAAATAAAGTGGTTCAGTTCACAGGGTCAAAATTGTCATCACGTATTAAAGGCCATTCCTTTCGAATTGGAGCTGCCACGCTTGCAAGCTCTCAAAATGTATCAGATTCAGACATCAAACAAATGGGCAGATGGTCAGAGCAGAGTGCTTCATACAGCCGATACATACGTTTAGACAAACTTAAAACGTAAGATGTTTGCATTTACCAGAGTTGTACAACTATGCATTTCATTTTAACGTAGTAAATGCCAGTATATTAATTGTCACAAAGATTTGCAGATGCTGCAATGATCTGGATAGTTGGTTCCTCTCTTGTTAAGAAAGCCTACACTCATGTGAAAACTAGACCACTGGGAGATAACCTCGGATTAGACAGTAATGGATACAACGTCATATGGGTGGGTCATTCTGGCCTAAGTTTCACGCAAGTTTATGGTATTTGCCTAGCGTTAAAGAACTGTAGCATGAACAGATCTCCTGCTTACATCATTATTCATGCAGGCGGGAATGACATAGGCAGCATTAGGGCTCGCGATTTAAGGACCTTCATTAAACAGACTATGACCAACCTTATAGCTTTGTTTCCATTCTCAGTTATAGTATGGTCCAATATTTTACCCAGACTTCGGTGGCGATACTCCGAGAACACGGAAGCTATGGAAAGCATACGCACCCGGACTAACAGAGCTATAATTAAACATATAGTGCAAAATGGTGGCAAAGCAATTAAGCACCCAGATTTTAATGATAAATATCCTGGCCTATTTGGAGATTCTTGCCACCTGTCCTTTATTGGCAATGATATTTTCATGAACACATTTCAAGGAGCCTTGAGCACCTTTATCAGCTGCCCAGAAGTTAGGGTCTATCCTGTTGATAGCTAGGTTATGTTGTTTCTCTGTTGTGCAAGGTTGTTTTGAATGGCAATGAACTAACGTAGATGGCCATGGCGGTTAAAGTTTTTTCAACTTGAATGGCGGTGGTCTTGCAGCTTAACCTATGAATCTGCACGACCAGTGGCGAAAGTTGAAAATTCAGTTGGTAAAAAGCTCAGTTTGCTTATATTAATAATCAGCTCAGACAGACTCATTACAGTATATTTCATTGCGTGTCAACTGCTGCTTAGCAGTTTTGATCGTCTGTTGCCAAATTCATGATCTGGTTGTGTACCCCACCGAATCATGCAGTTGTTTTGATGTAAGTTGTTACAATAATAACAGCAATATGGATTGTGACTAGTTGACAGTTGACATATGGTGGTTGATTCATTGAGTTGATAAGTTGTGGTTGAAACATTGTGTTGAGAACAGTTGAAATCAGCTGAAGTTGTCAGCAAAATTTAAACTACAATTTTTACAATAAAGCATTATAACCGTCATGGCCAATATAAAGCCAACATCAAATGCAACACAAAAAACATTGGTTTTCTCCACTGGAATTTAGCTCTGTCACTTGGAAAACAAGAGGACCGATGGTCCTGTAGCTCACCTGACATCTTATTGTCAACAGACACATTTTGTCACTTCACTAATTTGTTACAAATTTTAAACCAGTGGTTTTAGAAGAGTGCAGATTTTGATGTCAAACAAATCCAATATAGCTGTGAAGTTATACTGGTAACAAAACTGGTTAATAAAGGAAGTCACTAGAGCACCTTGTCCTAAAGTATACATTCTGAACAAAGATTGGACCAAAACTGTGCCCTCTAGAGTGTACTCAAGCTTTTTTTCATATCTGATTTAGTGACCTAGTTTTTGACCTGACATGACCCACTTACAAACCTGCCCTAGATCTCATAAAAATAAACAGTCTGACTACGTAAGTTTCATGAATTGGATAAAAACAGTGCCCTCTAGAGTGTACACAAGATTGTTCTAAGATTTTCTAAGACTTGACCTAGTGACCTAATTTTTTACCAGCACCGCTTTCATCTGAATAGTGCCGCTACTTACACCTAGGGCTTCTACGTGAACATGGATAAACGTTAAGGGTTCTTGTTTATGTGATAAACGTTTATAAAATTTACATACCGTTTAACCGAAATTGTAAACGTGCTAGACCGCCATCATAGTGAAATATCTTAGAGTCGTCAGTAGTAGTCTATTTTAATGTACCTGACGGCGTCCTCAGAAACATCTAAATCTTTATACTCTAAATTCTGTGTATTCTTATGCAAACCAATATCAAGTATATATTATACGAGAATACTGTTTCATCACAATCGGCAACTTGTTTTAGTCGTTGCTGATAAAAGACAAAGAAAACTTTGCGGACAGCACAATTGGTGTAATTGAAAAATTAGGCCTACCTGTTTGTCACAGAATAAGCTTACGAGGAAGGTGAGATAATTGCACTGACAATAAAAATAGCCCCTGTGACCTTGACTTAGCCCTAGAATGCTGAAATGAGAACTTGCCAAAGATAATGTCATACTAAACATTTTTGCAAAGTTGAATGAAAATTGGTCCATAAATGAAGGCGCTAGAGCGATGAGAGAGTTTTTCTAAAAACAGCCACTGTGACCTTGACCTTAGAATGCTGAAAAGGGAACTTGTTCAAGATATTGTAGTACTAAACATTAGTGTGAAGTTAAATCAAAATCGGTCCATAAATGAAGTCGTCAGAGCGATGACAAAGTTTTTCTAAAAACAGCAACTGTGACCTTGACCGTAGAATGCAGAAAGGCAAACTTTTTCAAGATATTGTCATACTAAATATTTGTGTGAAGTTAAATCAAAATCGGTCCATAAATGAAGTTGCCAGAGGGATGACAAAGTTTTTCTAAAAATAGCAACTGTGACCTTGACCTTAAAATGTTGAAACACAAACTTGTTCAAGATATTGTCATACTAAACATTAATGTGAAGTTAAATCAAAATCGGTCCATAAATGAAGTCGCCAGAGGGACGACAAAGTTTTTCTAAAAACAGCAACTATGACCTTGACCGTAGAATGCGGAAAAGCGAACTTGTTCAAGATATTTTCATACTAAACACTTGTGCAAAGTTAAATCAAAATTGGTCCATAAATGAAGGCGCTAGAGCGATGACAAAGTTTTCTAAAAATAGTTACTGTGACCATGACCTTGACCCCACAACGTTGAAACGCAAACTTGTCCAAGATATTGTCATACTAATAAAATTAAATTCGGTCCACAAATGAAGGCGCTAGAGCGATGACAAAATTTTTCTAAAAATAGCCACTGTGACCTCGACCTTGACCCCAGAATCCTGAAACGCTTTCTTGTCAAAGATATTGTCATACTTATCACTTGTGTGAAGTACAGTCGAAATCGGTCCATAAATGAAGTCACCAGAAGAGCGATGACAAAACTTTTTTTCTAAAAATAGCCACTGTGACCTTGACATTGACCTTAGGGCGCTGAAACGCGAAGTTATTCAAGATATTGTCATACTAAACATTTGTGTGAAATTAAATCGAATTTGGTCCACAAATCAAGGCGCTTCAGCAATGTCAAAGTTTTTCTAAAAATAGCCATTGTGACCTTGACCTTGCCCCAGACTGCTGAAAAGTGAACTTGTCCAAGATATTGCCATACTAATCACTTGTGTGAAGTTAAATCGAAATCGGGCCACAAATGAAGACGCAAGAGTGATGACAAAGTTTTTGCTAAAAATAGCCACTCTGATTGTGACCTTGACCCCATCATGCTGAAACGTGAAGCTGTTCGAGGTAAAGTCATACCCAATACTTGTGTGAAGTTACATCAAAATCGGTTAATAAATGAGGTAGCTACATGTAGAGCGATGACAAAAGGTTAACATATGTACATACATACATACGTTCAGGACAAGACCCTATATCCCCTCCATAACTTCGTTGTGCGAGGGGATAATAATCCAACCTGGCCCACAGTAGAAAAGGTGTGAGATATTTTGGCTGTCCTGAATATCTGCAAGTTTCAAGGAGCTGCGATCAAAAATGATGGAGCTATAGCCCGGACAACATTCTCCCATTATAAGTCTATGGGAAAATATTTTATCGCTCAAGGGCAAGTAACTCTGAAAAGAAAGATCCAACCTGGCCCAAATTCGAACTGGTCCGAGATGTTTTGACTGTCCTAGATACCTGCAAGTTACAAGAAGTTGCGATCAAAAATGAAGAAGCTAGAGACCGGACAACATTTTCCCCATTATAAGTCTAAAGGGAAAATATTTTATCGCTCAAGGGCAAGTAACTCTGAAAAGAATGATCCAACCTGACCCAAATTCGAACAGGTCCGAGATGTTTTGGCTGTCCTGGATACCTGCAAGTTACAAGAAGTTGCGATCAAAATTGAAGAAGCTAGGGCCCGGACAACATTTTCTCCATTATAAGTCTATAGGACCTTTTTGTTGCCATGGTAACCACAGTTTAAAACCAATCTGTCCCAAAACTATATGCAATCAATCCCCCACCCCAACAATGCTACATATAAAATTTGATCAAGATTGGCCAGCTACTTTAGCAGATATTAATGTTTAAAAGTGTGGACGTACGACATACGACGCAGGACGGACGACGGACCAAGCCTATACTATAAGCTCACCTTGTGAGCCTTCGGCTCAGGTGAGCTAAAAATCCTTTTGCATCTAAAACTGGAATATGCAGTGCACCAATTTTGAATCCTCACAGAGAGGTATCTGCTCTGTACTGAACCTGTTCTAGTGTCTGATTATGTAATGTTAAGTTGTATGCAATTTGTTTGTTTGTGTGGGAGGTGATGTATCACCCTCACACAGTGGCATTTGGCTACACTAACTTTCATTTGCCATTTGTTGAAGGTGCTGAAGATTGATTCAATATTTAATCTTACTTTATATCTCAACTGCATAAATTATTTTTCCCCACATTGCATCTCAAACTGAAATCACATTGTGTGTCATTATCGTTAGACACACCTGGAGATAAGACTGTAAGAGGGGGAAGGGTTCGTTTTAACACCAATTGTGTAACATTCTTCCATTAAACAAGGTAAGACTTATTTTTCAAATCATTGTTAAGAAAAAAAGTTTTTCAGATTGTAAGAAGCTGCATATCATTCTGTTTGTTTGAAATTAATTTCAACAAGCAAAAATGGTTTGAAAAAATAAACAAAAGAATAACAGAAGCAAAGTAGCTGTAAATAACTGCTTCCAAGTGATTATGCAGTTACTTGCATTCAATAAATTGAATGGCTTTTTGAACTGTGTTAAAAATCATGATCATGGTCTATAAATTGATCTCTGTAAACCATGGGACAGCATTTTCATAAACTTTCAAATAATGATGTGTGCATATTTAAATGAATCACTTTTTTTCAGTCACAGCTAGTCCAATGCCCTTGCAGATACAGCCTCATGAAAAACTAGAAAAAGGCAAAATTGACTTGTTATTTGTAACTGAATATTGAATTTGGTTCACAACATTTCATTCCTTGTTACATGTATTTCATTGTAAACTCACTTAACACATACCCATGTTGTATCAATGACAATGAAATATGCCATGACATATATTATGACAAAGCATCAACATTGATAGAACTTGGTTTGAATGTACTGAGCACCCTAATCTGTTGATTTTACCTTGAATAACAAAGGCTGAATCAACACAGAGGCCTCAAGGTTGAATCAATTTTCCAATTCAAAGTTAAGTTTTACACTGATTCAAGATTGCAAACCTAGATCGCACCATTGAGCAGCTATACGACAAGGCTACAAGTGCAGTCCTGACAAATGGCAGCACAGGAGAATGGTTCAGAACAACAGTTGGAGTAAGACAAGGATGTCTTCTGTCATCCACCCTCATCAACATTTTTCTCGAACGGATCATGTCTGATGCTCTGGAAGAACATGACGGAAAGGTTAGCATAGGCGGCAGAAATATTACCAACCTGCGGTTTGCCGATGACATAGACGCTCTTGCTGAGGAAGAGCAGGAACTAGAAGCTCTAGTTGAAAGTCTCGACCAGACCTGCACAAGGTATAAGATGGAGATCAGTGCTGAGAAGACCAAACTGATGACAAACAGCGCAGATGGCATCCAGAGGGAGATCAAGGTAAAGGGGCAGAAGCTGGGTACTGTAAGCAGCTTCAAATACCTTGGAGCAGTTGTCTCAGATGATGGCTCAAAACAGGAGGTTCTCTCAAGGATAGCACAAGCCACTTCAGCTCTTGCCAAGCTGAAACCAATTTGGAGAGATAACAACATATCTCTTGGATCAAAGGTGACACTTATGCGCTCCCTTGTCATTTCCATATTTCTGTATGCCTGTGAATCATGGACCTTGACAGAAGAGTTAGAGAAAAGAACGCAGGCCTTTGAGATGAGATGCTACCGAAGGTTAATGAACATTTCGTACAAGGACCATATAACCAATGAGGAGATTCGCAGGAAGATCCAAGCAGCCATTGGAGAATATGATGAACTCCTGACGCTGGTCAAGAAACGGAAACTAAGGTGGTTCGGTCACGTCTCAAGGTCTTCTGGTTTAGCAAAGACAATTCTTCAGGGCACAGTGAAAGGAAAAAGAAGAAGAGGTAGACAGAAGAAGAGGTGGGAAGACAATATCAAGGAGTGGACTGGAATGGATTTTGCCAGCTCAACTAGGGCAGCTGAAGACAGGAGAAGGTGGAAAGGGATTGTTTCGAAGTCAGCTGTGGTGCCCCAACGACCTAGTAAGGTTATGGGATAGAATAGAAATAGAAGATTGAATGACAAAGATTGAATCAATATTGAGGCCTCAAGGCTGAATCAATTTTTCAAAATCAAGGTGTAAGTCAAGATCAAGCCTCAACATTGATTCGGTGTGTATTCCAATTCCCGTAATGATGCTCCCCCTGCACCTCAGCAGACTGTATCCAAGGCAGCAGTAAGGGCACTGTGCGTCTGTCCATTCAACATTGATTAATTATTGATTCAACATTAATTGTCCACTGGGATATAAATCAAATAGCACATTTTGGTTGTCCATTTGCAGAATTTCCAGGTGGGAATGGAAGTGCATGTTTACCAGGCATGTGTATTATTTCCTGCTTCTGTAAGAAAGCTGTTGATGTAATTTAACCTCATTAAGCTGTCTCACCATTTTCCAAACTGCTATATAGAAAGCTAAATATAGACAACAGTTTCATGGTAATTACATTTCTTTTATGGAAACTGAATTGCTGCTTCTGCTAATGGGTGTAGCTTGTTAATTGTCAGAACTCAAATATCATTAGGCTTGAAGCTCTTAAAAATCAAACTGAATCTGCCTAACTGCTGCAATTGTCTAAATTGCTTAACATTATTTGCTTGTACTTGTCTTCTAATTGCTTTACTTTATTAACTTTGAGCTGTTTAAAAGGGAACTATTTCTTTCCTTAATTACTTCAGAGCCTGCAAGTCTGTAAATAACTGATGATTGAGTTTTAAAAATTCAAAATTCAAAGATACCATCTTTGGCACAGACTTGCCTGAGTAAACCCTTGTACAAAATAGAGTTTAAGCGAAGGGCAGGTACAGTGTTTAACCATTGCCGTTTTAAGAACCATACTATAGAACTACCTACAACATTCAGACCTGGTATAAAGCTTCTTATGTTGGTCTTCTGGAATGCTACACTGCTATTAATTACCCTTGACCTATTTTTCATGTTGTGTTGCCTCTGAAATTTTTCCCCCAGAATTGCACCAATCCTAGCTTAGAAAGGCTGCTGAGTGGTTATGATAGTAAAATATGTTGGTATTTGCTACAAATCATGTCAGTGAATAATCTAAAGAACTGTCAACCAGTCTGAGAACACCAGACAATATTTTAACAGTAGCATTTTCAAAATGACTGACAAGAGCCCAAGGTTGATTCTGCATTGACAACTTTGACCAAACTCAAAGCATTGTTACATTATATGATTCTGAAATTGTATTACATATACAAACAGTTCACACACTGATGTAAATTTAGTATGACAATGAAAACCTGACACCACTAGGAGCAGAGGTAGTGCAAGGGAGAATGCACTGGACTACCAATCCAGGGTCACAGGTCAATCCCTTCTTCTTCAGTTTTTCTGATGAGACTTTAAACCAAGATCCAGTCTCCATATGACCAATTTGTTGGTGGGACGTTAAACTCAAGTTCGCTCACTCTCTTTTCTGTTGCAGTCTATATTCCAAAAGTTTAAGCCAAACTTCAAGTTTCAACAAGAATACATCACTTTTTAGCTTTTTTACACAATTCTTTAGCTTTTCCATACACTACTTTGGCTTATTTTTAGCTTTTCTATACAATTCTTTAGCTTTTTCTGTACAAATTTCTTTAGCTTTTCTATACAATTCTTTAGTTTTTCTGTACAAATTTCTTTAGCTTTTCTATACAATTCTTTAGTTTTTCTGTACAAATTTCTTTAGCTTTTCTATACAATTCTTTAGATTCTTAAGCTTTTCTATACAATTCTTTAGTTGTACTATACAATTCTGCCTCATTTGTTGCTGGTTTATTTTCTGAAATCAGTACTGAAACCCCAAACTCTACTGACCTGACTGAAAAACAAGCTTATGATATTTCCTTGAACTACTTCAGTGAGCAATCACTCTAGGATTATGTGAAGAAAGGATCACAAATGAAAACAGAATCTCTAAATACAGAACATAAACATCAGAAGATGTACTTTTATAACCATGGATATAAGAACTAAAGTTCCAGTAAACAGCTGATTCTTCTCTCATCTCGGTACCATATTTCACCTGAAATTTTCTGACAGCTATTAATTACTGAGCAAACAATGAAGACCCAGATCAGACTGGAGTCTGAGACTGCAGTCTGATCTGAGTCTGCACAGTCTGCCATCAAATTTGTAAAATATTACCTGACTTGTCCAAACTCAGACAAAGTAGAGACCCCTACTGGAATGGGTGAAGCGTTAAATATTTACAGTAAACACTATATATTTTTTTCACCAAGAAAATATTTGCCTCCACAGTAGCACTGATATGATCAAGGAAACAAGACTACAGTGATGCTCCGAAATCATATGCCACAACCTGCTACATAGAATCATTTTAACAAGAAACAGTCAGATTAATAATAAGCAAATACGCCAAATAGAGTTGGACAAGATCAGACTGCTTCTGAAGAAATGGTTGTATGTTCAAATATTTACATTAAAAACAGTCCATTTTTTCACCAAGAAAATATCTGCTTCCACAGTAACACTGATATGATCAAATTAACAGCATTTCTTTACATACAGTGTTGCTCTGGAAATGTTATCTGAGACAATCCTGAAGCCACAACTGAGATAATGGAAAACAGAAAATTTCAGAAGCATCTACAAATCTATATTATTTTTCTGTTGTTATAAAAGATGAAGGGGTTTCCCTTCCAAAACAATCCCAAACTCTACATCCATCTTATATCAAACAGATTTGGATTTTTGGGATTGTTTTGGAAGGGAATACCCATGTTGTTGCAAAATTTCAATAGACTCATTGATATTTGGGGTTATTCTAGGAAAGAAAAAAATCACATTTTGTTGATGAATAAATATATATGGTCAATATAATTTACCAAGCCATCTCAAAAAATGAACACTGAACTCAAACTAAAAGTGTTTTCCAATGGATCAAGAGATATTTCATTTTTAGTGAAAATTTCTCAAATTCACCTTTTTACCAACCTTGAAAATGGGATCAAGGTCACAAAAATCTTATCAGCACTTAAGCTTGGCCCCATGATATATCTATGCAAGTTTGTAGAAAATCCAGCCACTGGTTCAAAAGATTCCTATATCAAAGACTATATATGACCTTGAGAGGGAGTCAAGGTCACTATAAACTCAACATGTCTGTAATCTCATTTTCAGGGAAAATTTAACATCTGACCATAACAAGAGCTGTCGCCTGACAGCATAGCTCGCCTGAATTGGTGCTTGCCCATCACACAGCTGCTATGGTGGTGTGGACTGCTATGCATAAAACTTCAGGCAAGCTTGTCCATAATGAAAACACATTTATAAAGAAAAGCTATCTCAGAAATAAGTCTTAAAATAAAATTAAAATTAAAAAAATGAAATGAAATTTCAAAGTCCACAAGCTTGAGGTAAAAAAAACTGACGGGTAGGGGGGGGGGGGGTGGCTATGTGGACTGCTAGGCATAAAACTTCAGGCAAGCATGTCCATAATGAAAACACATTTATAAACAAAAGCTATCTCAGAAATAAGTCTTAAACATAAAATCAAAATGAAAAGAAAATGAAATGAGTTTCAAAGTACGTGAGCTTGAGGTAAAAAAACTGACGGGTAGGGGGGAAGGGGGGAGGGGGGTTGGGGTTGGGGGGGGGCTACTAGCATGTATCAAAACCCTGAACCATTATCTAACATCAGTCCAAGTATTAGTATCAACTGACTCCATCATCGTGGCACTGCGAAATTATGTCTTCATAAATATAAAACTTTAACCAAAATCTTCAAGACAAAATTCTAAGTCGATGACCTTGACTTCAAGGTCATCCAGCAAGGTTGGCAAATGACCGGTCAATATGAGTATTGACCAGACCAGTGGTCATTACTGGTTATAACCGGTTATTACTGGTCGATTGGTGGTCAATTGGTCGATTGAAATAACCATGGTCAGTTGAAGATACTTAGTATTTGTTATCCCATTTTTACTGAAGTCTGTAAACAGAGTTAAAATAGTTTCAATACAAGATAATACAGGCTTAATTGAAAATGTGTTTTATGAGTTGCTGTTGCTCAGAACTGTATTTAAGAGGCTGTAAAACATACAAAATCTGACTGTTAATAGTTTCAGATCTTCAGTCTCAATCAGACTGAATCATTACCACCCAACTTTCAGTTCAGACTAGAGACCTCTAACTTATTTTCTGTAACCATTAATAAAAAATAAATAGGAAAGCAAATGCAAGTTATAGAAATTAATAAATTTTAAAAGTAGCTTTTCATATTCATTAAAAATATTTAGCTCAGTAACTAATTTACCTGAAGCAGTTAACTGAATGAAAGTACAAAAAAAATGAAACAATTTACTTCAAAGAGATCATCTTGTTCAAATTAGTGATGCTCTATTAGCCAAAATGCAAATTGGTCTGGCTTCTTACATAAGAAGACAAAAGTGTGAAAATTGTAATGAAAACACTAACAGTAATTCTAACTTTAACTGCCCCAGAACATGAACTATCAAAATACTGGGCCTGTCTCTCAAACTGAAGAAGGTGTGTCCAGTTTACGAGAGTTATCCAATCACTGGGCTTAAAATGCACAGGGTAATTTTGTGACACCTGTGTTTATTTAGATGTGTGAAAGAGTGGCCATTCTGTTATCTGCTGGTATCAGTGAGATTAATAATTTAAGTTAATCAAAGTGTCATATATGTGTCAAAATGAAGCCCAAAGACCCTATATGGAACTTCTATTCTGCCCTTGATGATGAAAAAAAGACTGTTGTTATGTGCCTGGACTGTAATGCAGAAGTCAGTGCTAAGGTCTTGAGACTGAAATCACACATGATGAGTACCTTTTGCAGAGAGGAAACAGTTCATTTTTTTCTTTTTTCAATATATGGAACATATTAAAACCTGACCAAATATATCAGTCCACCATTAAAACACAAAGAACCACTTAAAATTTCCAATCGACCATTCTGACTAGTATTGACCAGTATTGACCACTTTGGGGAGTATTGACCAGGGCGGTTATAACCGGTTAAAACCACTGGTTAAAACCAGGGGTGGTTTCGACCGCCCAACCTTGTCATCCAGTGGGGTAAGTATAAGGTATTTTGTAAAAACTCAAAAAAGAGTCTAACATCAGTTCAAGTATAAACTAAATCTCTGCAAAGCATTATGAATCAGTATGCAATTACAAAACTTTAAAAAAGACAAAAATTTCCCAAGTCCCTGACCTTGACATCAAGATCACTGAGCGGGGTTGGGGTAGTACATGTACTCTGTAGAATTACAGTGCAAATATAAAAAGAATTCATCTATGGGTTCAGGAGATATGTGTCTTTAAAAACTTTTAACCAAAACATCCAATCAATAAAAAGACAATATTCTAAGTCCATGACCTTGACATCAAGGTCACAGAGGGGGGTGGGGTAGTACCTTCGAAAACTTTAGACCAATATCTAATTTTAGTGCAAGTATCAAAGGAATCCATCCATGGGTTAAGGAGATATTGGGCTTTATAAAATTTTAACCAAAACATCCAGTCAAAAAAAATACCAATTTTCTAAGTCCATGACCTTGACATCAAGGTCACGGAGTGGGGTGGGGGTGGTACACTGTTAAACCTTAGACCAATATCTAACTACAGTGCAAGTATCAAAAGAATCCATCCATGGGTTAAGGAGATATAGGTTTTTAAAAAACTTTAACCCAAACATCCAGTCCAAAATACCCAAATTTTCTAAGTCCATGACCTTGACATCAAGGTCACTGAGTGGGGTGGGGTGGTATCCTGTAAAACTTTGGACCAATATCTAACTACAGTGCAAGTATCAAATGAATCCATCCATGGGTTAAGGAGATATAGGTCTTTAAAAAACTTTAACCAAAACATCCAATCCGGACGCCGACGCGGACGCGGACGAGGACGCGGACGCGGACGCTGACGCCGACGCCGTGGTGACAACAATAGCTCTTCCTGAACTTTCGTTCAGGCGAGCTAAAAATGGGGTCAAGGTCACCAAACACAGTAAACTCTTGGGATTGTCCCTGTGCAAGCTTATTAGCAATCAAGCCAACAATTCATTAAATATCTCATTTTTTTGTGAAAATTTTGCATTATTAACTCCTCCGGAGACCTAAAAACTGAAATGAGATCAAGGTCACCAAAACATAATAAACTCTTCGGATTGTCCTAAAAGTATATCTATGCAAGTTTATTGGCAATCAAGGCAACAGCTCATGAGATATCTGATTTTTTGTGAAACTTACATGTATCTAAGTCCTCCTGTGACCTTGAAAATGACTTCAAGGTCACAAAAATCTAATCCGTTCTTAAACTTGTCTCAATGCTATATCAATGCTAGTTTTGGTGAAATTCCATTCAATGGTTAAAGCGATACTGAGTGTACAAGAATTTGTCATGCCGAAGCTGATATTGAAACCAAAATATGCCCCCTCCATTCCCCTCACCAACATAAATACTGGAACAGTGCATCTGAGCAAACAGTGTAGATCCAAATCAGACTGTTCCTGAAAGAGTATTCTGGTTAAAGTCTGCAACAGTTTCAATTTTTGAACAGCAATACAATTTTCCAAAAAACGAAAATAAGATTATACACTACTCAAAATATTTAACGGAGCAGTTGATATTTTCCCATAGACATTACTACAATATATACCCATTTCAACAGCCCATAAATTTGACTGTCAGTGGTGAGAGTTTCCCATTCTTTTGCAGTATCATGAAGAAGGATCAAAGTTTAAGACAACAAGAAATTCAATAGAACTGATACCCTAATCATTTCCATGGAACACATTTTGGCAGTTTTCGAATTTCCTGAAAATGAGGCATTTTTCTAGAATCTATAAAATCTTATAAACTTGAGTTTTAACTGACGCTTCCAAACGGGTCACCTTGTAAGACAATCAGTTTCATAAATAAAAAGGTCGTTTTCAATTGTAGTTGAATTTTTCATGATTTTCTTCTGTTAGAAAAATTACAAGGTTTTACTAAAATTCCAATTTTTACAAAAATAAGTGCATGGCCAGGGACAGGACAGATATTGGATCAACATTTGTGCTGTCAGTAACTTCGATCCTTCTTAAAAATTGGCAAATTTATTGGTAATTTTGTGTCTTCTTCAATATGAAATAAATGACTCTCAAAGTGGGGATGCGTTGCACTGTCGTCTATGGAAAAATCATTAGTCGCTCCTTAAGGTGGTGATTTATGGTAAATGTAAAAATCTGCATAAAACCATAAAAAAGGAACCTATCTCCCTGAAAGTTAGCAGACTTCTTATTTTCATTGTTCTCTACAGTTTAGAATACAAAATAGACGTACACGCTGCTTAAAAAAGTGCTTTTATACGAAAAGATCAAAGGGTAATTTTCTGCGAATAAATCTGAAAAAATAATATCGTTATTGAAAATTTACGTAGTGCTGAAGGTGCGTTATTGCATAATGAAGAGCGTCCTAGCAATTATTTATTCCAACTCTTTCTCAAATTGTAATGTAGACCAGATGAAAACGGTAGCTTTTTCTCAATGTTCAGCCATGTACAAAGTCAATGTACACTGGACGCATTTATTAAATATAGGGTAGGCAAGCATACCTATGTTAACACCTACAATATAAATAATACATTACTGACATGATCAGTGGTGTGTAGATGAAATTGTTCAACCTTGTTAAAATAGTATCACCTGTCTCACCTGTGTGTTTTGACAAAAAAATTTGGACACAGACTGCATCTTTTTTCAACTGCTCAGCCTGATAATGTGTGAAAGAGATGGAAAAAATAATTGCTAGGACGCTCTCCATTATGCAACAAGGTAATCTAAGCACTAAGCATATTTTCAATAATGATATTATTTTTTCAGATTTATTCGCAGAAAATTACCCTTTGATCTTCTCTTATAAAAACACCTTTTAACATTAACAAATGCTGCATTTTGGGATTCTAAATTATGAGAAACAACATAAAGAAGGCATCTGCAAAGTTTTGGAAAGATCAGTGTTATTTTGAGTATTTTATGCAGATTTTTGTCTTTGTCCCAAATCAGTCTTTATCACCACCTTAAAATATTTTGAGTAGTGTATTAAGACCATATCAGCTGCAAGTCTGTATCAAATAAATAAATGGCATAACAGGGCAAAACATTAGTGTAATTATGTACTAATCCTGAACAGTGTAAATCCAGATGAAACTGCTCCTAAAGAGAAGCAATCTGCTTAAAATATCCATTGTTTGTTATTTCTGTCTAGTGATATGAAAATCAGAGCAATTCTGAGCAGTAACTGTAGAGATTCTCAGTCTCAATTATGCCACTTCAGCAGCCAGCTCTAATCAAACAAAATCAAGCAACAGCATAACAAGGCAAAACAAGTGCAAAACATGAAACTCAGAAGAGATGGTTGAGATGCTGCCTGAGACTTAAATGACTGCATGAGTAAACAGTGTAGACAAAGGTCAAATCCCTCAAGAACAGCAGTCTGATCAAGGTCTGTACTTTTTCTATGTCATAAACATCTGTCTGATATACCACAATGTGCCCAAATTTTGGGACACCTAAATTACAATAGAACTTCATTGGCTCGAACAGGCTTGGAACCATTAAATTAGTTCCAGCCAAGGGTAGTTCTAGCCATCCAGGGTTGGTTTCTATGTAAAGTGACCTCTAGGGACCCAGGAAAGAGTTCTAGCCAGGCATGGTTAACGAGTCGTCAGAGTTGGAGCCATTGAAGTTCTACTGTAATTAATTTTCCATTTGGAACAAATGGAAAATTAATTATTTTAGGTGTCCTAACACTGATTTACACACATTATGTTAGTCCCCCAAAGTTCAATTTAGGACAATTGCAGTAACAGGTAAAGGTGTGTAGGTGCTCCTCCATTTATCTACCATTTCTACAAAGGAAGACATATTTTGTGACTTCCTGTATACTACTCTATATCAAAAAAAAGGCCCTTCCAAAATTAGATCTACTCTTAAAGACAGGAATGGTACTATATGAGGAGTATTAACTTCCATAGTGTCATTCATGGACTGACACTCGGTGCCAGGTGTGTGCAACTATGGTTACGTACCGCTTAGCCACTTAGGGAACCTCGTTACAAGAATGGAAACAGAACAGTTTCAATCTGCCTCTTTATCACACTGTGTCAACACCTCCAGTCAGCCAATGAAATTATTATAACTTGTAATTCTGGTCCAATGATTGGTTGAATACATTTTCACACCTTTACCTGTAAAGGTAATATAGACTATTGCTGGGAACCAGACTGCCCCCCACCCCCACCCACCCCACACCAGCAGTGAATTCCTGTCTGTAAAGGAAATAATTCCTATGGAAGCAAATTCTTTCCTTTCAGCATTGATCCCCATTGAGGTGGAAAGCAAAAAAGAAGATGGGAGAGTTGTGTCCCTTACATTTAGTTTACCCATTCCTAATATTTTGGGTAATCACAGTTTGTGAATTTAATTATTTTCAGTTTGGTGCTTAAAGTTTTAACATTCTGACTGAGTGTTTCTTACACCCTGAATATTTGCATGTCAAAGACGCCTTGTCTGTTACTTTCTTGGCTTTTCTTTTTGCTTTGTAGGAAAAGCCTCAAATACGTGACAATTACATTTTTATATTCTCTGTCTATATATGGCACAAATCAAAGATTTGCAGCTCTAGTGTTTAACCATTCTGAGAAGAGGAATCATTTTGATACATCTGATAAGAATACAATATGAATCTGTTACTTAGCAACAGAATGTAAAGCAGTGCTTTATGTCCTATTGTTCTCAGTATATTCCAGCCTACACAGAACAGCACAAGAAAGTATGTGACAGCTTGGTGACATTATGCACTATCTCCAGTCAAAATTAATAAGGGATTTTACTCCTTATATTGCCCCATGCAGTCCTTTAATGCATTGACAGAATCCATCACTGTTGGAACACATATTAAATTAGTGTCAGGCGCTGACGTTTCTGGAATTACCATTTTTACTGTAAATATTCCAGCATGTTCAACAATTTTTGTGATGGAATTGTCCCTCTTCAAATTTGGACAAACTCATTTGCCCAAATACGGGTGTTTTATAAAAATATAAAAGAATGCTGCAAACAGTGCAGACCCTGATCAGACTGCTCCTAGGAGCAGTCTGATCTGGTTCTACACTGTTTGCCTGATCAATCATGAATGTCCGAACATTAAGGACAAAATACATTAATAGAATATTGATGATATTAAATCCAAATCAGCCACGGGGTTCGTCAAATTCCAATAGATCATCTTAGCAATAAGAGCAGTGTGCCAACAGTCAGAACTGAAATCTAGTCACCATGTAAAAGAAACTGATAGGACTGCTGCACAGGCTGACATTGGTCTTTCCTCTTTAAATACACTGCGTAAGGTACTCTATCTCATATTGCAAGACATCATACAGAATGGATGGATGCCTTGTGATTTTACATCCTTTTTAAGAGTATTTCAGTCAAACCAGGATGATGTGAAGGTGATAATGAAAGGCTTAAAGCCAGGAATTCCTTGCCGAGGGGTCTGGTATCGAGCACACAGCTATGTTACCTGTGTATCTGCATCCAGTCATATCTGGGGGACTGACCCTAGTGCCCCAGTAACAGAGCTGGTTGTAGGGTTGAGCACTGGCCTGCTGATCTAGTGGTCCCAGGTTTAATTCCCACTGAAGGCAAAAATCTTTTCAACCGTACACAGGGTTCCATTGCACTCACAGACCTTTAAATATTACCTTCCCATAGCTAGTAATCCATTCTTCCATCTGAAAGAAAAAGTTTTTTTCAGAGCAGACCTCAATTTGAGCAACAGGAAGTCGCAAAAGTTGTTTCCCTTAGTAAAAACAGCAGAAAACATGATAGTGCATCCAGTCACCTTAACAATGCTTACAAATTCTTTCTTATGAAGCAAAAAAAGAAAATCTGGCTTTCACTAGTATCTTATTGTGTGAAGCCAAACATTGACAGAGAATATCATTACTTGAGGACATTACAATAATGAGGTGTTGGATCATTTTCTGTTACTAAGTAACAGGTATTACGATTTGACAGTTTTTATCAGAGTAATGCAAAATTGATGTTACAGTTGATTCCTTACAGGCACATAAAAAATCTGTGCTTTGTTACATGCAGCAACATAAAATTTAACAAACTTTAAACTGGCATCTGCATCCATTCATATCTGGGGACTGACCCAAGACTTATATAATTACTACCTTCTTTTTTTTACCAAGAATTTGATAGCATCAAGCTATTCCTGTTTATGCAACACCATAAAATCTACCTATCAGATTTTAAAAATTTTCCCTAAACTGCCAAAATGTGAGGTCAAAATGAGTCCCACATTTTACTCCTTTATTTTTGAGCTGTGACCTTTATTCTGTCCTCTGACACTGTGACTGTGTCTTATTTCCCAATCCATGTGCTTAGTATCTGTGACTGTGCTTGTTACCCAACCTTTCTGACACTATCACTGCGCCTTATTTCCCAACCACTGAGACACTGTGACTGTGTCTATTTCCCAATATCTGTAACACTGTGATTGTGTCTATTTCCAAGCCCATGATACACTGTAGTTGTGTCTATTCCCCAACCTCAGAGACACTGTGAATGTGTCTATTTCCCAACCCTTGTGAAATTGAAGCTGTGTCTATTTCCAAATCCCTATGACTGTGTCAATTTCTCAATGCCTGTGACACTGTGACTGTGTCTATATCAAAGCCCGTGTGACACTGTAGCTGTGTCTATTTCCCCACCTCTAAGACACTGTGGCTGTTTTTTTCCCCAATCCTTGTGACACTGTGACTGTGTCTATTTCAAAGCCCATGTGACACTGTAGCTGTGTCTATTTTCCAACCTCTGAGACACTGTGACTGTGTCCCAACCCTTGTTACACTGTATTTCCCAACCCTTGTTACACTGTAGCTGTGTCTCTTACCAAACTCCCGTGACTGTGTTATTTCTCAACCCCTGTGGCACTGTGACTGTGTCTATTTCCCGACCCTTGTGACACTGTGACTGTGTCTGTTTCCAAACCCTTGTGACACTGTAGCTGTGTCTATTTCCAAACCCCTGTGACACTGTGGCTGTGTCTATTTCCCAGCCCATGGAACACTGTGACTTTGTCTTTTATTCCAATTCAAGTGACTATTTCTAGACCCCTATGACACTCTGACTGTGTCTGTTTCCTATAACCCCTGTAACAAAGTGACTGTCTATTTCCCAACAACCCATTCCCTGTGACACTGTAAAAACCCATATGACATCGTGACTCTGTTTATTTCCCAACCCTGTGACACAGTGACTATAGACGAGAAGGCAATGGTGAGAAACAGATATACGCTGAGTCACTTTAGTTCCGCACCACTTATAAAATGTAAGATTTCTCGGAAAAGAAATGTGATAATTTTAATCTGGAACTTTCAGCGAAACGCGCATTTACGTCTGCACAATCCATAGAAAATGTGTTGTGATTGAACCAGAAACAAACAAACGGATCCAATTGGCAGTACCCGCAAAACACAAACTCACATTGCATTATTTTGCATTGCATTCAGACCACACTGCACTATTATCAGTGTCGAATTTGTGCTATATCATTGTGTAGAGCCGATTCGGCGATATAGAAGACTGGAACATGTTGTAAACTTTACTGTGTTTTCAGCAGCTGACTATTTTTGGTTGTCAAATGCCAAAAGTTTTAAAAAGTTCTTTTTATTCACATCTTTTTAAAAACTATAGAAATTTTGAATGTTTCTGAGCAAACCAATTGTTAAAAACACTTCTTTTATAATTTCATAGTAAACAAAGATGTATCCGGCATAAATTTATATACAAACTTTTTTTGGATATATTAGCGCTATCCCGTTGACGTAAGCAATGACGTCACTACTCCTAAGGGTCTTGGATGTGAAAATGATAGAATAGTTAGTGTTTTGATATTTCTGTGCACATAAGTGACATGTAACAAAACGATTTGCACAGAAAATCTAGTTTAGTTATTGTAACTGACGTTAACATGACGTCAAACCGAGCATAGCTTCAAAACTTCACTGTGTATCTCAATTAAATCGCAGTGAAGAGGGTTTGACTTCAAAAAAGTATTTGCTTTTGGTATTTTTCTATCACAAGGATCACTGGGGATAATGTCTATTGCATAATGCATTTCATAATGCATTGAGTGATTCTAAATTTCTTTCGCTGTCATCAAATAGATAAAATGGCAATAAATAACATTCTATAAAAAATCTTTGATAAGAGCAGTTTTGGTGTAAAATGCGGGCTCCGGAAAAGTGGAGCGTAATTAAAGTGGCTCAGTGTACTGTATTAATCCTATTAAATGCCCCTGCTCTAATAAACGGCCCCTGCCTCTTTTCCAAAATATAATGTTATATTAATTGCATGAATTCCAGTTTGCTTCTCTGGATAAAGCTGCTCTTTGAAATAGAGAAGCAAATTCTTTTTTTTTTTAAGAGTTGACCCCACCCCTACTCAGATGAGAGGCAGAAAATCATAAAGTTACTACCCCTGAAAGCATACCAATTCACCTCCTTAATACTGATTATTAAAGGAATTTTGCCATTGGCTGATTAAGCTCTCTCCCCCCCCCCCCCCCCCCCCCCCCCCCCACCCCCACCTTTCAAAAAATGCAATGCCCCCGGGGTGTTTCATAGGATTAATACGGTAATTGCAGAGTATATCCTGCGTCTATTTCCCAACTCAGCTTCAGAAAAGCTAATTCCTTTTCAGTTCAGTACCACAGACATTAATATGGTATCTGTTTGCAATATGTCCATCAAGGGAACAACATTCTGGTTCTTGTCTGTTGAATTAGGATTAACACAGAAGTATCATGTCTAAGTTCTCTCATACATGACAAATGAACAAACTCTGCCTTTCCCTTGTGACATTTCAGCTTTTTATGATAGATAATTCTATCAATTCTAAAACCAGTTATGTTCTCTCAGTTTGTATGCACTATATGGTTTGTTCTCAAGGAGTATTATGCCATCATATATTTCTGAAAACTTCACCCTACCCAATCCTGTTAATAAGATAACTCTGTAATTTAAAAGGTGTTAATTTTTCATTTCAACCCCAGGTTTGCTAGAAAGGTCCACTCCTCACTCAACAACTCATGCCCGGTTCACTTATTAGAGAAAATATATGTCAATATGCTAACATGTATAAATATTAGCTGTAAATCATATCTAAAATATCTAAAAAGAGATAAATCTGAATATTCATTGATAACAGCATGTACATTAGGAGGGCAAAATATTTTGTTTAACCCATTTAACTCTTCCAAAAAGTAATACAGTGGACAATATTTTTCTCATCTTTAAAGTGAAATTATTTTGTTTGAAATGATAATTAGAATTTTTGTGAGCTGTTGTTTGAATAGTCCTGCATGCTTATCAAACCAGGCCACAGTTCACGGATGATGAAGATGGGTGACTTGTCATATCATGATGATGGGTGGTAATCAAAGGTTGTGGGCAATGGAACCTGGTTTACTGTAGGAAAGATTCTCCCCTCAAGCGGGGCTTGAACCCGGGTCCACTAGATCAGTAGGCCAGCGCTTAACCTACTGAGCTACCAGTGCTCCTGGCGTGAGTACTGGATATTCAGCATTGTTTATTACTATACTATGCACACTAAATATAGCAATTTTTTTGTATGTGTAAGATCCACCATATTAGGATTTTATTGTCACTTTACTGCATAATGATATAAAGGCCGATCATTCGAGATGGACTGGCAGGTAAAAGAATCAAGATTGCTCAATTGTAGCGCTTGAACTGTCGTGACGTCAGTTTTTATGACCATTGTATCTGAACGACATTTATGATCATGTACAAAAGCCACAACCATAATGAGGGGCTGGTTTGCTGTTAAAATGAAGGAAAACGCTCTAAAATATTTGAATATGCTACGAGTATGAAGTTTACAAAGTTGGAAAATTTGACGTTTTCCCTTGTTTTTACGTTATCGTCTTAAAAACTTGTTTCTCATCGGTATTTCTTGAATCCCTTTTGAGTGTATGATTGTTTGGTAGCTACCAATATGATAATGTAAACAATTAAGAAAGAAAACTCTTCCCGGTTACTGAGCATAAGTCAAAAGTCTCAGACTAACGTCATCATTTTCTCACAGTTACGTTATACTTCAATGAAGAAACTTCACAGTTAAATTAATCATGGTGTGACCTTTAATTTTAGCCTTTTGTTTTTCTCGGATTTGTTTCTGCATGGAACTAAAGCACCCGTGAATCATTGCACATCGGACGAAGGTCCACGTTTTAACGTCAATGGCGCATGCTAAGATTCGTTAGTTATTAAGCTTAACCATATCTTTTACACAATCAATAGCTTTGACAAGAAAACTGAGCATGAAAATGTTGAGAAATACCATACAAAAAATCACATGCTTACCATTTTTATGTTGCTTTTCAATGGGTACGAATTTCGGCTAATGACCCCTTCCGCGCGTATCGCTTTTCCCCAATATCGTTTTTAAAGATGGCTTCTGTAATCCCATGGTATCTTAAGCCCCAAATACGGTTCCTTTCAATTCAATTTAATTTCGCTCAATGTTGCACTTCAGTAATGAGAAAAATTGCAAAATATAAAAATTTGCTAAATATATTTTGCATAGTATATGTTCCACAGACACTTAAAACTGCTGCCTGTTACTATTCACCACCTTTGTACAGTAAAAACTAAGTCAGTCAACTTGGAATGGCTGATCAGTCTATGTTCTGAAAATTCCCAGCCATATCCCCTCCTGATTGGAACCAACGTTCTCCAGCTCCAAAATCAAGCAATCTAACCACTAGACCAGAGGGGCCTACAAACTTGAGTTTCTCTTTGATTGATAATTATTTAAATTAGCTATCACATTTCTTGACATTATATTTTGAACATTCCGACATCAGGGAAATGTAATGCAAATTCAACAGATCAATTCTTATTATATATGATGTCTATCAACTTTATTAGACGTCTTTTGTGGCACTTCAGAAAAATGAAACTGTAATAAAAGCATCGCAAACGACTGCGTGATACCCGGCCACTGCAAATCTTTTTCACACACCGATTTTTCCAGATTTATGCATGTATATGGCCAGGGGCAGGGGGAGATAACTCCCATGGGGTGAATTTGACCATCACTGGAGGCTTTCATCACTCTGATCATTTGCTGAAAGTTTCAGGAAAATTGCTTCAAACTCTGATTTGATATGGAATTTTTTTATGATTTTATACATGTATATAGTCCCAGGGCAGGAGCAGATAACCCCCGATGATAAAATTTTGGTGCTCATAAAAAAGCTTTTGTTACTTCGATCATGTTTGTGATGTTTCATCATGATACTCAAAGTAGTAAAGGAACTAGAGGCCAGAAACCATTTTTTGTACATTGACAAGTGCCATAACTCTGTCAGAAATTAACAAAATTTGCCCATTAACAATCCCATGCGAGACATTCTCGGAACAAATGCATATGCAAAATTTGAAGGAAATCTGTTAATAAATACTTAAGTTATCGAACGGAAACGAAGTGCGGACGGACAGACGGACGGACATACTATGGACAGACGGACGGATGGACAGACACACAGACAGCCAACGTGAAAACATAATACCCTGCTACTAATGTGTGGCGGGGTATAAAAAGAGAAAGCAAACAGTTTATTTAGTTCTTAAAGTGCAAAAAAAATAGACAAAAATTTACATCTGCAAAGTTTCAAAACAAATGTTTTGTCCAAGCTGCATCATATTGAAAATTCAAATTCTAGAGGCAAACAGTATAGCTCCAGATAAGGTCCCTCACCTGGATGTACATTATTTGCAGATTCATCTGTTTTCATTTCTGGAGCTTGAAGTGTTAAGTTATTATAAATGATCTTTTTATAATTATACTATGGTCATTTGGGCCTTTCCCACTTATAAAAGCCATCTTGTAAATCATTCTTCAAATTTTCTTCAGACTACACAGTCTAGTTAGAAATGAGCGGAGACACAACAAAACCAACAAAGTGGCATGTGTAACTCTGTTGTGACACTGTAAAGTCTTTATATTAAAGGTCTTAAGACAAGGAACAAAGCAGAAGCATCAGTGTAATTGGGACACATTTTCGTGTTTACTGCATTTCTCCTAATAAATGACCCCCTCTCTAGTAAAAAGTGCCATGATTTTTTCTATGCAGTTGCCATGGCTTTATAGACCTTCAGAGTTTGTTATTTATCAGCCAAATGTTGTCTTATGAATGACATTTGAGCCACGACACAACAAAACCAACAATGTGGTTGTGCGACCAGCGCAGACTAAGATCAGCCTGGATCTCCGCCCAGTCTGATCAGAGTCTTCGCTGTCCGCATGGAGGTAGCTTAGACCCTTAGCTACCTTTTGAGCACCTAACAAAGGGTCTGATTTAATTGGGCAGATGCCCAGGCTGATCTGAGTCTGCGCTGGGCGCACAACCACATTGTTGGTTTTCTCGTGTCGTGGCTCATTTATAGGACACGTGAATTGGAATTAGAAGAAACACAGTGCATTTTGGGGGAACTCTTGAAAACAATATATTTCCATTAATTATGATCAGAACTGCTGACCCTTTCCATAGGTCATATGCACACCAAATTTTGGCATACTTTAATAGTTCTTGTTCTGCTGGACTACTGTCCCAAGATTAATTAACATCTATTAATACATGGTTAATATGTAAGACTGAATCATGAAATATAGGTCACTGTGACCAGCAAGTAGTACCATGTCCATCTCGGTGATAAACTGAACAACTATCCTTAGAAACCACCCGATAGAATGGGACATCATGCCAATATCCCTGAACCATGAAATATAGGCCACAGTAACCCATAAATAGTTAAGTGTAATATTATTCAGACTGACCCACTATCCAAAGCATGAAGTACACCCATTATACAATGAGTGGGATATGAGGGAAATCACTCAACCAGGAATTAAAGACCACAGTGACCAACTTATAAGAGGTCATATGCAGTGTCAGACTGACACACGCGCCAAGTATAAAGCAAATTCTTCAGGGAGTTTTGGTGATATAAGGCAAACTAGAAATGTTTTTCAGAGAAAAACTGATGTCCCCTCACCAGCCCATTTCCCATCCCATCTAATGAATAAAAAGCCTGTACAAGTAAAATATCAAGACAAGTTTGGAGAAAATCCATCCACTGGTTCTAAAGATATCCCACATAGACGATTATGTCCTTTAAAAATGGGTCAAGGTCAGCAAATACTAAACATGTCTTAAACGTGTCACAACAATGTATTCATGCAAGTCTAATGAATATCTGTCAATTGAAGCAAGATATAACTAATTTTAAGAGAAAGAAAAAACATTTTTAAGTTAGCTATTGACCTTGAAAATGGGGTCAAGGTAATCAAAACACAGTAAACTGATGAGATTGTCCCAAAGGTATATCTATGAAAGTAAAGTGAAAGTCAAGCAAAAGGGTAATGAGATATATCAACTTCAGTGAAATTTCACATATCTAAGTCCTACTGTGACGTTGAAAATGAGGTCAATGTCACCAAAACCTGATCAGCTCTTAAGCTAGTCCCAATGATATATCCATGCAAGTTTGGTGAAATTCCACTTATTTATTCATGAGATATTATGGGTACAAGAAATCGCCATCTAAGTCCTCCAGTGACCTTGAAAATGAGGTCAAGGTCACCAAAATCTAACCAGCTCTTAAGCTAGTCCCAGTGATGTATCCAAGCAAGTTTGGTGATATTCCATCCATTGGTTCAAGAGATATTGTGGTAATAGGAAAATGTCATCTCAGTCCTCCAGTGACCTTGAAAATGAGGTCAAGGTCATCAATATCTAATCAGCTTTTAAACTTGTCCCAGTGATATATCCATGCAAGTTTGGTGACATTCCATTCATTGGTTCAAGAGATATCATGGGTACAAGAAATTGTCATCTAAGTCCTCCAGTGACCTTGAAAATGAGGTCAAGGTCACCAAAATCTAATCAGCTCTTAAACTTGTCCAAATGATGTATCCATGCAAGTTTGGTGATATTCCAGCCATTGGTTCAGGAGATATAGTGGGCACAAGAAATTGTCATGTAAGTCCTCCAGTGACCTTGAAAATGAGGTCAAGGTCACCAAAATCTCTTAAACTTGTCCCAATGATGTATCCATGCAAGTTTGGTGAAATTCCATCTGTTGGTTCAAAAGATATTACGCATACAAGAAATTGTCATCTAAGTCCTCCAGTGACCTTGAAAATGAAGCCAAGGTCACCAAAATCTAATCAGCCCTTAAGTTTGTCCCAATGATATATCCATGCAAGTTTGGTGAAATTCCATCCATTGGTTCAAGAGATATCGCGCATACAAGAAACTGTCACGCTAATGCCGACACCGACGGGATCCACACTGAAAACAATATGTCCCCCCTCACCTTTGATGGGGGGCATAATAACTGGACCATTAATACAGCTCAAAGACACAGGAGTCTGCATGGATGCTTTGCTGCTGTTGCTGCCCCTATAGGGATATGCTGTCTGCCATTTAGTATCAGTTTTCTTAGTCTAAAAAAGAATCATCAAAAGTAAGGAGGAAAATTCTCAGGAACTGACACAATTCAATCCCAGATCCAACTCAAGATAACATGTGGGAAAGAGACAACACAAAATTAGTCACCATCAAAGACAACACTAGCGGCAGCCATGTGAACAGCCATTTCCCATGTAGGTGGTCAATGGGCTTACCTGAACATCACAAACATCATCAGTAGCAAAGAAATGACTGTTATCTGAAACACTGTAACCTTAGATTGACTATTCTAGACTTTGTCCTTTGGCCCTACACAAGGGCATGATTCTGGGGCCAGAACAGCATAATGCATTGAACAGCAAGGTGTTTTCACACCTTTGTTCACTCAAGCATGAAAACTATTGCCTGGATACTTTTTATTTTTGCTGAGTATAGTTACAGTCTGCTCTGAAACCTTGAGAAAATATATCAGAGTTATTAGCTTCCAGAATTATTCCTCAATCAAATATAGATGCTGTCTCCCTGGACCCCAGGGACAATAAATGTCAGCTAGGATTACAGAGGAGGGGAAAATATGGGCAATACAATCAAGATTAGCTTTATATTACAGCCCTAGTGATTAGATCATACCACCATGAACCTTAATAACTCTTCTATTTCATTACAGCCTACTCAGTGGGCTCAAGAAGGACACCAATGGTATCATCTCTTTGGCACTGTCACCTGCTTACAGAGGTAAAAAATATAGTATAAATGTTGCAGCAACATCAGCCAGTTGTTCAAAACTAATGTTAGATAACGTTTCATTAAAATTTCTTACAGTAATATTGCAAAAGCTTCTCACATATTTTCAACAAAAAATATCAGTGTATTTGGCTATAAAGTCACAAAACCTCTTAACAAGCTTGTTAGACTAATGATGTTTTGAACAACTGGGCCCTGACCACTAAACTGCCATTAATATTATCATAATTCTTCTAATAAACACCCCAGGACATTGCTATTCACAAGTCCTTAAAAGGCATTCTTATAGGTGTACATTTAGAAATATGCTAAGTTGTTTCAACCTCTTTGGATAGATGGCGCATTAACAGATGGATGGATGACTAGTTATTTTACACCCTTTTTAACAGTATTTCAGTTATGTCAGGATGATGTGAAGGTGCTAATGAAAGGCTGTGTGCAATGAAACCCCATTACAGTAACTGTTGGAAAGATTCCCCCCCCGCCCCCCCCCCCCCCCCCCCCCCCCCCCCCCCCCCGCCCCCCTAAAATGGGTCTTGAACTCAGACCAAGGCTTAACCTGCTAAGCTATCAGGGCTCCAGATGATGCATTAACTAAAGGCACCAAATTTTTTTCAGCATTTGTACCCATGAACAAGAATTCCGCGGAATGCTATGTCACACATGCATTGCACTTCCACAGAAGCAGAGGTCATGGCCCACTGATGTTCCATGCAATATTTCAACCAAATATACCACGTGGTTCTGAAATAGAAGCTGATTTTGTTGTTTTTGCCATTTTTTGGTAAAGGCAGCCATCTTGGATTCTCGACGTGGCTGAATTTTACCTGTATATGAAATTTGAAAACTATGGGTGCAATGGTTTTGGAGAAATTGATTGAACAGACTTTAACGCCAGGGTTAGCGTAAATGTGAACGTTTTTTGTTGCAATGGCAAACATCTTGGATTCTCGACCTGGCTGAATTTGATCTTTCTGAAGCATTGCAATCTGGTCATGCTCCATATAAAATTTAAGAACCATGGGTGCAGTGGTTTTGGAGAAATTGATTAAATACAGACCTTAACGCCAGGGTTGACATAAATGTGAGCGCTTTTTGTTGCAATGGCCGCCATCTTGGATTCTTGACCTGGCTGAATTTTACCTTTCTGAAGTCTTGCAGTCTGGTCATGCTCCATATGGAATTTGAGAACAATAGGTGCAGTGGTTTTTAATTAAATAGAATTTAACGCCAGAGTTAACGTAAAATTAATGTGAATGGAAATTTGTTGCAATGGCGGCCATCTTGGATTCTCGACCTGGCTGATTTTTATCATTCTGAAGTCTTGCAGTCTGGTCATGCTCCTTGTAAAATTTAAGAAAAATGGGTACAGTGGTTTATAATTTAATAGAATTTAACGCCAGGGTTAACGTAAAATTAATGTGAACGGAAATTCGTTGCAATGGCGGCCATCTTGGATTCTCGACCTGGTTGATTTTTATCATTCTGAGGTCTTGTAGTCTGGTCATGCTCCATATGAAATTTGAGAACCATGGGTGCAGTGGTTTTGGAGAAATTAATATTTAACGCCAGGCCACATAAATGTGAACAGACTGATGGACGGACGGATGGAATGACGGACGGAAAACCGGACGCCTATATCACACCTTGCTAATGCTAGTATCTCACTGGGATGCGACAACTGGCGACTAGTTTGAGACAAAGATTTGCGATAAAATCCGCGACTTTGCGACATTTTTCATATAGTGGTCTCACTGAAATGGTAATTACGACATATTTGCGAGTGTCGCGCGAATGTCGCACTAATGTCGTACGATTATCTCACGAATCTGGCCCAAATTCGCCTGGAGTTCGCACACACGTCGCGCGACGTTCGTGAGACACTCGTACGACGTTCGCAAAATAAAATTGCAATTATTTCTCTCGGGCGACTATGTCACGATACTCTTGCGAACGTCGCACGACTGTCGTGCGAAGGTCGTGCAACAGTCGTACGATGATTTTGCGAGAAAATGAGAACCTATTGATATTCCAGCAATTTTTTAATCATTAGACCTCAGAAAGTTATCATAAAATATGGGGCGGTTCAGCCAGAACTCAGCCAGTACATTCTGGTGGGCATCCTTCCATGGGAACTGTTTCTCACTCTCAATGCCCAGTTTCTTTTTCTTCCTTGTTTCACCCGTCAGAGAAACCGTGGGAGCTCCCGAGCTCTCGTCGTCGGAGGGAACAGGAGCTGGGACTGTTTCGGCTTCCTGTGTTGTGGTTTGATGGCCGGGTGCAGTGGCAGCCCTACCCCTACCTCGCCCTTTTCTGACCTTTGCTGGCATGATGCCCATGTTGGTACTGAATGAGTGCAAACTGTTTGCGAGAAACATAACTGTCCGAGTCACGTGGGACGAAAATACGAGCCATTCACGACGCTTTTGCGACATTGCGAGTAATTTAAGACACTCGCACGATAGTCGTAAGATATTCGTACGAATGTCTCACGACGTTCGCGCGAAAGTTACTCAGTTTTATTTGCTCGCAATTTAGTCGCGGAAGTGTCTTATTTATGTCGCAATTTGTTCGCAATATAGTCTTATTTATTTCGCAAATTGCTCGTGTTCACGGTCATTGCGACTCGCCGGAAACTAAATTGCGATGGGTCCGCGACGTGTTCGCGACACCCGCGATGACTTTGCGACTATATTACGACTATATTGCGAGAAATTTTGTCGCACAAAAAAGTTTTACATGTAAAACTTTTCTGTGCGACAATGCGAACCGTTTGCGCCAGTTTGCGACTCACGCGAGCATATTGCGAATCCCCGCGAACGTTTCAAGACAGTTTTGAGACTCATCCGCGAATGCAATTCGCAATCAGTCGCAAACTGTCGCATCCCAGTGAGATAGGGGCTTAAAGCAGGTGCAACAAAAATAGTTGGGTGTATACCAGAAAACTGCCACCATAGCTCCATAGCATTTACTTTGCATCCTCATTACACAAACAAATGCATTTCAAAAATTTGAACACAGACCCAGCTCAGATAGCAATGTCACATCTGCCTTCTGTTTTTACAGTTGGTTCTGAGGCAGGATAGGATTTGATTGTATCAGGTCCTAATCATTGCTTATCGTTACCCTTCCAAAGAATTTTCAGAATCTTTGTGAGTTAAAATAAAAACATCTGAACCCTGACAAAGCAAAACCAACAAAGTGGCATGCCTGTCTAGTGAAGACTCAGATCAGCCTGGGCATCTGCCCAGTCTGATCAGATTTTGCTATCCAAATGGAGCTAGCATAGTCCCTTAGCCAGCCTTGAAACACAGAGCAAAGATGCTGATCAGACTGGGTGGCTGCCCAGGCTGATCTGAGTCTTTGTTGAGTGCACATCCACCTTGTTGGTTGTGTTGTGTGACGGCTCACCTTTATCAGCATCTATCTAATTTTATATATCTAATAAGAACTAGTTCTCAGTCTCCAAGGACAAAGATGTCTGATAAAAGTACAAAGGAAAATTATCTACACCATATGTTGCAAATTTTATCACTGTTCAATAATATCCTTCCCAAGAGGTTTGTCTGTAATTCTGTCTGTCAGAGACATTGCTGGTTTCCGCTAATTATCTCTAAGTAACTTTGATGTTCTTAGAAATAAGCTAAATCAAGCATCTTTAAATTTCTTTCTTCAATCATGTGGAAATCTTAATACCAAGTAACCTTTACAGTTGAATGAGTTTTCATCTTAAGCGCAACTTTGCGAAGCAAGGCAGGCTTATGCAATACCCTTTGTGTGTCGGCATGGGCATGTGTGTGTGCATGTGCATGCGCATAACCATTATATTCACCTATTGTATTTACCTCAGTTTCTAAGTATAACCTGATGTACATGAAAGCTTGAGATAATGACTCAGTATGACCCAAAGTTTGACCACAAACTAACAATAGGTCACAGTGACCTATACAATGTACTTCATGCTTCAGTGATTTTGACTTATATCTTGAAGACTACTTGATGTCAGAACATGATTCTTGTTATAATGATTCAGTATAACCCAAGGTTTGACCTCAAACTAGCAATACGCCACACTGATCTGTATTTCATGGTCCAGTGATTTTGCCTTTTATCTTGAAGACAATCTGATGTATGAACATGATGGCTTGGGATAATGGATCAGTATGACCCAAAGTTTGACTTCAAACAAACAGATGGTAACAGTGACCTATACTTCATGGTCCTGTAATTTTGCCTTGTATCTTGAAGACTATTAGATGGACGAACATGATTGCTTGGGATCGTGACTCAGTATGACTGTATGATTAACCTCACACTAATAGAAGGTCACAGTGAACAATATTTCGTGGTCCAGTGATTATACCTCATATTTCTAACACTTTTTAACAGATTTACCTTATACTTTGGTTAATGGTTTTGGCTAACCTGTGAGTGACCTCATACTGACTGTAGGTCAGTGTGACTCATATTTTATGGTCCAGTGATTTTGCTTCATATTTCTGTCACCATTTTATGGATTAGCATCATACTTGGTTAATGGATTGGGCTGACATTATGAATAATATCATCTTAGTTAAAGGTCAGTTTGACCTATATTTCATGATTCAGTGATTTTACCTCATATTTCTAACACTATTTCATGGATCTGCATAATACTAGGGTTAATAGTTTGGGCTGACACTGTGAGTGACCTCAAGCTTAATGTAGGTCAGTGTGACCTATATTTCATGGTCCAGTGTCAATGTCAATGTCTTTTACACTGTTTTATGGATTTGCACCATACTGGGGTTCATGAATTGGGCTGACACTTTGAGTGACCGCATACTATTTGTAGGTCAGTGTGACTTATACTTCATGGTCCAGTGATTTAAGCCAATGTCTCTAACACTACTTCATTGATTTGTATTAAACAATCAGATACTGTGATTGACCTCATGTCACTTCTGGGTCAGTGTGACCTACATCTCACAGTTCAACAATTTTGTCATATCTCTGGCAATATTTTAGAGGTTTGAACCTTTCTTTGGAGGACTGTTTATTCTGACACTGCTGTTGGTGTCATTTAACTTGGCTGGTACTGTCCATATCAAACTTGCCTGAGTTCACATCAAGCTCCCACAAGTCATGCTTTATTGTCTTTTGACAATTCTTGTTACTATTTGTATCTTTTTGTTTAAAAAAAAAAATCAACTACATCTGTTATCATGGACTTACTTCCTGAATATACAAAACTTCCTCTCGGCATAATTTAGGAACATCCAGGGACAAAAATCCTTAATAAAGGATAGCAGATATATTTCTATAATCAAAAGGAACTTAAAAGGGAAGTTTTTCTATACATATTCTTACTAAAAGACATCCATACACACTAGAAAGGCTATTTACATATGTCCTACTTTATAAGCCCCCTGTTGCAGGTGCAGGAAGATAACAGACAAGAGAATTAAACAAATTCCTAGCAGGATAACGGATTCATTTCTAATTCAGTTCGGACCCGCAGAATGAATATTTAGTTGGAAATAGGAATATATTTTCATTCTATGCAGACACTTTCCATTTAAACTTCTCTCTGATCAGAGTTTAGTGATTATTTATTCAAGACAGCACCAGCAATAGGGAACATACTTGTGGCCATGTTTTGGAAAAATTACAAAATGTTTTAATAGGAAAACAACAAAATCCCAGGTCAGACTGCTCATCTAGACTGCCCATCTTGGTAGTTTGATTAGAGCTTTGCTCTTTGCTATATGTAATTTTTCGGGCAAGATAAGTGTACATGTACATAATTACTGGTCTTCGGAACACCTTGCTAATTATTTTTAGTTACATATAGTTCTAGTTAGTGACGGTAGAATGCAGTAAAAACTGACTGTTAAGGACTCACATTTAGTTCAAGTTAACCGTAGTAATTTAAGAGTTTTTAAAATTCTGGTCATCAAGGTTTTACTGGACAGTTTCGGAGATCAACAAATGTCCTTACAGATCTCACATGCATGCAGACTGTTCTGTGCAGTTTAAGAGCTCCTGATGATTCCTAGGTCACACTTAAAATGCATGTTTTGGCATCAAGCAGATCTATATAATAAGATGTCACAACAGTTGTTTCAATAATGAAGAAATAAAAATTGAGCCATCACATGACAAAGCCAGTTCACCAAGCAAAAACTTAGGTCAGCCTGGGCATCCATCCAGTTTGATCAGACTCTTCACTGTGCACTTAGAAGGTAGCTAAGGATCAAACAGGCTCTATGCAGACAGTGAAGACCTTAATCAGACTGGGCAGATGCCCAGGCTGATCTGAGTCTTTGCTGGGTGCACATGCCACTTTGTTGTTTTTGTTGTGTCGCGGCTCAGATATTCCTGAATTCTCAATGATCTCACCATACTTTGAGCTCTGCAGTTGTACTGTTTCCCACGTACAGCCACATCATCAAATATTCTGAAGTGATATATATCTCAGACTCTTAACAGATCTTAAAATGGGTCTATTGTGCAATTTCTCAGACAAAGCTGCTAGGCAAGCAAATGAAGGAACTTTAATTTGATGGAAAACACACCTAAGTAACAGCCAGTTCTGGAAGACAAAATCAGCAATCAGGTGCACATAACCTTGGTCATGATAAGGCTCTGCTATCATTTTAGCATGACTGTCTATATAAAGGATGATTACTCTGCTGTGTTCATTTTAACCCTTAAAGCGCCAAAAATTAAAATTGTTGAATTGGCAAACAGGGTAGATCCAGATGAGGTGGCTCATAATGAGCCACCTCATCTGAATCTACACTGTTTACCCTCTAGTGTTTGAATTCTCAATATGATATCGCTTGGACGAAACATTTTTTGAAATTCTGCAGACATAAATTTTGTCATCTGCTTTTTGGCGCTTTAAGGGTTAATGACATAATGTGAGCAGTGGTCGAGTGTTAATTAGGCTCTAGGTTATGGTTCAAAAGGCTGCAGGTTCGAATCCTCATCTGGCAAAACTCTGCCCAGCAGTAAAAGGGTACCATTTTCCGATGAAGATAGGATAAAAGCGGCCAAATTCTCTTTATATGTCATTTTGAAACAAGAGGCCCACGGGCCACAAAGCTCACCAGATCTCTAGCTCAACGTTGCTATCAAATTTGTATAGGCTCAAAATTGCTGTCACATTCGTAAAGGCTAATACAAAATATACAACTACAAAGTCTCAGTCTGACAGTCTGTAGAGTTGATAACAAAATATATAACTATTTTCCATATATTGATTGCAGTAAATGCCCTTTTTCAATTTTCCCCATTATAAGTCAATGCAACTCTAAGCTGCCATAGCAGCCAAACTAAAGAGCTGATTTTACAAAAAAGACACAAATTTTTAATTTCCTCCAGCCTAAGGACACTACAGTTGAAATCTTGGCCTTGTCAGCCCAGTGGCTTCAGAGGAGATAATTTTTTAAGTATTTTTTTCATTTTTTTTTACAGTTTGGTTTCCATTCCAACCAATAACAGGAGCAGTGGGCCAAAAAACATAAAGCTGATAGAAGACATCTCAAGGAACATTTCTATAAAAGTTTTATCAACATATCTGCAATGGCTTGGCAGAAAATGCCATTTTACAATTTTCCCCATTATAAGTCAATGGCAACTCTAAGTTGCCATAGCAACCAAACTAAAGGGCTGATGATCATAAAAAACATAAACTTCCAATTCCCCAGCCCAAAGATGCCACAGATGAAATCTGGGCCTTATCGGCCTAGTGGCTTCAGAGAAGATAATTTTTTAAGTATATTTTCCTTTTTTTTTACGTTTCGGTTTCCATGGCAACCAATAACAGGAGCAGTGGGCCAAAAAACATATAGCTGATATAAGACACCTCAAGAAACATTTCTATAAAAGTTTTCTCAACATATCTGAAATGGCTTGGCAGAAAATGCCATTTTTCAATTTTCCCCATTATAAGTCAATGGGAACTCTAAGTTGCCATAGCAACCAAACTAAACGGCCAATTTTCATAAAAAACACAAACTTTCAATCCCCCAGCCCAAGGATGCCACAGATGAAATTTAGGCCCAATCGGCCTAGTGGCTTCAGAGGAGATGTTGTTTAAAAGTGTTGACGGACGACAGACGACGACGGCGACCACATACGACGACGGACCACTGCCTATCCTATAAGCTCCCCCGGAGCCTTCGGCTCTGGTGAGCTAAAAAACAGATTTTTTATTTGATTGCACTGTCTGTCCATACATCAATCCATCCATCCATAAACATTCTTGTGTGCATCATAACTCAGTGACCATTTTTTAGGATATCTTCACAAGCTTTTAAAGGAATATGTATTAGAGTGGGGCGGGGGGAGGGGGGGGGGACACATGTCACATACAAGAATGGTTGCTCCCCCTTTCTTAATTTCCAAGTTATGCCCCTTTGATTGGTTTTTACCAGGCATCTTGTGCATGCCATAACTAGATAAATGTTTGGGATATCTTGATAAAACTTCATAGCAATTAATGTCTATGAAATCCAGACAATGTGTCACATATAACAATCATTGTAGTCTGGGTGCCGGAACGAGAACCCGAAAAAATAGTCCGCACAAATGTTTGATGCAGATTTTTATTATTAAGGATGTCCTTAACCAGAAACAAAATGATGCCACCTTGGCATCCTTGGGGAAATTAAAATATTCAAGATGGCTTCCAAGATGGCCGCCAAGGGATAAAATTCATAATATCTTCTTAAATATAAGGGCTAGAAACATACTTTTGGTGGCTACCTATAGGTTTTAGAGGTCGAGGAATCGATTAAGCATGTTAGAAATTATTTGACACAAATCAGTTACAAAATGGCGGACAAGATGGCCGCCAAAACATAAAAATCTCTATATCTTCTGTAGTATACGGGCTAGAAACATTATTTTGGTGTCTACATATGGGTTTTGGGGGCCAAGGAATTGGTTTAACATGTTAAAATTGACATAAAAGCAAACTTGTTACACAAAATGGCGGACAAGATGGCGGACAAAGCAACGGTCACGGCACTAATTGTCGGAGAAATGCACTTTCCGATAGCAGAATTCTGGTTTGTGTATTAGAAACCCGGATTTTGCATGTATAAGATTGTTAAATATAAAAATGAAGTTATAAAAGTCCCATTCTAACAGTGTTTTAACAAGAGGGCCAAGATGGATCACAAGAACCTAGTGCAGGCAAGGGCAGATAACCCGTTGACAAAGCATTAGTCATTACAGAAAGCTATTGTTACGAGTAGCAATCTAAAGGTTACAAGAAATGTGTTATATTCTATTATCTATTTTACTTTCTTCAATTAAATTTCAGGTTAAGAAACTCTGATATATTTGTTGGTTGCTTGCGTCGTTTAAAATTACAGCTCATGGTCGGCAAACAATGAGTGGTGTGAGTGTCGGTGGTTCGTGTCATGCCACAGCCAGATTTTTAGCATCTGGGCGGTATGGAAACTTTACAAAATATTTGTTGGTTGCTTGCGTCGTTCAAAATTATAGCTCATGGTCGGCACTAGTGGTGTGAGTGTCGCAGGTTCGTGCCATGCCACAGCCAGATTTTTAGCATCTGGCCGGTATGGAAAATTTACAAGTCAGAAAAGATCATACTTACTTCAAAGCACTAACACATTTTGTAAACAGCTTTTGATTTTTTGTATTTTCCCAGTTCTTTCAAGTATAAAGGAGACAATACTTCCCATGATTACAGACAGTTGACTACTAATTGTATATGCATATTTAAAAAAGTGCATAATTGTCATGTCAGTTTGTGCAAGTATTCTTACCTGACTAAATCTTCCGAGCAATGCTACGGGAAAGCTAATAGCATAAACTGACTTCATGTTAATAGCATAAACTGGCTTCATAGACCCGTCAGCTTAGATCACCATAACATTCAAACAGATTCTTCTCCAAAGCTGCTAAGGCGATCACAATCACTTTTTGAGTTACTAGAGTACTTGGCTTAAGTACAGAAAACAGGGGAGTTGAATCCTATCTCTGACAACAACTGAAAAAGGCTATCTGTCGACTTAGCAAAAAATCTGTACTCGTACCGGACTAGAATCAAGGAGGGTCAAAAGACGGCACAAGGATAGATTTAACCCGATCTTTCATAATAGATCTATGCCAGAGACACAGTGAGAATCTAACAACCCATTGCTCCAACGACGCAAAGTCTATTGGGATAATTTGATATATAGCTATACTTCCATTTGTTTGAGAGAACGAAAATTCGTATAAATGCTTGCGGCCCAAAATGTCACCGTTTCATCTAAACAGTCCTCTTCTCCTGAACCACTGAAGTACACATAAGTACACATAAGTTGGCATTTTCATGTTATATTTCACATTCCTCAAAAGTTTTAAATATGTAAACGTTGGGTCACGTATGCCCCCAAACTCAGGGCACGTACTTTATAGAGACTGAATAAATGACTTTGCATTTGGAAAAGAAAAGGTAGATCAACAAGTAGAGTTAGAACCATCTCTAAAAGGGATTTTCCAAAACTGCAATACAGTTTCCTGGCAGATTAAACTGTGTCGCCAAAAGTTGTTTATTCCTGCTTTTAGCCCAAACGCTAACTAACCATATGCTATAAGCGTAACACTGAGATAATGTCAGCATAAAATCAAAGACCTGAAAGTGATTTTTATTAAGCTCCTGACAAAAGATCAAAGTAAAGATATTTTTAGCTCACCTGAGCTTACAGTATAGCCAGGATCCATTCTATTCTATTCAATCCTCAGTTGTCTGTTGTCCACATTTTCAAACATCTTCTCCTCTGAAACCACTGGGCCGATTAAAGCCATATTTCATATGGAGCCTACCTAGATTAGGTGAACGAAAGTTTGTTCCGGATATCTGGGTCACATGACCAAGATGGCCGCCACGCCCATATATGGTAAAAACCCTTCAAAAATCTTCTTCTCCAGAACCAAAAGGCCTATGACCTTGAAACTTAGTATGTAGCATTGGGCATGCGGGCCCATCCTGATTCCTGCATATGATGACCTTGTGATGACCCTGACTTCATTTATGACATTGTCAACTTTGGTATGTTAGGCTTTTATATGGGAAAACGCTTAAACAGTGGATTTTTTTTTCTGTTACGACTGGAATTATATCCTTCTGGGTTATTTACCCCTGCTTAAAGGCTAATATACAGAAAAAGAAGTAAATCTATAAAGCCAGGGGCAAAAAAATGGATTTTTCTTACAAAACTTAAATTCAGCTAAGCAATCAAAGTAAAAAAATCCTTTGTGCCAAGATCAAAATCTTGCCCCACTGCTTGGCCATTCGGGGTTCTACTGGTGCTTTTCTTTTGCTCCAGGATTTCATCGGTGTTGTTTCGGAGGGATCTCCTGGTGTCGCAATACGTTATTTCTGTCGAGTCCTCATATTTGATTCGTTACAGGTGTTATCCGTGATTGATTTGCTGTCTGTGATGATTCATTGATGGGTTGGGTACCCTTCATGCAGACCATATGCTAACCAAAATGTTTTGAACCACTACAGAAGCAGAAGGCATGGGTTTGGACCAAGTAAAACTAGTTAACTTCCCTTTTGGTTCCTCAATGTTACGTGCTGTTGTGTCCGCTTGTCTGTGGTCTTCTAGCAATATGGTTACCTTGTAGCAGCCCAGTTTGCTTTCTGTTTTGTCCTATTTGAAACACTGATAAAATAGGTAAAATAAATGTTACTGTTGTTTTCAATTGGGGTAACTGAATGTCTGAGAAAGGGCTGTTCATTCGATTTACTATGCTTATCTTTCGCGAATATTTGTCATTTTTGTATGTTGGTGTTGAGGGTGGAATGTGGAGTCTGATTGTATTAGTTCTTGATCTCTGTCTATCATTTTACTTCACCAAAAGGTACATGCATGGAATTATGAACATAAAAAACCATTAAAAAGACATTCTTAAAATAATAATGAATTATCGAGCTGTCAATGTCTTTCGGTTGCGACTGAAATTTTCTAAACAGGGCTGTCTGCCCATACCTGGACTGGGCTCTTATGGGTCATCATTGTCTCCTTGGTAGTAACACTATCAGATGCAAAATGAGGTATTTATGACTTCTTTTTTTTTTAAATTCATAGATCGTATAATTTCAAAATTCCGGGTTAAAAAACTGTTTAAAGCCTGAATTCTGCTATCAAAAAGTGCATTTCTTAAGACATTCAGCTCCATAATCGATGCTTCGTCCGCCATCTTGTCCGCCATTTTGTGTAAGTTAGTGCCTTAAAGTAAATTCTAACATGCTTAATGGATTCCTTGACCCCGAAAACCTATATGCAGACACCAAAATCATGTTTCTAGCCCGTAGACTAAAGAAGATATGGCGATTTTTATGCTTTGGCGGCCATCTTGTCCGCCATTTTGTAACTGATTTGTCTGAAATAATTTTGACATTCTTAATCGATATTCCGACCTCGAAAACCTACACGTAGCCACCAAAAGTATGTTTCTAGCCCACATACTTTTGAAGATATTGAGGATTTTATCCCCTGGCAGCCATCTTGGACACCATCTTGAATATCTTAATTTCCCCAATGATGCCAAGGTGGCATCATTCAGTTTCAGTGTACGGACATGTTGGTGAACACATTTGTGCAAAAACATTTTGTGCGGACTATTTTTTGGGTTGCACCCAAAATCTCCATTTGGCAACCAGACTATTGCTCTCCCTCACTTTGTATTGGAGTTACATCCCTTTGAGTATTTTTTTACATGCTAATCTTGTGCATGCCATAACTTGGTAACCCTTTGGACTAACTTGATGAACCTTTCTAGCAATGTGCATGATTTCAAAGTAGTGTGTCATATAGAAGAATGGTTGCTCCCCCTAACTTAATGTTGGAGTAACTTCTCTCTGATGTTTTTTTAGTCTATTCTCTTTCACTCCATAACTCCTTAACCCTTTGAAATATATAGAAACTTTGTCGGAATGTGCATAATGACGGGACAATATATCATGAACAACAATCACAACTGATTTCCTGAATTATATCTGCCCTTGCATAAATTCCCTGTTCACTTTAAACTCCTTAACCATTTGAAATATTTTAAAGAAACTTAATGTTGATGTGTATATTGTTAAGGGAATGTATTAGGACCAAGAATGGTAACTCGAGATCTGGTTTACTTCGTTTATGAATTATCTCCCTTGTTTGACTTTGGCATTTCTCAACTTCTCAGCCACCTCACCCTCAAAGCTGATTTTTGGTATGTAAATAGCATTTGACGTGTTTAATGTTTTTGAAAAGGTGAAATCATTAATTACAATGTTGTTGCCCCTGTTTTAGTTTGCCTGTTCATCCTTCTGTAAACGATCTTGTTCATTCTGTAACTCCTTATTTTGATGAAACTTTTTAGAAATGTGTACAATATTGGGGTGAATGTATGTTGGGAAAGGTCTGCTACTCTGGCTTGCTTACTTTTTAAATCAACTGCCCTTGCATATAGATTTCCTGCTCATTCCATGATGCTGAAATGAGCGTATCATGTGCCACTTGCAAAGCTCCTGTTTTCATATACTGTATCTAAGATATGGGTTAATCCAACATCCACTACCCCTATAGCATCTTGGCTACAGGAATATAAGCAGTGAGATGAAATGGACACAACTTCAAATTTCCATATATATATATAAGCCCAGGAGGAATTTTCAACAGAAGTAAAATGCAAAACTGTGGAAGTAAAACTACTCCTGCATAACAAGCAGCACTCACGCAAAACAGGCAGAATTCTGGATACAACCTGTATCAAGGACTCTGATGGAGACTGAAAGCAGGTTTCATGGAGTTTCTGTATTGAGAAGAATCCCACCATTTAAGGAGTTTCCGTATTCCACATGTGTGGGATTGTTCTCAAAACAAAGAAACTCTACTATACCCTGCTTTAAACAAATTTAACCCTTACAAAACTCTGATTGCTAAACGATCAGCAGGCATTTTGAAAAGTTAATACTTTGCTCTGAAAGCTAAATCATCTCATTTTGTAAACTGTCAGATCCTTTGAGTCAGGAAAATTCATAAACCTCTAAATGAATTAGGTTAACAGTTTCAACAATACAATAAATCTCCTGTGCCTAATATAATGTATCATTTATAGAAGCAATTTTCACAAGTGCATAGATCTGCATATGCTTCTGCAATTAGCAAATGTTTCTGCTGCATAAGCAATCTATCATATCGGTACTGCTAAAAGCAAAATTATTGACATTCGGAAAAACATCAGTGGAAACAGGTTATGCTGCGTTATCAATGTTGAATATTTGAGAAGACCAAATGGCCCTGAATGACCGGCCATAAACAAAACCTAGTTATATGTCCTGCAGATGGATGGTTGGATGGATGACTTGCAATTTTACGTCCTTTTTCACAGTATTTCAGTCATATCAGGACAATGGGTGCATGATAATGAGAGCAATTGTGCAATAGAACCCCGTTTACCACTGAATAGATACCTGCCTACAGCAGGGCTCAAACCCTGGACCACTAGATCAGCAGAACAGCACTTAACCTACTGAGCTACCAAGGCTCCTCTACGTCCTAGAAGACATTATTGAAACACTTTACCATATATGGTCATAGATGCATTTGAAGTATTGAAAACCTGAATGATAGACATCAACAAGGAAGTTAATGTTACACAGGCAGAAATCAATCATAGAACTACAGTACCTGCATACTCCTACACAATTATTGACATGACTATTCTGAGAACACAGAAACAGAGATTTTATCATTCCATGTGCAGGTGGGTAACACTAACAGGAAATGGCATTTACTATTAACTCCTAGGCATTGGTATAGACAGCAAACAGTGTAGGCCTAACTATACTGAGGGACTTTAAAAACGCACCATTGTATATCATGTTATTTTACCCAGAGTTTGCAATATTGGAAACGTTTGACCACTCGTGCGAGTTAGCATGGTTGAGTTCTGTAAGTCTGCAAACGCATACAGAGAGTGTGCAACCATGCATAGAAATTTCGAGAAAAATGGAAATTTGGTTACTTTTTCGCATAAAATTTTAACGAATTCACATTTTGTCGAATTTTAATGTTTATGCATCTGAATGAATACAACACACTGTAAAAACAATGAAAAATGGCAAAGAGCCTTGAAAATGTGTTTTATCGATGTTTGAAAATTGGATTTTTTTATAAAAAAAATAGGGTACAGTTCAAAATTTGGAGATGCCCGACTTAAAAGCCGACCAATTATTGGTATACCTACCCATGTCATGAGAGTATGTCTTAATTTACCAGTTCCAAGTTGAATAATTATTCAAATGTTGTCCATTACCTTCACTTCCGGTTTTTGTGCAAAAAATTGAATCTTTGCAAAATGACGTTGAAAAGAAAGACATGTAACGGATAAAAAGAGAACACAAAGCATGAACAATGAATAACCTCTGAATTTTATGTCATTGAAATCTGATCAGCAGTTACGAAATTGCAGCAAACTGAAAATCACGCTTCAATCATCATTGGATTAATGCGAATTTATCTTCCTTTAGGAATATTCTAAAGCCAAATTTTGCCTTCATTTTGAAAGCTTGTGTTCCCAGTTAAAATTGGAATAAACCAAAATTACAACAGTTGATGGCTGTATGAAACAAAAATTCATTTTTCTAGCATATCCAAAGCTACAAATTGGTGTGTTTCTAAAGTCTCTCAGTATAGTAAAAATGTTCAGTTTGTAGTAGTCAGATTAAGGTATGGCCGGTCTGTTGTTCTGCCAAATATTTTATCAAACAGCCCTTGCTATGACAAACAAACATCAAAGAAAATAAAAGCATACTGGTTAAGGTGTGCCAAGTTACCATATTAATCCCAATGAATGACCCAGGGGCATTGCATTTTACAAAAGGGGGTTGGGGTGGGTATATAGGGTGGGGGTGGGGGAAGGCTATTTATGACCTACAAAAATAGTAAATCAGCCACTGCAAAAATACTTGTAATAAAAAGTTTAAAGGTGAATGGATATACATGTACTTTCAAACCAGGGCTACAGAAATCTGATTTTTTGTCGGTTCGGACCGATTTTGAGTTCGAAAAACCAATTCAGTTGGCATAAGGCACATCTTTTTCGGTCCGAAAAGACACGATTTGCGAAGTATGATGACATAATTACCTGGATTTTAGCCATGTGTCATATTATTAATCCAATAATCACACACTGCTGTCAAAAGTTATCACAGATAAACAAAGTGTCGATTGTCTTGCCAAGGTGTGAACACTGACTCAATTTTAGAAATCTTCGATAATTAGCACGGGTCACAATATTGGCCAGGGGCGAAGATTTTGCACAACTCGTAATACACACACTGATGCACGGAAAAAGGCTGTGCAACGTAAGTTTACTGACTATTGAATACTTTCATAGATAGCATAAGGAAAGAATTTGACTAGCAAAAAGAAAATTTAAGCCGGACTTGATTATGTGCAGTCTGGTCAGGTTTTTTTTTAAGCCGACGTCATTTCTCGCGCAGAAATTTTTTTTCTTCGTCCGAAGGTACCTTTTTGCAAGTAAATTTATATTTCAAGGGAATTACTCGAATACAGTATAAAGTTTCCTTTCAAAAGGAAAGGCTTGCCAAGTTAGCGCTTTGTTTTTGAAATGTTTGTGGTATTTTGTGGTTTATGGTTCGTGGTCTTGGCTTGGAGACACTTTCTTCATTTAAAAACGTCCACAACTGTAGTAACAATGAGGTTACGCTACATTCTGGTTGTTCTGACAATCATATGATAACCTTCAGTGAAAAGGTCAATTTTTGTAAATACGATCAAACACCTTGTCTGTAAAACCAGTAAATGCTTTTAAATAAGGCTGTTGGCACAGACCCTGATCAGACTGTTCCAACCTGTAGTCGATATACACTCTACACTGTTTGTACAGGCTTTCAGTCCAGGTTTTACAAACTCCAGAGTCCAAAGTCCAGGTTTTACAAAGTCTGAAATCCAGGTTTTACACAGCCCGAAGTCCAGAGTCAAAAGTCCAGAGTCCAAGTCCAGTCCATATTTTACATAATGCCTGCGAATTGCGCATGTCGTTATTTGACCTTATTTGACCGTGAACAATTAAGAGACATTCAAATACAACGGATAAATAAATAAAAAAAAATAGTAATAACTCATGTTTTAGTAAGGCAAAAGATGCTAGACATGTTCGATTATTTGGTGTGCCAGATTGTGGCGTGTCGTTATTTTTCGGTGTTCAGGTAAAAGAAACAGTCAACCGAAGTTGCGCCCCGTAGACACTCTCCATATATTGGTTCTCCGCTTGCAATTACAAACCATTCTCGAAGCTGGGAAGAAATCAGCGTCTTCCGCTGGAGTGCGCATGACAGAAAGTCATAACCTGTCTGAATATATAGAGGCGGCAAGCCAAAAGTATGTCAATCGTAAAACTTTGGCCAATTCCGTAAATGAAGATCGGTGAGGATGTCCGAATGGTACAGCCATGTGTAATTTCACTTTCGGTCTGACTGTCTCTGCGCTTTAAAGCGCATTTTTCACGCTAAGTAAGAACATGTGGACTAAATGGCTACTTCAGCGATGACATCTGCGTTATAACTGCGCTCCAGTGTAGTCATTAGTTTTCGTGACTTTTTTTGGATTGTGGAATATGCAGTATAGTCATTAGTTTTCGTGTCTATTTTGGATTCGTATGACGTCATTGGCCGTCCGGACCGATTTCGATTTCATAATTTCTGTAGCCCTGTTTCAGACAAAGCAATTCAACTATTTACCCTTTTTTTGCCTCCCTTCTCAAAATGGGTCAGCTATTTGAGTAAAGAATTTGCTCCTCTAGGAGCGAATTCTTTACTCAAAGAGCGGACCCTATTTGAAGAACTGTATCCTCCAGAGAAGCAAACAGGAATTCATGTTATTCCCCTTTGTAAAATTTGTATTTATTAGGATTAATATGGGATTCTCTATGATCCAACCAACTACACTAATACTGATCTGACAAACCCCATCTCTGCAAGTGAAACACTTTATACATCCACCTTTCACCCATCTCCTTGCCTTTTTGCTTAAAAGACAGAAGACTGAAAAAGAAAACTGGCCAAAATAATTAACTATCTTAAGTCTGTCTATTCCAACTTATGGCAGCATAAAATCATTTCTCCAGGGTGGCTTGACTTCTAGTATGGATACAAGGAGATCCCCCTGACATGAAATTACTTGCTTCCCTTCTTACAAAGGTGGGGCAGGGTGGGGTGTATTGTTAAAAGAAACCCTTTTAAGAGTGGACAGCCTTGGAGAACAGGTTCGCTACAAGGGATTGAGCATATCATATCTAAAAACTATTAAATTCTGGTGGTATCCTAGCAGGCACACAATGTTGAGTCAACACTGAATCAACCTTGATTCAACATCATGATGTTGTATCAAGGTTGATTCAGTGTTTTGAATCAAGGTTGACTCGATGTTGATTTAACGTTGAGTGCCCGGTGGGGTATTCATACACCTATATTATGAAACTTATTAAATACAAAATTATGGAACATCATTTTCTGCCATTTTACAGCAGTCCTCTTGGGCACATGTGACTGAAATAATCATTTGGTACAAAATTTGAGGTATAATTTTACTTCATTATAACATATATATCACCCAATACTGTAGTTACGTCTTTGAGTCCATATGCATCATGCTAAAAATTCAATTTAATATCTTTTGACACAATGATTCTGCACTGACACATCATGTTTCTCAAGTTGGATTTTTTTTATTTTCAAGGTAATAGTTATCGAAACAAAATGCAGTTGACTCAAAAACCATCAATCTCAAAGTTCCCTCTAATATCAAAGAATATAGTCTAGACACATTATTTAGGATTATTAATGTATATTACTCGTATATTGCTCTCTTTAGGAACAGTCTTATCTAGATCTAAGTGTCTTGTGAAAAAATTTCAGTCAAAATATTTTGATAATTCTGGTAATATTAGATTTCCCAATAAATGTTAGCCTGTTTGCATGGCGACAGAACATCATAAACAATCATGCAAAAAAATTAACAAAATGAGTGCCCAACTCAGATTCAAACCCAGGACCTTCTGCACTATAAACAAACATTTCGACCCTCTCGACCACAGTGCTTCTCTCAACCACCCTGCAATGCAGAAATGTGTCAAACAAATCTGATGCAGATGGAATGGCAAACAGTGTAGACCCTGATGAGACTGCTCCTAAAGAAGCAGTCTAATCTTGTCTGCATTGTTAAATAAGACTTATCTCACCAAACACTTAGAATTTTAATGGTAACTTTTCTAGTAGTTGAAAGTCCTACCAACCTTATACTGATACTATTCCTGGCAGCTTCAATCAAATTATTCAAACAAACTAATTTAATAAAACAACATACCACAGCACAACATCAATATCTCCTGATGGCATTCTGTCAAATATTAAAACTTTAAACCTTCAATATCAATAACAGGTTTCCACTAACTGACATGCTCAAGCCTTGTGATCTTTTATTCCTGATCAATCAAACAGTAGCAACAAGGCTGCTGTGACCGCAATTACTATAAATATTGAGATACAGTTGTCTCTCATTATCTCAAACACTTATACATGTATCTCAAAGAAACCTCTTATATCAAACAATATATTTTGGACACATTTCCAGTAGTTCATTACATTTCAACTCCTGTTATCTCAAACTACTGTTATCTCCAACTACTGTTATCTCAAAGTATATTTTCTGGGACCAGAAAATTTACTTTGAGATATCAGTAGTTGGAGATGAACTTCAACTTTGAGATATCAAGAGGTGACTGTATCTTTAGGTGATTTGCATTTCTTTCAGGGGAAGCCACTCTGCTACTTTCATTTTACCTCCCTTTCTAATTAGGATGATACAACCTTTTTTTGATGCAGTCAGATTGATTTGTTGCTTTACCTCCACGGTAAACAGCTATGGTCATGTCGGGACGACCAGTTAACATAACCACACTATTCCTGGGCAAGCTTTGACATCCTAAGCGGTTAACCAGTACTAAGTGCACATATTTTTGCCAGAAACTGATAACTACCCTTCTTGGAAACTAGACCTGGTATCGAACCAAGGACCTCTGACTTATAAGTCAGGTTCCCTACCGACTGCACTACGTGGCCTGGCTTGATGCAGTCAGTAAATATTTTTAACCTTTAATGTGTCAAACAAGCAGAAAATAAAATTTACATCTGCAAAATTTAAAAAAATATTTTGTCTTCAGAATTCAAAGACTATAGGCCAAACAGTGTAGAGCCACTCACTATGAGCCTTCTTATCTGGATCTATGCTGTTTGCAAATTCAACTGTTTTTCTTTTTTTGGTGCTTTAAGTGGTAGGCTGGCTGGCACTTAAGTCAAAAAATGTCTTTTGCTGACAAAGATATGTTCTTATATATGAACAATTGAGCAGTCAATACAATTCTGAATGCAAGCTTATGGACAAATTGATTTTTACATCCTTTTCAACAGTATTCAAGCATATCAAGATGATGGGAGGCTGATAAAGAAAGGCTGTGTGCAATGGAACTCTGCTGATGGCTGAAGATTTCTGCCTCCAGCAGGAACCAAATCTGTACCACTAGCCTCGTAGGCCAGCACTTAACCCACTGAGCTACAGCCCCTGGCCATATTCATAAAACGACTTAAGTGGTTGCTATGCTGTTGTTAAGGCTAAATTTCTTTGAAGGAGACTCCCTACAACTATGAAATTTGCTCTGGTCATGAACAGTCTGAAAAAGACTGTTCCTCCAGAGCAAATTTCATTGTTGTAGGGAATCTCCTATATAGAAATTTAGTCATAGCAACAGCATAGCAACAACTTATGTGGTTTTATAAATACGAACTCCAGAACTCTTGAATGCATATGCTTATAAGTCTGAATATGTAATTAAACATGTGAATACTTTCTTGTCTGAATGCATGGCTGTCACAATGCTTGTTATACATGTAAGTCTGAATGTAAGATTGTAAATTATGTTTTATTTTATTATATATTAAGTCTGAATGCAAGATAACAAGGAAGTGCTTTAGTTTAAGCCAGATTAAATGCAAAATTGGCACAGAATCAACAACTATATTTCAAGTCTCTTAATGTGAGGTTATACATGCAGTCAAGCCTTCTTTTTCCATGTAGATCTGTACAAGTCAAAACTCATAAACCATAGAAACATAGATTAAATCCAAAATATTTAGAAACAGAGGCATAGAACCCCAAATGGAAGTGTGATCAGGAGCTGATAAGTAGTATGCATCACCTGCTAAGACGGTATTATCATACACCTGCCATATCTATGTATCAGACGAACTAAAAGCCACATGGTTTCCGCGATTCCCAACAAGTTGGATATTAGTTTAGAAATGGCCACATTGTAGGGAACACGGTCAAAACAGAAACTTTTAAGTCAGTATTTTAAGGTAAGCGCTGAGTACTTCTGAGATAAAAAAAAAAGGTAAAGGTTTTCCTTAGCCTAATAGCCCTAGGGGCAGTGGGGGTTAGAGACCCACTGTATCTTGGGCACAGCTGATGAAAGGCGGAGCCCATCTCTCTCCTTTCGCTGCCTTATCCTTCCCTGATTCGAAAAAGGTACCCATTTACTGCTGGGTTGACAGAGTTTTCCAGTCTCAGATGCTTATTTCTGAGATAAGGTCCCTAAATACAGATCAACATACAAGGCATGACCTGTTTCTAATAAAGCTGAAAAATTGGCTAAAAGCTATCAAGTTCCAATGGATACCATTCATCAATAGAGTTTAATCAAGAACTAATAGCTGTGCTCAAGTTTAATTAAGAAAAATCCACACATTGCTAATAAAAAGAGAGAAATCGATACCATCAAATGCATTACCCAGGAGCTTTAATAAAGAAACAATATTCTTTGCCTTATTTGTCCAAAAGAAATACGACAGGCAGCACAAGAGAATTCACAGAACTGGTTTATATGAACAGTAAAGGTGCAGATTAGCCTGCACATGTATATGTGCAGGCTGTTCTTCACCTTTTCTGTTCACAGAATATTTTCTTAAAAGTGTAAAGAAATACAAAAGCCGAACAGTGAATGATATCACAAGTAAGACTGCACAAGTCCACAGACCGGTTTCGAACTTTGATATTTGCATGATTTTATTCCTTGGGTAAGGTTTCCTCTGAGGCTCTTCATTTACAGATCATTCTAGGAAAACAAATTATTTCTGAGAAAATTGCATGCTACCAAATTGTTGAATGCTTTAATTTCCAGAAAGAGATGCTCAGCAAATATTCTTTTTTTGTTTGCCCATCTTTTACCCTTCGGCAGTTTTATAGTGAATAAGATGGATGGATGGATGGATGGATGGCTGGATGGATGACATGACATGTGGTTTCATGCCCATTTCAACAACATTTCAGTCATATCAAGCCAAGGAAGGCAATAATAAAAGGCTGTGTGCAATGAAACCTCATTTACTGTGGAAATCCTCCTTCAGAGGTATTCAAACTTGACAGGTAAACAGCATTCAGAGAATAATGAACATGTAACAGATCCTTAAAGTGTATGAGAGCACCTCCATATTTTCCCATCATTTTACAAAGGGGGACAATTTTTTACTACCTGTTTGCTTCCTTTGATGACAAAGCCCTTTGGAAAGGGTCTTTTCCTAATATCTTTTGTCATTGTGCGAAGTTTCAACAAAATCCTTCACCTTTTGAAGTTATGCTCCAGATAAGAACTATGAATGCATAGAGGCACTGATGGCAAAACAGACAGACCACTGTCTATACCCTTTGCCTTCCAAAGCAGCTTATGGTAAATGGGTACACTTTCAGGGGAAGCAACTCAAACATTTTCATTTTGCATCCCTTCTAAATAGGGCGTTTTAAAAGAACTCTTAAAAGAAAGACTTTGCTTCTCTTATAGCAAATTCTATATTTTAATAGTAGATCCATTTTAGACTTATGCGGTCCAGGGAAACAAACAGGAAGTCACAAAAGTTGCCCCCCTTTGTAAATATGGCGGGAAAACATTGAGGTGTAACCATACATCTTATGGAATCCTGCTATACAAGCTATGTTGAAACTCTAGATGTTACCAGTCTCTAAGCTGCATTCATACTTTCTTCTATAGAAAGACCATACCGGGTATTTCAAGACCCAACGTGGAAATGACCACCCTACAGGTTGGAGATCGAAACATAGATGTGAACTATCCCACATTCCACAGTTTCCTGCAGGCTTTATAATTTTCATTTCTGAGACGCTGAAAATAAGATCACAAATTCAGTTGTTGATATTATAAAAGTTCCCAAAAGCAAGATCACAAATTCAGTTGTTGATATTATAAAAGTTCCCAAAAGCAAATCAACTCTCTCAAGACAAATGAGGAATTATAAGGATCATTATGGCATTACCCATTGGCAAAATATTCCATTAATTCTTTTAAGCAGAAAAATGGCTCCGGCAACTTTGCATCAAGTGAAAACAAGTCTTCAGCTACTATTCATTTGCCAAGTCTAGATAATATCATTCTTGAGTCCTACTACTGCATTTTATAACAGTAACAGACAAGCTATACTGTCAGGGATAAAAACGGTCTACATTGTTATTCTTTTTCTAGAAAAAAGTATGTTAATGAATCTTATCCAGGCGCTTTAATGAGAAATGAGAAAGAAGAAGGGCCAAGCCCGAGAAATTGATATAGTGGCATTTTCAGTGAAACTAGGTCAAGGTGACCATGTTTTCTGGGCATTGGTGCACATACTGATGAAATTTCAAATGTCAGAGACTTATGGAAGCTGAGATTCAGGCCTAAGCTAAACTAGAGGACTATTGGTCCTGTAGCTCACCTGACTTCTATCAACATAATGTCCGCATCTGCTCATTTATGTAATCACATATACAAAATATTATACCTTAGACTTAAATATTTTCTGAAAACTTTACTGGTAAAGCGTTTTCCCATACAAAAGCATAATATACTAAAGTTGACCTTGCCATGAATTGTGTCATGGTCAAGGCAGGGTCATCATTTGAACAAATTTTGTAGGGCCAGAGTCCCCAATGCTACATACAAAGTTTCGAGGGCATTGCTCTTTCGGTTATGGAGAAAAAGTTTTAAGGGTTTTTACCATATATGGGTGTGGTGGTCATCTTGGTCATGTGACCCAGACCCAATAAACAAACTTTTGTTGCCCCCCCCATCCCCCCGGCCTCAACCCCCCCCCCCCCCCCCCATCCTTCTGAGACTTAATATAAAATTTGGCTTTGATTGACCCAGTGGTTTCCCCCCCCCCCCCCCCCCCCCCTCCTTCTGAGACTTAATATAAAATTTGGCTTTGATTGACCCAGTGGTTTTGGAGGAGGAGATGTCTGAAAATGTTGACAGACTGATGACCAACAATAGTACAGAGCCTGCCTGCTAAAATCTTAATAAGGTGTCCTTTTTAGCAACAATATGTCACTGTGACCTAGTTTTCTGGGAGCAAATTAGAATCAATGTGGCTGAATACGGTGATGAAGTTTTGAGGTCCTAATGTCTGAATTAGAGAAAAAATGTGTTTGCACATGGATGGACAGTGGAACAAATGAACTGACAGATGGGCAAATGAACACATCAACATTGAACATGGGACTATGTTGCAAATAAGCTTAGCAAAAATGGACAATCCTTTGTACAGAGTGTGTGTTTGTGAGGATTCAAGTTGTATCAACTTGCTGAGTGCGAAAGGACCTGGTATGATAAGGCCCATATTTGGCCCCCAGAAAACTCATTATTCAAAAGTTCTATTTCGATAACTAAAATTCATTCATAGGAAAGTTCTAACCTTGAATGCAACAGCAAATACAAAATCAACCAGTTCTTGCATGAAATATTTGTGTTTTTAATCTTGAACATACCCATACCCCCAGCAGATTCTGACGAAAAAGACAAATGTGGTAGCCTTCGCGGCTTTTAAAATATATGAGCCCGGCCTCCAGCACATTTTATATTTTATATGCGGACATAATTTTGATACATTTACATGCCATGAAAATATTAAATGTGCTGGAGACCGGGCTCAATGTTTATTTTTAAATTTTTGTTACCAAACTGGCAGCGTTTGGAACATTTTCCCTGTTTTCTCAACACAAAAACGCCCATATCTCCGCTCATAGACAAAATAAACGATGTTGTGGGTATTCATTTTCTTAGTTAGAACACAAGGAATAATTTGGTACACATTTCATTTTGATCTGTTGGAATTTTGTGGTAAGCGTCTCTTGACTTGCAAACTTGAGTGGGTGGGGTACCTTGACAGGCCTTGTGCAGTGCACAGGTAATTAGCCGTGGTTCCCAACGTATAAGCATTTCATCAAAGGATTATTATCAAGAGCTTTCAAAGGCTATTATAAATGACTTATTTCTTAAAGGAAAAATGATTAAACTCAGTTTTTCTTGCAGTTTTCCTTCATATTATTGAACCAACATAGGCATGTCAGAAATCATGTTATTCTGAGAATTAACAAGAGTGAAACATATTATTTCTGTTTGTTCCCATACGCTCAAATGATAAGCAATAGAAACCATGCATTTTTAAGAGAATTTGAGTGGGGGCCAAAAATGGCCCTTATCATACCAGGTCCTTTGCAAAATAATAGTGTCACACCAGGTAGGCGACAATCGTAAAGGTTCTTAACTATCGATTAAAGTGAATCTAAAAACTTTAGAAACAGCATTTTCCATTGCAAATTGTTGCAAATTTGCAATCGAAAACACTGTTTCTAACGGTTTTTGACCCACCTTCGTAGACTACATGAGAGTTTTCGATTGCCGACTACACGGTGTGAGTGTGAACATTTGTACCACTACAGCATAAAGATAAATTATGGTAAAAGAGGACAACATAGCATAATTTTGAGAGGCTTTTACTATACAAGTTGAGCTTATTTTTTGTTTCCCATGATATGTTAAGTCAACAAGAGGGTCTTATATTTCTGATGGAGTTTGGTGGATCTGATGGATTTCTGATGGAGTTTGCTAATATATAATGGATAGCTTGCTTGAAGGCTGTATTAGGAAGCTCAAGGGAGAAGTAATGGTTGAAATTCAAAGAGCTGAGAGCTCTGCACTTAGTAGTTTCAAACTCAGTGTGCCATTTTTTTCGTTCCTTTTTTATCTTTTGTTTTTTCACACCAGTCATATCAGGACAATGGTAGGGTGCTAATGCTAATGAAAGGCTGTGTGCAATGGAACCCTGTTTACGGTTGAAAAAATTTCTACCTCTGGGAATTTCATAAAAAATGATGGCAGTGCTTTTGCATACATTTTGAAAATGTATCATCTGATTGTTAGTTTCGAAACACCCTGCCCTGATTGCTCCTACGGATCTACACTGACTGCCATTCCATCGTGATGGAGTCGCATCGACGCCAGTGTGACGTCGTTTCAACGTCATGTGCCCGCTAGGCTGATGCAGACTAGCTTAGTATGCTTCACGGTAGCTTGCTGTGTTTAACTAGAGGCTACTTATTTACGTGTTTACGCAAACATCCATTTTTAAAAGTTCTGGTGTCCTTTTGAATGAAAAATAACAAAAGCATATAAATATACCCGTAGAGAGGAAGCACTTTTGACATAAATTTGCATATATCCACTTTTTTCACTTACATATACACTGTTAATTGATATTAAACTGGATATTTGATTTTAGATTTGGAAACTATCCTGATTTGCATTATTACTTCTGATTTCCCATTGAACATGCAACATTGAAACAGAGTTGGTTCGGCGTCATGACGTTGAAGCAGCGTTGATTCAATGTTGTTCGAAAGATATAAGCAAGTTAGGTTTAAAACAAGTCACCCAAATTAGTGGTGTAGATACGCAATTTTAAAGGAAGTCATTATATATAGATAATAGCTTTTTTGTCTTCTTTTTGTCTTAATTAGCTGATATTACTTATATATAAAATATTTGCAAGTGGCGTGGCTCCGAAACACATGTGAAAGCGGCGGTCTCAGGAAGTCGTGTTGTGCCCGTCAATAGGGCCACGTCAGTGACGCGGCTCTGGGGACAGCCACAGCACGTGTCCCTCTGACAACATATTTAAACAACGCTTTAACGGAGCCTGGCCACGTTTCTTGTTAACTCACCTGACGGGCACACGGCGTTTGATCGGCATTGAATCAATGTTGATTCAACGTCATAACGTTGGATCAGCGTGGAGTCAATGTTTACTCAGCCCTGTGTGCCTGCTGAATACTAGAATAGTACATTTTTGTTACATACCTGTTTGAAGTCACCATCATAATCCATTTAGGGAATACTTTTTTCATGTACAAAACAGTAGCAAAGTAATAATACACTAAAGAAGCTTTCAATATTTTCATTCACAATCTTTATAACACTACGCGACCTCGTTAATAGAGGCGTGGTTTTCAGTCTACGTGTCAAGCTCGAAAAGCCCGTGCAGGAATGTTACGTTTCAGTGCACTTTGACCTTGATAATTTATTGAATGAATGGACCGTTGATGTCAGAAAAAAATCGCATGATGGTGTCTTCATCAAATTGCTGATTACATGTAGATTTAAACCTAATATGTCTTAGTCACTTATTTTGTTTTTGTTCTCGTTGAATATCTAGTGAATTTAAACAAGTAGCCCAAAGGGCAACAATTGCTCACCTGAGAGACATTGTAAACCTATAGGGATATTTAAGATGCTCAAGGGCAGCTAACTCCACAGTCAGTGGTCCAATCAGGCTGAAAATTAAACTCATCCAAAACATTATGTATGCCCTCATTTAATATATGCAAGTCTAAAAAGTATCCGATCAAGAGCACAATAGACAGAGCTGTCAAGGGCAGCTAACTTCGTAGTGGTTGGCTTGATCTGGCCAAAATTTGAACTTGTTTAAGATATTATGCGTTTCCTCATTACCTGCAAGTTTGAAAAGGATCGGATCAGTAGAAACCAAGAAAAAGTGGTGACACTGATTTTTTGGATGCTCAGGGCAGGTACTCCATAGTCAGTGGTGGGATCTAGCCGAAATGCTATCTAATCCAAGCTTTTATGCATATCCTCATTACCTGCAAGTATGAAGAGGATCCGATGAAAAATGAAAATGTGATGACGTTGTTTTCTCCATTATAAGACTATGGCATTTTTTTCAAACGCTTAAGGGCAGCTAACTCCATAGTCTGTGCTCGAACCGGCCAAATTTCGAACTCATCCAAGCTCTTATGTTTGTCATCATTACCTGCAAGTATGATAAGGATCTAATCAAAAACCTTGACTGCAGCACCCTGAAAGTCAAACTTGCTCGAGATATTGTCATGCCCTACATTTGTGTGAATTTATTTTAAAATCCGTTGAGAAATGTAGGTGCTAGAGCGATGACAAAGTTTTTCTAAAAATAGCCACAGTGACCTTGGGCACAGCATCCTGAAAGTCGAATTTGCTTGAGATATTGTCATACCCTACATTTGTGTGAAATTATTTCAAAATCCATGGAGAAATGAAGGTGCTAGGGCGATGACAAAGTTTTTCTAAAAATAGCCACAGTGACCTTGACCTTGGGCACAGCACCCTGAAAGTCAAACTTGCTTGAGATATTGTCATGCCCTACATTTGTGTGAAGTTATTTTAAAATCCATTGAGAAATGTAGGTGCTAGAGCGCTGACAAAGTTTTTCTAAAAATAGCCACAGTGACCTTGACCTTGGGCGCAGCACCCTGGAAGTCAAACTTGTTTGAGATATTGTCATGCCCTACATTTGTGTGAAGTTATTTTAAAATCCGTTGAGAAATGTAGGTGCTAGAGCGCTGACAAAGTTTTTCTAAAATTAGCCACAGTGACCTTGACCTTGGGCGCAGCACCCTGGAAGTCAAACTTGTTTGAGATATTGTCATGCCCTACATTTGTGTGAAGTTGATTTAAAATCCGTTGAGAAATGTAGGCACTAGAGCTCTGACAAAGTTTTTCTAAAAATAGCCACAGTGACCTTGACCTTGGGCGCAGCACCCTGAAAGTCAAACTTGCTCAAGATATTGTCATGCCCTACATTTGTGTGAAGTTATTTTAAAATCTGCTGAGAAATATAGGTGCTAGAGCGCTGACAAAGTTTTTCTAAAAATAGCCACAGTGTCCTTGACCTTGGACGCAGCACCCTGAAAGTCAAACTTGCTCGAGATATTGTCATGCCCTACATTTGTGTGAAGTTATTTTAAAATTCTTTTGAGAAATGTAGGCAATAGAGCGATGACAAAGTTTTTCTAAAAATATGTGATGACGTTGTTTTCTCCATTATAACACTATGGGATTTTTTTCAAACGCTCAAGGGCAGCTAACTACGTAGTCTGTGCTCGAATCCAGCCAAATTTCGAACTCATCCAAGCTCTTGTGTATGTCATCATTACCTGCAAGTATGGTAAGGATCTAATCAAAAACAGTCGAGAAAACGTGATGACGCCATTTTCCCCATTATAACACTATGGGATTTTTTTCAAACGCTCAAGGGCAGCTAACTCCAAGGTCTGTGCTTGAATCCGGCCAAATTTTGAACTCATCCAAGCTCTTGTGTATGTCATCATTACCTGCAAGTATGATAAGGATCTAATCAAAAACAGTCGAGAAAACGTGATGACGCCGTTTTCCCCATTATAACCCTATGGGGGCTATCTGTTGCCATGGAAACCAGAGTTCTGAGCTGATCTGCACCAAAACCTAATGCAGCCTTTCCCCCACCCCAATGATGCTTCAGATAAAATTTGATTGCAATCAGCCCACTGGTTTCTGAGATATTTATGTTTGAAAGTGTTGACGCACGCACGCACCCACCCACCCACCCACGCACGGACGGACGACGGCTCGACTCCCATCCTATAAGCTCACCTCTGAGCCTTCGGCTCAGGTGAGCTAAAAAGTGATTTTGTCGACTGTGAAACGCTTATGCTGGGTGCCTGGACTGGCCAGTGCACCGGCGCGGGATGATCAGGGTATTAAACATCTTAGAGTATGGATTCCTTGGGACTCGTGGGTTGTACAGGGTATTCCCTGATCAGACTGTGCCGGTGCCGGGGTCTGTCCGGATACCCATTGTTGGCGCATGTCTTGACAATTAATGCGCTGGAAACTTGAAGGGCTACAAAATTAGTATGATTCCCTCTATAATGAAAACAATTAGCAATAATATGTATGTCAGCCTGTCCGTATTCTATAGTCACCTGATTTATCGTAGAAATTCGCACATCTTAAATTTTGTATAAGAAATGCCTGGTTAAAATTGCCAAAAAGAAATGATTTTTTTCTGGACCTGGAATACGGGACGCAGCTGGGAGCTGGGTCCCCTATTTCAGATCCGACAACTTGGAATATGTATAATTGACTTGAAATCATTGTGCACACATCGGTATTAGGTAAGGACATCACAGCTTGTATTATTTTTATTGTACTTATTATATGTATGGGCCGGAGGCCTTTATTTTGAATAAAGTTTTGTCAGTTTGTCAGTTGTCATCAGCAACTGTATAGCATATTGCTGGCTTCTTCAAATTTAGAGATAATTACAGAAGTAGGTTATGGTGTCAATAATCAAAGATCAGTTGTGATAATCACTCAACTTTGCTTTTCTGAAAGCCCAATCAGAATCCATCATGGTCAATCTTTGGTTTAGCCTAAACGTGCCCTCAGTAACAATGTCCCTATTAAGTAAAATCTGGTCAATTTACTAAGCAATTTCCTGATAATATCCTATCTACTCCAAATATACAGATAACCATTTCTATGGTGAACTATAACATCTTTGCATTTGAACAAGTCTGTACTATCAGGCCCATAACACTGCTGGCCAATAATTAAGCTTCTACAGGAGATGGCTTATGATACTGCTGTAAAATAGTAATATATTCAAAGTCCCACAAGCTTTCCCTCATATGAGAAATGGAGTCTTAGAAACCTAAGATTTCTAAGGAAATGGGAAGGAAAGTTATGGAACAATAGGGTGGGTGGGTGGGGAAAAAGACCTAATTTTGCCGGCTCTGCCAATCTCAGGAGCTTCCCATCCATACAGGCTCTATCCAATTCAAAGATAATGTGTATCACTGACATCTAATAGCAGCCCGCGCTTTCTCTGAAAGTGTGGTGGTTCCAACCATGTGGCAGGTATTTATATTTCTCCCTTCTGGGGCGCTTGCGGGGACGAATAGTGAAGCTTTTACCAGGCGATGGTCTTATAACACTGCTGGAATATAATGCACCCTCATAAAAGAGATGGTATACAACACTGCTGGCCAACAGTGAAGCCTCTACCTGGAGAGGGTTTATAATACTACCGGACAACAGTGCACCCTCTACCACGAGATGTTCCATTACAATGCTGGCAAACAGTCACACTTCTACCAATAATGCTGGCAAACAGTGAAACCACTACCAGGAGATGTTTTATTACAATGCTGGCAATGTCACACTTCTACCAATAATGCTGGCAAACAGTGTACCCTCTACCAAGAGATGTTTCATTACAGTGCTCGCAAAGCACACTTCTACCAATAATGCTGGCAAACAGTGTACCCACTACCAAGAGATGTTTCATTACAGTGCTGGCAAAGTCACACTTCTACCAATAATGCTGGCAAACAGTGCACCCTCTACCAAATGATGTTTCATTACAGTGCTGGCAAACAGTCACGCTTCTACCAATAATGCTGTCAAACAGTGAACCCTCTACCAGAAGGTGTTTCATTACAATGCTGGCAAGCAGTCACACTTCTACCAATAATGCTGGACAACAGTGAACCCACTACCAAGAGATGTTTCATTACAGTGCTGGCAAACAGTCACGCTTCTACCAATAATGCTGGCGAACAGTGAACCCTCTACCAGAAGGTGTTTCATTACAATGCTGGCAAACATTCACACCTCTACCAAATATGCTGGCAAACAGTGATGCCTCTACCCGAAGGGTTAATAACACTGCTGGGAAACAATGAAGCCCTGACCTGGGTGTACAACACTACTGGCAAACTATGATGCCTCAACAAGGAGATGGTATATATCAGGTAAAGCCGTCAAGGTGAAGGTACAGGTTTCCCATTGGCTAATAGCCATATGGGGCAGTGGGGCTTTAGAGGCCCACTGTATCTTGGGCACAGCAGATGAAAGATGGAGCCCATCCCTCTCCTTTTGCTGCCTTATCCTTCCCTGACTCAAAAAAAGGTACCCATTTACTGCTGGATTGACAGAGACAGTTTTCCAGTCGTTGAATAGCGAAAACGGGGCGCAATCTCACGATCCTCCCGCAACTTTCCGCACCATATATCACTGCTGGCAAAAATGAAGCCTATACCAGTAAAGGGATTATAACACTGCTTGCAAGCCTCTACCAATAAAGGGTTATAACACTGCTGGCACCACAAAGCATCTACCAGGAGAGACTTTGTAACTCCGCTGGCATACAATAAATCCTCAACCAAGAGTTGTTTTTAGTGTCTGCAAGCAAATAATGAAGCCACTACCAGGAAAGGGTTTATAGCACTGCTGGAAAAAAATAAATCCTCTACCAGAAGATTTTTCATAACACTGCTGGCAAACAGTAAAGCCTCTGTCAGGCGACTGAAAAACAATAAAGTGGTACATAGATCTGTTGGCAAACAGTGAAGCCTCTGATCAGACTGCTGCTAAGGACATGTCTTTCTCCTTTTTTGAAGTGATGTTTGTATTCCATTTTAGTGTATGACAAAAGTACTAGCATGTCTGGAGTAAATATGATCCATGGGTCTACACTGTTTGCTTAAACTGGCTCTCTGATTAGTTGTAGGGGTAAATGAGGTATTTAGATTATTCTGGAAATGCAAAATAACAGACAGATTTCTTCTGATATTAAGAACAAGCAATCTTTATGATGCTGGTCAGCCTTATTTCTTCCTTAATTTTATATACACTTTTTAGTAAAACTTATTCATTCCCTTTTTATAAATGCTTTCCAACAACTTGGATAAAAATCATCAAAATTATGATGCATTCCAAAGTACAGGAACCTACCTTTAAAAGGGAGGCAAAAATAGTTACTTCCTCTCGAAGTATACTCATCATCACCTTATGGGTATTTTGGAGTGGCTGATTTACTATGCTTTAGGCTCTAAATAACGCACCTCCCCCCCACCACCCCACCCCCTACACGAAATGCAACACCCCTCCTCTACTGAGAAGGGAGGCAAAAATAGTTACTTCCTCTGAAAGTATACTCATCACCTTTATCTTGTTTATTAGGGGTATTTAGGCAGTGGCTGATTTACCATGCTTTAGGCTCTAAATAACACCCCACTTTCCTGAAATGCAACACCCCTAGGCCAGTGATGGAAATAGCAGAATTTGCAAACAGTGTAAATCTAGAGGAGGCGGCTCCTTATCTAGATGAGGCGGCTCCTTAAGAGCCGCCTCATCTAGATCTACACTGTTTGCCCTCTAGTCTTTAAATTCTCAATATGATATATATTGGACATCTTCTGAAATTTTGCAGACGTAAATTTTGTCATCTACCTTTTGGCGCTTAAAGGGTTAAAAGACAATCAAGATTTTTTGGAATGTTTCGGAGGAGAAAAAAGTGTTATAACATTCCAAATAAATACTGTAAGTTTGATTTCATACGCATGTTCTTGAAGTTACAGCTGAGATGAATAATTTATATCCAATACAAATCAATTTTATGCGAAACAAAAACTTTTGAATTTACATAATTCTACAAAATGCAAATTTTATTTCTCCTTGTGCAGTTAATTTTCCCATCTGCTTCATAGAATGGCAACATATGATTTCCAGAAAAGGCCTCATTCAAGTAACTTTATTCAGCACTCTAACATCTGAAAATGCTTAGATTGTTTCAATTTGGTATATGTATGACTGAACTGCATGTGTCGCTGTTTTTTCGGGGGGGGTTGGGGGGGGGGGGGACGGGGGGAGAGGCTCCGTATCAAGTGGTTAGAGTGGCTCGATTATTGTGCAGAAAGTCACCTGAAGGTTGTTAGTTTGAGGCTCACTGTCGCCATCCGACGACTGGAAAACTCTCTCTGTCAACCTGGCAGTAAATTGGTACCTTTTTCGAATCAGGGAAGGATAAGGCAGCGAAAGGAGATAGATGGGCTCCGCCTTTCATCAGCTGTGCCCAAGATACAGTGGGTCTCTAACCCCCACTGCCCCTTCGGCTATTAGGCTATGGGAAACCTTTACCTTTACCTTTTTATTCCTGTCAAGTACAACAACTGTAAACTGTGTTAGTGGTATGCCCTTCTGGTACACTGATCAGTAAAAATGATTGCATGTAATTCATTTTAAAAGCAATTAGAATGAAATAGGTAAATAGATATCTTTAGAGAGTGAAAACAGTATTTAAGTGCAAAGAAGCCTTTTTCAAATAAGCCAAATAAAAAGCTACGGAATCCCTTAGTGTCAGAGCTTTTTGCAGGACACTCTACAAACCATTCCCATGGAAATCTCTTGTTTACAGATGAAACCTATTATTTTGCCAGTAATAAGGTTTCCGAATCCCTGGATTGAAAGCAGAGGAAAAGGTTTTGTATCACTAACAAATTGCAAAGCTAATGGCAAAATTCAGACTCAGTCTAGATCTCTTCTGAAATGAAAATCCCCCTTGAGACAAGATCATTCAGCTGACAAAGACAGGAATGTTTTATTGTGCTGTGATGTTGACCGATATTCAGAACATCAGATAATGGGGAGTAATGTTCTTCAGTTAAAAGACATTTTTCCCTTTCGTACACAATCAAAAAAATCTAGATCTGTCTAATAAGACAGACCTACTTGTTTTGGGATTGCTTAGAAGGGAAACCCCCATCTTGTAACAGAATTTCATTGATACAGACAACTCTCAATATCTCAAACACTGATATCTCAAATTACCCTTTTCTATCAAAGAATATAGTTTGAACACATTTTCTCTTTTTATTTACATTTGAACTCCAATGATCTCAAACTACTGATATCTCAAAGTAAATTTTCTGGGACCAGAAAATTTACTTTGAGATATCAGTAGTTAGGGATGAAACACCTGACTTTGAGATATCAATAGCTGACTGTATTTGGAGTCATTCTAGAGATGGAAAAAAACACTGTTGTATGGTCAATAAATATATGGTAGCCCATGATTTCTATTTATTTCCATAAATTTTCTGCAGAACGTTGCATCTCAGCTGTCTGCACACTGTAACAAAGAGGCCCCTGCACTACTTACAGTAGAGTGTTAAACCAGACATAACCACAAGAGTTTAAACTGCCACTAACAATGCAGGAAAGGAGTAGCTATGTGTAGCTTTCTGCTGGTAAGAAAATAAGTTGTACCTCATCAGAACCAGCTCTGAGGGAACACAACATATTTATACAGACTAATTAGAAGAGATTCATCATCAAGTACTCTCCTTATCTGGGACTGGACACACTGTAATAAAATGGAAGCAATTTCAAAGCATGAAAAGTAAGCTTAGTCTTCTTTCTCAACATGAAATATGACCAACCTCAAAGATGGAAAAGCCCATTAAGAAAACTTCTAAACCAGCAGAAATAAGCTGCTTTAAAACATGGCAAGACATATATCAGATTTACTACATTTAGTCAGAAGCATTATTCAAGGCCTACTGACCACCTGTGGCTACACCACCATGATTTTCTGCCATTTTCTGCCATTTTTACAAAGGTTAACAACTTTTGTGAACTCTTTGCTTATGTGGCGGATGAAGCTGTTCTCTTACAGGGAAGAAAAGGACTTCTTAGGGCAGCAGATTTTTTTTTACTGTCAGAGTTGTCCCCAGTTGAAAAGGGCGGCAAAAAATGAAAAGGGCAGAGTCGTTTTCCCTAAAAATGTACCCATTCACCTTACACTTCTAGAGAAACGTAGCTAGGTTACCACCCCAAACACCCTAATTACACTTTAAGAGAAACATAGGTTACCATAAACACCCTAATTATTTCACCAGAGTGCCTACCCAGGGTTTGCCATGTTTGACAATTAGCCACTTGTTTTATATACATATAACATCTCTCAACAGAACAATTAGCTATGTCCAAATTCAATCGAAATCTTTGTTTAAATTCAATGATAGAACAGTCAAAGAAATTTGTACAATAAAATTAAAGTGCCAAGGTGTTTTTATCTATGACAGTCCAAAATTGGGGAAAGTGCTAAAGTACATGTATAGTGTTTCTATCTAAAAATTTGGGAAGCAAACAGTCCAAAATTGGGGAAAATTTCAGATGTTTTCTTCATTTTTGGGAAAATATTATAACAAAGGGAAATATCAGACCAGTTGTTCACAGTAAATGATTCCCATAACAGGAGGTAAAACTTATAAAATAAAAACACTAATACAGATATGGTAAATACACTAAATTCAAACTCAAGATTGCTAAGCCAGCAGAAATCAGAAGCTTCAAAACATGCCAGTGAAGCCATATTTTAAAGCAAGATATCTATATTAGATTCACAGAATTCAGTCAGGAGCATTTCTCAGGAATTATTGCCGGGAAAAACAAAATAAATAGATTAGTTTCTCATTACTGTAATCAAACTGGGAGCCTCAATATTTATTCTCAAATTTGGTCTTCCCAATAAACCCTCTGATATTGCGGTAATTAACCCTAAATATTGGGACAATTCATCAGTTACCATAATTATCCTAAAATCTCTAGAAGTTAATTTTGCCACGTATCAAAATATTGCTGATAAATGGCAACAGTGCAGATCCTGATCAGACTGCTGATCAGGGTCTACACTGTTTGCTCAGTAATGTTTGTCCCAATGCTTAAAATTTTCATGGCATTTTATGAAGAGGATCTATGGTTATTGATAGATCTAGTGACAGAGATTGCTATTATTCAAGGGTTTATTATGTCCACTGTGACTCTTTCAATATTGTCAGGAACTATTAAACATCTTTTTATTGGAGAAACTACAATAAATCAGTCCGAAGAATAAATCAAGTATAAAATAGACCCCATAGAACTCTTACGTGAAGTCTTTGGTCCTATGACATGAATATTACAGAAAAACAGAAACTCTTTACTCTAAAGAACTGATGTCTGGTGAAAAGGGGTTTCTTACAGTATATATACAAACTGGGAATACTTAATCCAGGCTGCACGATTCATGCAATGAGTGATAAAAACTCAGGTCTAACGTCCCACCAACACAAAACACATACGGATATCGGCCCTGATAGCTCAGTGGTACAGCGTCCGCTTCGGGAACGGGAGGTCGTGAGTTCGAATCAAGGCCGTGCCATACCAAAGGCGTAAAAAATGGTACTAGGAGCTCCCTTGGCTGTCGCTCGCCTATATAAGGTAGTCCTAGGAAGATAAATTTAAGTCATCAGGTACGTATAAATTGTTACTGGATACCTTGTTTGTCGCAATAAAAGCTCTACAGAGCTTATGTTGTCTGTTTCTAATAAGTTACGTTAAATAAAGCTTCTTTATCTTTTATCTTTATCTTTAAGGATACAGGACCTTGGTTTAAAGTCTAATCTAAAAGACCACAGAAGCAGGGGATCAAACTTGCAGCCCCTGGGTCAATTCAAGCAGTATTATCAGTCTTCCCTGTTAACCTAGACATTAGTGGGGAATCTATACAGGGAAAAGGAAAAACTGGTCAGTCTGAGAGGATGTACATGCCATTTTGAGTATATAGAGTATGCACTTGGGTTTAGATTCCTTTGCATGTGGCGATCAGATGACAACTTGCATGTTTTTACCATATATGGGTGGAGCAGTTGAATCTTAGAATGCAACAGATTTGTTTTGGGTTTTCCCACATAAAGTGGCTTCATCTATATTAAAGTTGGTTCCTGTGGTTCGGGAGAGGGAATAATCTACAAGTGCTGACGGACAATGCCAGACAATGAACCCTGCCTTTCCTATAGATATGCTCCCCTGAAGCCTTTGGATCAGCAGATCTACAAATTGGAAACACTTGTCATATATAAAAACACCCTTTTGCTTTATAGTGGTAAATCTGAATAGGTTTATGCATAAAACTTTCAACTCACCATCACTGGCTAGGTCTTCTTCATGATTCTTCCTTTGTAACTTCAGCCAAAATGATGATCCCTCCTTCTTCAAAACAGCCGACATGTCACAACGGTACAGATATTGTGAGAAAACCATGATTTCAAACAATAACTGCCAAAAGTATACATGAGTTCTACCAACAACTCTGGGCATAATGTAATACTGATTCCAGAACTTCAAGTAAAACTAAAAGCGTACTTATGCAGGCATGCCTTATTTCTGACTGTTAGCAGATTTCTTTATTACCTGTGTATACCATGGTATGTCTACCATACCCAGCTGAAAATGGGTTCACACAAAAAGCCTTATTTACAGAAAAAAATGCATTTTTATGACTATGTGGGTGCGGTATGTATGTCTCAGACATATACATTATACAATAAAATGACTAGTGCCTACCAGTAATCTATGTACATGTATATGCCTATATAAGGTCATTTGTTCCCATATTGAAGGCAGGAGTAGGGCTTCAACTGTGTTTGGTGACAATAATACCTATATATAGGTTTAAATATCGTGAAAATTCTAAGTATCGGGGCAGATAAGTCTCAGCAAACAGTGCAGACTCAAATCAGACTGCTCCTAAGGAGCAGTCTGATCAGGGCCTGCACTGTTTCCATTCAATTGGCATCTTTTGGATTCATTACTGCTTTGTAAATCCAAACTGTAACATTTCGGGTGAGCTATGGGAATTCTTTTACATATCCTATTTTTTAGAATTTTAAAAATATTCAAGCAGTAACCGGACAGAGGTCTGAATGGTAAAGAGTCCAATCAGCTGCAGGATCCATAGGCTGTGAATGCAAACAGGGAAGACTCTGATCAGTCTGCACTTCTGTGCTGTCTGATCTGAGCCTTGACTGTTTACATAAACCTTTTCCTTTGGCGCAACTAAAATGTACTTACATGCTCAGCAAAGACCACAAGTGCTTCAAACTCAGGAGCTATGTCAAAAACAAAACCAGTTGCAGCCCAAAAGTCTGTGATGTCTCCTTCATTTCCAGTGTAAAAAAATATTGGACCTTTTCCTTTAGCCCACCATTTGTCTGAAATAAACAGAGCAGAAATTTCATAAAATCAAGAAATACCAGATGCTTTAATTAGAGCACAAAGCTCTTGTAATTTTCATATTTCACTAAAACTGTTGCTTTTTAAATTCCTAAAGGTGTGTTTTTCTCCAACATTACCAAACTAGTAAAGGTGTGCCCCCAACCATATGCCAGATCCTAAAAGGGCATGGTCAGTACTAGAAAATATTGACAGAAATCATTCCAAAGTCAATCAGTCAATCTACTTATCATCTCCAATCAGCTGACCAAGTTTCAAGACCCCAGCTCAAATACTTTTTGAGATATCTTGCTGCCAAGTTTAAAATGTCAAAATTTTCAAAGGGACAAAACTCAAAAAAAAATTGACGAAATTTGTTTGCAAGTTAATCAATTATTCTACTTATCACCTCCAATCAGCATACTAAGTTTCAAGTCCCTAGCCAAAATAGTTTTCGCGATACCTTGCAGACAAGTTAAAATGCCCAAATTTTCAAAGGGCCATATTAACTCCAAAAATAATTGACAGATTTCATTCAAAAGTTAATCAATTCATCTACACATCATTCCTAATAAGCTGGCAAAAGTTCAAGCCCCTACTCAAATACTTTTTGAGATATCCCAATGACAAAGTTGAAATGCCGAAATTTTCAAGGGCCATAACTCCTATAAAAATATACAGATTTTGTTTAATAGTTAATCAGTTCATTTACTCATCATCTCCAATAAGCTGGTAAAGTTTCAAGTCTGTAGCTAAAATACTTTTTGAGATATCTTGCGGACTAGGTTTCATTATGAATTTTTCTCAAGGGGCATAGCTCCGAAATGGGAGATAACTCGGACAAGTATTTTAAGATAAGGTATGCGTGATGAACAGACGGACGGAAGCACCGACAACCCAGAAGCAATATGCCCCTTCAACTTCTTAAAAGTTGGGGGGCATAAAAAATCATACCTCAATGTGCTTAAATATTGGGACACCTAAAAAACATTAATTTTCCATTTAGGGGCAAATGGAAAATTAATAGTTTTATGTGTCCCAATATTTAAGCACATTAGGGTATTCTAAAGACTAAAGTCCCATTCCCAAAATACCTGGTCAAAGCTCTGCCATTTAAAGCAAAGTGTAGCAACTGTTTGGAACAATTTCGCTTATGCCCTTTCTATTTATTTATTTATTTATTGAAGTAACATTAAGCAACAAAGTAGCTAAGGTAGAAAAGAGAGAAAAAAATGTGTAAGCCAGCCATTTCCCTTGCTTTAAATTTATATATTGAACACATCCCCTAGATTTTAATCACTGTTCTTTTTCTTTATTTTTCTTGGTCTTCAGAAAGGGAAGTATTTGAAAATGTCTGTGGAATCTCAATTAGAGGGCCATGAAGGCCATACTGTGCAAATGAAATGGTAGGTATAATATGAGGTGCATTCCCCTGATTGTCCTGTTTATCAACCTATCAAGATTGGATTTACATACTTGAGTCATGGGTCACTCAAAAATCTTCTTTATGTAGTAGTTTAAATTTGTAGACGATGACAGAAGGAAAAAATTTATGAACTCTTCAATTACTTTGAAATCTGTCCAGCAGTTTAGGATGTAAAGGTGTTTAAAGGTTTTTTATTTTTAGTTCTGGCAGCCATCTATTGCAGCAGAGCAAACTAGTTTGAGCAATTTTGGTGGAGGGTGGAGTGGAACAGTTGAGAAGTTTTAGTAGAGGGTCATCCAAAGAACATTTCTGTGAAATTATTTCAAAGTCTGTCTAACAGTTTTGGAGGATAAGTAGTTTAAAGCAAAAACTGATGATGGGCTCATGCACAACGGACAGAGGCTGATCACAATACCTCACCTTGAGCACTTTGTGCTCAGGTGAGCTAAAATAGAGGCCAAACAACCCACCAAATTGGGGCGAAATGATCCACAGGCGAATCCACCCAGGGAGAATTTGGGCAATTTTTTCTATTAGAGGTCACCCAAGAAATATTCCTGTGTAACCATTTAGGAGAAGTCAAAGTTTTTCTATGCAGAATGGTTTGAGCAATTTTATAAGAGGGTCAACCAAGGAACATTCCTGTAACAGTAAATTAATTTCAAAATCCAAGCGGCAGATCAATTACTAAACATCAAGCTCCACACTACCACATAGTTGGTGTGAAAACCGTTACATTTTCCAAGGTGTAATCGGACTGCATTAGGTACATTGATACTAAATTCCTTAAAAAAAAAAAGAAAATATAAATATCACAGAGTTATATCCTACTATCCCAAGTATTTGTTGAGATTAAAAGCAACAACATACTGTATGCAGACTTTTGAATTTTGACTAGAAAAGATCAGAAAAAGAATTGAAAACAGGAGATGTATATCCTGTTGATATGACTTAGGATGGCCCTGGCATGAAAGCCCTAAAGCTTATTTCCAATGGGGGCTATTTGAACAGATTCAAGACTTTTGGGACAAAAATGAACCTATGTTTGAAGTTGATTCCAATATGCAACAGAAAATAAAAGTTCCTAAGTTCAATATTCGAAATAACCTAATATCTAATAGAAGCAGTAGAAGCGTACAAGATCATAAGCTACATTTTGATATATAACATGTGTACCTCTCATTTTTTTGGTTACAAAACCAAAAGTAGGAACACAAAATAGGTAGGGCTTATCAGAAACATGCTTGGCATTGAGCTACTGGTTTTTGAGGGAACTGGTAGCGAGTGTTAAAAGTTTACTTATGCAACCATTTTATTTCAAAATCCTTGCACACATCCCGATTGCGTCATGTCAACACCTAAAAATTAAAAAAAAAAAAAAACACAAAAAAACAAGGACATACCATATTAATCCTATTAAACACTCTTTGGGGCATTACATTTTATGGGGGCATTATTTACAGTCTAAAATGTAGTGACTTCAGACACTGCTTAAGTACCTCTAATAAGGTACTTTGGAAGTGAAGAAGAAGATAAACAGTATTAAGGTAAATGGGAAAGAGGAAGCAACTCTACTATTTTCACATTCCTTCTCAGTAGGGGGTCAACTCTTAACCAAAGAATTTGCTCAAGGAGCAAATTCTTTCCTATAAGAGAAGATCCCATTCAAAAAGCTACCTCATCCAAGAAAGCAAACAGGAATTTGTGCAAGTTAATATGAAAACATATTTGGAAAAGAAGCAGGTTTTTTTATTAGAGCAGGGGCATTGACTCCAGGCAGCGATGTATGAAGGCCCCTTTTCTAATTGTATTTCTTGCAATGCCACCCATGATGACAGAACTCAGACTAATTGTAGGTCCTTGTAATCACAGTGTTCATGTACACAGTGCATGAATGAGTGCACATAGTGTTCACATATGTATCAAGGCCACAGTCAGCAGTCCGGCCATGGCCAGACCACTATTTTCAGCCTAATATGGTATTGGCCCTACCACTTTTTTTCAGTCGTCCGAATATGGTATTGGCCATACCATTTATTCCCCATTTACCTTCTTTGCATTTTTTTACTCTTTAAAGCGGTGATCAAAGGTTGCTTGATAAGTGATAATTGAAGCATGCAGTGGCCAGTAATTTGTCTGCAGGACGGTGTAAAAACTTCACTCACACTCGTTATGAAAGCATGATTATGATCATATCATGCAAGAAATGCAGCAAATACTCATCAATTGAGCTTTACAAGCAAAAATGGTCTCAAAATGCATTAAAATTGCTTCTAGAGGCGTATGTCCTGAATTAAAAAAAAATTCTTGGGGTAGGTCCGCCGAACCCTCCTTAAGAGAGGGACACCCACACCCCACCTCTTGCACTCTCCCCAGCTGATGCTTTCGGCACACAGGTAACGCCTTTGCAGTTCGGGGTGCACAACTTTTCATCTAAACCCCTTTCGTCTAAATGAAATTTTGTCTGAAGGCCATTTTGTCTAATGACCATTTTGTCTAAATGACATTTCGTTGAATGGACAATTTGTCTAATGGACAATTCGTCTAAAAAATCGGCCGGGTGCGACATTTAGTCCAAAAATAATTTAGGATATTTTAGAAGAAATGTCGCACCTGATTTGAAAACAATTTCCGCCATTGTTGAGCTGCCACGAAAGAGACCACCTTGATTACCTGCGTTGGATTGGCTATAACTTGAGCTACTAGACTATTAGGCATTTCAGACATTTCAATGTCTTTGAATTGATGTGTGAATAAAACTGATGTTCCAAAAAAATACTTGCCTTATAAATTATATTTTAGACAAAGTTTAGACGTTTTAGACATTTTTAGATGCAATTAAGACGAAGTGTCGTATTTGAAGAATTGTCTAATAGACTAAATGGCATTTAGACGAAATGGTCATTAGACGAAACGGCTTTTAAACAAAATGGGTTTTAGACGAAATGGCATTTAAAGGAAATGTAATGGATCCGCAGTTCCATGGCCGTATCACTTTTCAAAAGCCGATGACGGCCTGTGTATTCAGTAACAGGGTATCTACCGATCGAATTTAAGACCTGTACGAATAAATGTATTTTCAGTTCACACCGCATTTACCTTGGAGCAAATATCTTTGCTTGAACGTTTTGTCACCATATGAAACAAAGTTAAAATGATCAAGTGTTTGATCGAAATACTCCTCTTGATAAGGAACAGGCTGTCCTATGCTTACATTAACAGAACAAACGATTAAAACAAAAAAAAGCAGTCGATGCACTTCCATGTTGAAGTGTAAACAGAGTATTCGATTAATACTTTAGTAACCGGCTATAAATTACTCCGAAAACTACTGACCCGAGTACCAACTCTCATGCAAATGGTCACGGATGTGCTTCTTGAAAATCTATCTATCTATCTATCTATCTATCTATCTATCTATCTCCGTTGAACAAACATTCCATCCATCAATCCAACTGCCTACACATTGGTCCGTCTGTCAGTCTATCTATCTATCTATCTATCTATCTATCTGGCAACAATTCATCCATGTATCCATCTATCTATCTATCCGCCCGTCCGTATGTCCATCTATCTATCTATCTATCTATCTATCTATCTATCTATCTGGCAACCCATTCATCCGTGCATAAATCCATCCATCCATGCACTGCATGTATGCATGCATGCATCCACCCATCCGTCCGTCCGTCTGGCCGTCTATCTATCTATCTATCTATCTATCTATCTATCTATCTATCCATCCATCCATCCATCTCCGTCGAACAAACAATCCATCCAGCAATCCATCTGTCTGCCCATTGGTCCGTCTGTCAGTCCATCTATCTATCTATCTATGTATTAATCTATCTATCTACACTCATTTGACCTATTCCGGTGGATTCACCTATTCCGGTGTATCCTGTTTCTTTCTCTGCAACGAAACAAGCTAGAAGCGAAATGATTTTTAGGTAATTACTTTCAATATTTATTTGTCAAACCCACATATATTAAGGATCTCATTTATCAATCAAAGATACGGAAAACTGAGTTAAAAAGTGGCTGGTAATGCATATTTAACAAGAAAAATGACAGACGTTTTCAGGCCAACTGTGAAAATAGAGTCGGACAATATTTGTGTAAACAAATATGTCGTAAATCTATATGACTGTCGATTGCTCATTTTATTAGCTATCTAAACCGATTGATATCAAAATGAAATAAAATCAGTTACTTAGGTTTATTGAAATTTTAATTTATTAGCTCATTTAGCCTATTCCGGCGGATAGTATATTTGGGTAATGTCTCTGAGTTCGGAAATCCATATTAGTGCTGCATTCTCGTCATGCAATTTGAATATGTAAGTAAAACTCCATAAGGCTTTATTTGGAATTGTCATTTATCATAGAATCCTGGATAAAAATATCAAACAGTGTACTTACGGGCACTGAACCACCGAAATAGTTTTTCAGCTAAGCCGTGGGTATAGTCAGATGTTTTAAATAATCAATTATGTCAAATAGACATTTGTTTGCATAAAATCGTCTTTCATCGAGCCAGTAATAATCCGACAGTTTACTTTTGGGGCGCCCCTCGGTGGTTCTTTCGCTGTATTGTAAAAAATATACAGATCCACCGGAATAGAAGAAGGTGCGTCGAAATAGGATAAAAGACAACGTCTGGTTGTCGTCAGATTTGCCTATCTTCCTCAAATAGTTTGTGAACCCAAACAAAGGGCCTTAAACAAGAGGCTTTTATTTATTTACTGACACAAATAAATTAAAAAAATGACAGTATATTTAGACTGTAGCGCACGGTCGACTGAAACGTGCGTCGGAATAGGTCAAATGACTGTATCTGGCAACCCATTCATCCGTGCATAAATCCATCCATCCATGCACTGCATGTATGCATGCATGCATCCACCCATCCGTCCGTCCGTCTATCTATCTATCTATCTATCTATCCATCCATCCATCCATCCATCTCCGTCGAACAAACAATCCATCCAGCAATCCATCTGTCTGCCCATTGGTCCGTCTGTCAGTCCATCTATCTATCTATCTATCTATCTATCTATCTATCTATCTATCTATCTATCTATCTATCTAACTATCTATCTATCTATCTATCTATCTATCTATCTATCTATCTATCTGGCAACCTATTCATCCATGCATCCATTCATCCACCCATTCATGCACTGCATGCATCCATGCATCCATCCATCCATCCGTGCGTCCGTCCGTATGCCCATCTATCTATCTATCTATCTATCTATGTGTGCGGCGTGCAATTAGCACATGTATAGAATGGAATGCCACTGAAGATTCAATATTTAAAGAGGAAAATCAAAGATTTATGTGCCCAAGACGAATATATTGCTTTGTTGTCAGAGCTCACAGAAAAGGTGAGACCATTCCCAGGGGAACGGTACATGGAAAGTGTGAATGCTATAAGGAGTCAGTGTACTTTAGATATCTTACATACAGCGAGTATTTTGACGACTGTGTTTGTCTCGGCCCAGGTGCAGGGGTGATGTATTTTGCTTAACATGTGGCTAAAGGTCCGGTGTGCACATTGTGTAAGAAGTTTAAGGAGAACAGCCCCCGTCGGTATTCCCGAGTTGGCCAATCCAATTCATTAAGCATGTCTCTTACGTGACATGTTACACAAAGGTCTGTAGTCATCTGATGCGAGCGTACACATATGCTATGCCAAACTACAGGACCTATTGTTACCTCTAAAATATTCTTAGGTAATTGTTAGGATTCTGTTATTTCACAGATTACTTGTTAAATGAAAATCTTATTATTTACAGAACAATTTCTCTTCTTCTTTTTTTTTTCGTTTTGCCACATATGCTCATGTCCTCTCTCTCTCTCTCTCTCTCTCTCTCTCTCTCTCTTGAAAAAGACCTACCTTAGAAAAGTACTGAGTAACGTCCAATTATCAGCAAGAAAGCAGGGTAGCTCAATGGTTAGCATACTTGCATCTGTATGCTCACAAAGCCAGCTTACTAGATAAATCTGCCCCGCTTCTGCTTTAGGAAAGTATGGCATCTGATGCAAAAAGGACTTTGATTTAGCCCCTGAGTTGGTGTTAAAATTTCAGAGCCCAATTCAGTACCATATAGAGAGAATTGTCGAATGCAACCTTAGGGAGCTATTAGGGAGCTATCAATTTCAGTAGTTATGATTTGGTGTCAGATGTCGGATAATTCCCATAACAAAATTATAAACCCAATACTTTTATAGAAAATAAGAAAAAATATCTAATTTTAATAAAATCAAATATGTTTTGCTCGCTGTCGTATTTTAGTTTGTAGCCTCTTTTCTCCCTAGATAGCTGCGATTCATATGACGCTAACCTTGTGATACGCAAATGGCGAAGCACATGACTTGCTTGTGACACACATGCCAGAATGAAATACACTTTACCAAAAGTACACGTATCTTTGTACTGAGTCGTCTTCCTTTCTTAGGGAAGTTTACTCTTGCTTTCTTTTGAAAAAGGATTTCATCTAAAAGTAATACAATTGACTCTCTCTATCTCAAAGTTACACTCGTATATCAAAAAATACAATTTGACAATTTCCTATTATTCTTTACAGTTGAATTCCCGTTCTCTAAAACTATTGGTATCTGAAGGTAAATTTTCTGAAACCAGATAATTTACTTTAATATATCAGTAGTTTGAGATGATTTTCGACGTAGAGATATCGAGAGTTGACAGTACTACTTCGATTCGCCTACAAAGGAAACCAACTTCATTCTGCTCTAAAAGCGTCGCTCTTGTAAAACTGGCAGCCAAACCCACGGAGATGATGCCATATAGATCCATTTCAGAAGTCATGAGTATTGTCCACACTTCGAATGTAGAAAACAGTCTGGAAAAAGATTTAAACAATAGTTTAGAAAGAAGAAATTTTATTTAAAGTCGGTGTTCAGTATATAACATATGCAACAATAGCCTTATGGGCTACAATTGAAACAGAATAGAACCTTTCAGGCTATTTTAACGACTACCAAGAACCCAAGAGACTATACATCTATTAAGATATAACAAAACGTCACAGTTAGTTAGGGGTAAAACTGATTTTACTGGGTTCAACCCCGCACCATCTGTTTCTGCAGTGGTACGAAACATTTAATTAGCTGTTTGGTCAGCATGCATTTTTTTGTAATACAAAAAATTGAAAATAGGTAAAAATAGATGCTGAATGTTTTAAGTATAATTTGTTCTTACTGTCCAAACTGATGCTGTCGTTGGTCTGTTGTGTGAGTGGCAATTGTTGTGGTTAGGTTGTACCATTACGGAAGCTAAGGGTGAGGATTTGGATCCAGTAAAATTACTTTAAGCCCCACAGAAATCTATTAATGACCGTTCTAAGACGGTTCTTCTGTTGTGGTTCCTCTATGTTACATGATGTTATGTCCGCTTGTCTATGGTCTCTAGCAATATGGTCATCTGAATAGCTGCCTATTCTGCTTTATGTTTTGTTTTGTGTAGTAATTTAAAATAGAAAATAGGTAAAAATAGATATTGCTGCTGTTTGCACGTTTTTTTTGGGAAAGAGCTGTTCATTCGTTTTATCATGCGTGTCTTTCGTGAAGTTTCGTCAATTTGTGTGTGTGTGTGTGTGTGTGTGTGTGTGTGTGTGTGTGTGTGTTTCTTTCTCTGTTGGTCTTGAGGGCGGGATGTGGGATTTGATTGTATTAATTCCTGATCATTGCCTATCCTTTTCTTTCCTAATCCATCAATGAATCATCACGGGGAACAAAAGAAAATCGCGGCTAAGACCTATGGTGAATTAAAGATAAGGATTCAACAGCAGCAATGTATTGCCACACCTGGAGACCCCTTGGGTGTCAAGTTACATCACTAAAATACATGGCCAAAAGAAAACTACCAGTTGAATCCCGATTGGCCAAGCAACATACAAGACATTGAGTTTGATGCCCGACCCGCCGGCGTGCAATTAAAGAGGGAAGCAAAGTTATTAAACATTATCGGGTCAACAACTAAGCATGCACACTACAGCATTACATGTTTGTTATATCCAATACGTAAATTTTGCATATGCATGTGTAGCCGGAGGTTCTCCCAAGGATTGAAAAAGCCACTTCAGCTCTATCAAAGCTGAAGCCAATTCGGAAAGATGACAACATTTCTCTTGGATCAAAGGTGAAAAACTGCTGCGCTCCCTTGTCATTTCCATATTTCTATATGCCTATGTGGACCTTAGCAGCAGAGTTAGAGAAAAGAGCATAGGCCTTTGAGATGAGATGCTACCAAGGTCATTGAACATTTCATACAAGGACCATATAACCACAAGGATGTTAGCTGAAAGATCCAAGCAGTCATTGGAGAATGCTGAACTCCTGACCCTGGTCAAGAAACGGAAACTAAGGTGGTCGTGCTACATCTCAAGGTCTTCTGATTTAGCATAGACGATTCTACAGGGTACAATGAAAGAAAAATAGAAGTAGAGGTAGACAGAAGAGGAGGTGGGAACACAATATTAAAGAGTGGACAGAAATGAACTTTGCCAGCTCAACTAGGTCAGCTGAAAACAGGACAATGTGGAAAAGGATCGTTACGAAGTCATCTCTGGTACCCCAAACGATATTGTAAGGTTATGGGATGTAATAGAATAGAATGCGTACAACGAATATCTCGCATGGGATTGTTAATGGGCAACGATAATTTCTGATAAAGTAATGGCACTTGTCAATGTCCTAAATCAACTTCCTTGATAATTTTGAATTCTATGGCGAAATTTTACAGAGTTGATCAAAGGAACAAAAGCTTTGTGTTACCCTAGAACTTTTTTTTCTCATGGGTTATCTGATCTTGTCTTGGGGCTTGGGTCTATATACATGTATAAAGTCAGGAAAAGGTGTATAGGAAATCAGAGTTGAAAGCAGCTTTATTCTGAAACTTATAGCAAATTTTCAGAGTAATAAAAGGCTTCTGTTGTGTTCAAGACTTTGTCCCACGAGAGGGGGGTATCTGCTACCTCCCAAACCCTAAAACACACACTCATGGAATATAGACATGCATGAAATGGTGATAAAATCTATAGAAAAAAAAAAGTAAAAAGTATGCAAAGACCAGGAACTGAAACAATCAAAATCCAAATCCAGCCCTCAAACCATAGTTGGAAACAACTAAGATTACAAATAATCAAGATACAGAGAACATATGGCCAACCGAGTGAGCAGCTTGTTCCCAAAAGGTGGCCACTCAGTAACCCAAACCGAACCAAAAATAATAATAACATACATATAACATAATTTAAAGAAAGTTTATTGAAAATCACAACTAATCGTCTACTAAGGTTCTAATGGTGATAAGAATCATAGTTATTAGAGTAATAAAAGTGTCCTGTGATGAACTAAACAAAAAATGTTTCATGGGGTTTGGCTGCCCTGCCTTTGGGCAACAAGAGAATAAAACAAAATGGAAAATCTACAAGTGAAATAGGTTTGCAGAGGCAGAGTAGTTTGCGATGCTTTCATTTGTCTTTGATCTTGTGACTAAATTCTCCCGGACTTCAAGGATGCAGTCTAGTCTAGTCTATCCCAAAACCTTGCGTGGTCATTGAGGCACCACAGATGACTTTCCAACAAACCCTTTCCGCCTAGTCCTGTCATCACCTGCCCTAGTCGAGCTAGCAAAGTCCATCCCTGTCCATTCCTTAATATTGTCTTCCAACCTCTTCTTCTGTCTCTCACTCTTTCTTTTTTCCTTTCACTGTACCCTGCAGAATTGTCTGTGCTAATTTAAAGAGTAACTACACTTCAGGAACTGACTGAATCAGGTCCCAAACCCTATCCCCAACATCAAAGGGAAAGATTGACAAAGACATCCCAACAAACAAAAAATTACAAGTGATAAGCCGAGTCAGCAGCTCTTTCCCAAATAGGCGGCAACTCAGCTATCTTTACTGAACTAAATAATTAAGACCAACAGAAGGGTTACAACAGACTAAGCAAATTATACGATAAACATTTAACAACTATTTTTACCTATTTTCTATTTTTATTATAGAAGGGTTGAAATGAGAACACAATAAATTAAACAGCACCGAACAAAAAACAAATGCAACCGCAACGAAAGTACCGCCTTGGGACGGTCAGTAATCACTACTGGGGGTTTAAACCGGTTTTACTGGGCCCAAACCTTCACCCTCACCCTCCGCCGCGGTGCACACAATTAGTTGGTAGTTCGGTTCTTATAGACCTAACTCATCAGAGAGTCATCACGGCCAACAATTATAATCAAGAAAAGAATGTGATGAAGCAAGGATGAGGACTCGACAGCCAAAACGTGTCGAGACACCTGGAGATCCCTGGGGCGTCAGCAACACCACTGGAACACTGGAGCAAAAGAAGATCACCAGTTGAACCCCGGTGGGCCAAGAAGCAGACAAACATCCGGCCCCATCCAACTAATATATAGCTTTATGTAGGGACTATCATAGAGTCTGAACCCCGACCCACCGGCGTGCAATTAAAGAGGACAACACAGTTGTCAACCGTGATTGGGTTAACCACTAAGCCAGAATACCTTGAGGCACGGCCACACCTACTCAGTTTCTTTTTCCTAATCAAGGTCAGGAGTCCGTCATATTCTCCAATGGCTCCTTGGATCTTTCTGCAAACATCCTCATTAGTGACGTGGTCCTTGTATGAGATGTTCAGTAACCTTCGAGAGAATCTCGTTCTTGTCTCTAGCTTTGCTGTCAAGGTCCATAACTAACAGGCATACAGAAATAGGGATATGACAAGGGAGCGCATCAGTTTCACCTTTGATCCAAAATATATCTTTTTATCTCTCCATACTGGCTTAAGCTTTGTCAGAGTTGCTAGATATGGCCCAAAATCGGCATCACTTTCCACCCCTTAGTATTTGTTGCCTCCTATACAGCATTGGTAACAATGAGTAACAATGGTAACATCATATATGGAAGGCACTTAACCACATCAGCTGTTACCATTGCAATATAGGAAGTAACAAATGCTAAATGGTGGAAAGTGGTGCAGATTTTGGGCCATATATGAGAGTTGCAGTGGCTGGTCCAATCCTTAAGAGATCTTCCGGTTTTGAGCCGTAATTTGAGATACTTGCTGCAAGGTATTTGAAGCTTGTTACTATCCCAAGCTTCTGTCCTATAACTTTGATCTCCCTCTGAATGCCATTAGCGCTGTTTGTCAGTAGCTTGGTCTTCTCAGCAATTATCTTCATTTTATACCTTGTGCAGGTTTTGTCAAGACTTTCAACTTTTGCTTTCAGTTCCTGTTCTTCCTCAGCTAGAGCGTCAATGTCATCGGCAAGACGCAGATTGGTTATAGTTCTGTCGCCTGTAGTTATCTTTCCATCATGTTCCTTCAGAGCATAAGTTACAGTCCTTTCGAGAAAAATGCTCAAGAGTGTGGGTGAAAGAAGGCAACCTTGCCTAACTTCAGCTGTTGTTCTGAACCATTCTCCTGTGCTGCCATTCATCCGAACTGCACTTATAGCCTTGTCACAGAGGTACTCAATGGCGCGAACTAGATTTGCGTTGATATTGAACTTCCACGGCTGCAAGCTATACCCTGTCAGATGCTGTTTTGAAATCTATGAAGACATAATACAGATTCTACTGATGTTGAAGGTACTTTTCACATAGGATATTGAGGTTGAAAGTCTGTTCTGTGATGCTTCTTCCGGCTCTTAACCCGGTCTGTTTTTCGGCTGGGTTCAGAGCCAGGATGGTGTCATATATTCGAAATTTGACCGATTATAACCTATCTATATATTTACCCTCCACCTATCAACCTATCTATATGCCCCGTCGAACATTTGGTGAGTAGAAAGAAAGGAAGGCTCTGGAGTACTCTTAATCCCTCTTTTATAGTCTCTGCTATAACGTCTGGGAAATGCACCTCTGAAGTATCCCATTGCTTAAGAACAATAGAACAATTATTGATTAAACCTCTTCGTCAACCCCATCTGCTAGTGCTTCAACTGTTTAAGCTCATATTTATCACGGCCTCCTAAAAATCCTACGCCCGGGCCGAGGATCGAACCGGGGACCCTTCGATCCAAAGGCGAACACTCTACCACATCGCTGTAAAAGTCGGATTGTACCGCAAGGCAGTACAAGTGTATTATATATATACCTAACCCATACCCTGTAACAGATTTATATCATATTCCTTCCAAGCTTCCACTGTAGAAAGGCGTCGTGGACGAGTGGTTAAAGGTTTCGAGTCTGAATCGCCAACAGGCCACTCAGCAACTGAAAAAATCTCTCCGTCAATCCAGCCGGTATTTTTTTCGAATCAGGGAATGTAAAAGACAGCTTTTTCACTTTATGTGCCAGTGAGCCTGCAAGAGCTGAGAAAAAGGCAGGCAGTGGTAAAAAAAAGAAGCAAACTCAACAAAAATGTTGTTTTAAAGGTGCCTAAGAAATATAAATTACCTAAACTGGATGAAACGTTAACGATGACTCAGGAACAGTGTGTATTAATGGTCAAAAATGCAGTCAAAAAGTTTTGAACTCAGAAGTTATGTGAGATTGCTGCACAAAAGTCAATGTTGGAAGTGATCAATAGCAAAGTCACAGACTGGAACAGTGTATCCTGTATGGAAATCAGTACAGGCTAATAGGCTAGATGTTATGCGAGTTAAGGCGCCAATTCAGACAGGGACTTATTTTCTTCATACTCACAAGACAACTCAAAATTGAAAGTGCTGTTGAGGCAAAATGCTCTCTGTGTTACATCGAGGACGAGGATTTGACGCAGTTGTTGACAGGATGTCCAGCGCTGAATTCAGAGAGAAGTCAGTTTCTGAAAGACCTTAAGGAATGCCTTCAACATTATTTAATTGGGACTTCACATATGGTCAGAGTGCTTCAGAGAGAGAGTGCTTTTTACAAAATCCATAATAACCAGACAATAGTTAATAAGGATAAGTATCTGTCTGAGACCGGTAGAGGGAAGATGAGAACAAGATCCCACCCCTTTCAGTATCACCGTCCAGTTGCTTATTCAGACGGTTTGAAACATTCCTTCTTCCCAAGGTCAATTGCAGCTTGGAATTGGCTTACAACTGAAGCTGTCTTTGCGGGGCAGTTGATGAGTTTAAGTCCAAAATAGTGTAAACCTCAGGTTGGGCAGGGATAGAGCATGTAATGCCTAACCCTGAGGACTTCTTGTAAATAGTTTTAAATCTGTGTGGCCCTGCCATAGGTTGTGTTAATACTATTTTTGTTTTGAAACTTATGCGCCACACCCCGCGCCTGCCATCATGGTCAGTTACTGACCGAGTGTAGTATCGAGAGAAAGAAAGAGACAAAGATACAGCTTTTGACAGACTGTAGCAAACTGACACTCATAACTATACCTGGTGATAATGCCCTCATCTTAAAGTTAGAATCTTTGACCCGTCAGTTGTTTTATAAATTACAACCAAACGGGGTTGAGAGAGTATCTATAGATAGAAAGATAGATAAAAGAAGCTATTTTTACGTAAACACCTCAAAGACGACTAAGGAATCAATGTGGTTGCCATTACTTGCCAATTCCTCCTGCAGTTGACATTTCACTATAAGACAAGTTACTGGGCATCTGATTCTGAGGATGCAAGAGCACATACATGAAGACGGAAAATACAGAAGAAAAAGGAAGAGAGCCTCTACTCTGTCATCCTACCCCTACAGCTACAAGGCTATCGTGTAACCTTTACCGTTACCGTTTGTTCCACTGTTGATTCATCCTTCTAGAAAACATTACATAACGTCACTTTGGATAGATATTTACGTCAGCTGTGTATACTTTGTAAAAGATTTCGGTGCTTCGCCGTACCATTAGAGGTTTTTGTTGAAAGCCACAGCTTGTAAAATTTCAAAAGGTTTCCAAATGAGAAAACAGCCACTTCCTGTTTGTAAAAAAGTACACATGTCAACTTGTCAAACAAAATATTTTTACAGTTTTGAGAAAAAACAAGAGTCTGTGAGAACATGGGGGCAGAAAACAGTATCTTAAATAATGTAGAATGGGGAGCAAAATATACAGACACTGGTCAAGACTGGACAATTGAAAACGGCGAGCTAGAAAATGGAATTGAAATCAGCATGTTTACAGTTTCAAAGAAAGAGAAACAGCAGAAGGAGCTGCTCCGAAAATTGGCTAAAGTAACTAATTTCCACAATAATGTCAAAGAAAGCACTTACTTTAAAGTTATTTTTTAAAGACTTTGATTGCTAATCACTTGCATCAATGTAAATCTGAGCCTTCTTTGACCTTTCACTTTTTTTAATGTGGTGTGAACTGTCAGCTAGTACATTAGCTGGTAAAAAGACACACAAGTTTGCCACTACTGTACGGTTGCAGCATTTATGCCACTGATAACAATATGTTCTATCCTATGAAAACAGCATTTTTCATATCTGGTGCATTTTTATCATATTTAGTAAGCTTTCACAGTGACCTATAAATACAGTGACTCGCGTATTCACCTTTCGGTCCAAAGAGGCATATCGCGCATGGGACTGCAGCGCCTCCTACCAGACCGCCATTGTAAATACAAGCTTAAAAAGCTTGAATTTCTGTCAAAAGTTGGCGGCTTGCATCGCCCATTTTATCAGTGTTTTCATAGTGAAATTATTATGCAACGATAAGGTAAGTTTTGAATATTATAATGATGTATTAGAATATAAGTATTGTGATGACTTTGCTTGGTTTTGGAGTTCATTTCTAACGATGTAAATTGAGAAACTTTGGTCACTCGAAACAAAGTGGCGCCGCCGCCGTAAAAGCCATCACTTCTTTGACTTCAACTTCAATGTGGATTCTTGTCAAAATCCGCTAGGCAGACATCTCGACAAGGGTTAGAATTTGTGCACGCGCGAAGTCAGATGTTCCAAATCAAATAAAAGAAACTCGGGTGTGAATGTTAAGTAAAAATGTCCAACATGTATTTACACTGTACATATCTACCTTGGCTTACACTCTTGATGTGGGCTGGACAGCCAGCTTGAAGCTGTCCAGGCTCTGAAGGTTGGTTATGGATCCAGGGAGTTGGTTTCATGGAATCACAATCTGTGGAAAGAACGAATGTTGATATATATTCAATTTACAATGATACAGAATGAAACAGATACAATCAGCATACCAGGGGGATCTTGGTGGGAGATACGTCACTGGCACAGCAACAAGGCAGTAAACAACTTTGTACATGAGTACTAGGTCAGAAGCTCTACGTCAGTCTTCTAAGGTCGGCTAGTTAAGCTGTTCTAGCATGGAAGTGATACTTGTGGGTGTTTGTTGGTTAAATGGTTTATTTAGCACAAAACGAGCTGCGTTTCTCTGAACTTGTTCAATTTAATCTGAGTCACTTGTTGAGGGTTCCAAATAGGTGAACTATATTCAAGTTTAGGATGTACTAATGTCTGATATGCTCTTTCTTTCACTACTTTTGGACAATGTTTTAAGTTACGTTTAACAAAGCCAAGAACTCTTGAAGCCTTTGACGTAATACTATCTATATGCTGGTTATACTTCATATTATCTGTCAGTTCTACTCCTAAATATGGGTGATGTTTCACAACTTCCAGTGTCTGATTTCTCATCTTATAATCAAAAATAGATTTACTTCTTAGTGATCCAATATTCATAACCACACATTTATCGACGTTAAATTCTATCTGCCAGGTGTCACTCCATTCAACCAATTTGTTAAGATCCTCTTGTAGAATAAGGTGATCTTGCAGAGACTCAATTTGACGGTAAACCACACAATCATCAGCGAAAAGCCGAATGGTTGAGTTAATATTTTCAGCAATGTCATTAATGTATATCAAAAACAATGTCGGCCTGAGGTCTGTGCCCTGTGGGACTCCAGAAGTAACTTAGGCAGGGTGAGAGGCTTCTCCATCCACGACAACCTGTTGATTTCGTCCACTCAGGAACTCAGTGGCCCAGTTTAACGTTGAATCCCGGATGCCATAATATGACATTTTCCTGGCTAGCCTTTGATGCGATACCTTATCGAAGGCTTTCGCAAAATCCAGTATGCCCATATCTACTTGTTGACCCTGATTTATACTATTGGTGATGTCATCAGTTGTGAGTAAAAGTTGGCTCTCACATGAGCGCTGGGCTCTAAATCCATGTTGATTTTCATGTAGTATTTTTGTTGATCTAGATGATCCATAATCTGGGCTACAACAATATGCTTTTCATGACAATTATTTACTATTTTGATGGTCTTATGACATATAGAAATAGGCTTATTTTGTAAACGTAGCGAAAGCCGGCAAATCAGGATGTTCAAACCCCACTCCTCTGTTTTTGAATAAGGCTCCAGAAATAACTATTTTTGAGCCCCACAATGATATTGTTCTATAAGTTGAATGCCTTACAAATTGTTTGATTGCAATTTCATGCTGATTTAATGAGTCAAAATAATCTTAAGATAAAACTTGTTTTTCACAGTTTTCGCTATACATTACAATGAGTTCAGAGGGTTGGTTAGTTATGCATTGAAGAATTTGTCAGCGACCAAAGTTTCTTATTTCACATCAATAAAAATTAACCCCAAAACCAAGCAAAATAATCACAAAACTTATATTCTAATACATCATCATAAAATTCAAAGCTTACCTTAACATTGAATAATAATTTGATTACGTAAACATTAATGAAATGGGCGATTCACGTCAATAACTTCTGATAGAAATTCCAACTTCCTCAGCTAAATTACAATATATGTCACAGACTTACTTGAATTTTCAATGCATGCATATTCTCCTAAGTAAGAGAGAGCCAAGATCAATATCCTCATCCAAATGCAAAATAAAAAAAATGTTTCCCGTATTAATATCCGTCCGTTTTTTTTTTTTTTTTTTCGTTTTTTTTTTTTTTTTGCTACGTCAAGTAAAACTACCGTATGAAAACTTGACAAGTTTGGTATCAAAATTTCGGAAATTAAGTACACAATTTAATCCCAACGTTTATAAGAACACATTATTTAGTTAGATAAAATAAAACAATGATAATATTAAAATATTTCTAGAGGCGAAATAAGCGGTTGTTAGAATTATCGATTTTTTCAGCCACTCACCTGTCCAGCGATGCGACAAGCGTCTGTTGGGAAAATACCTATATTTAATTGGAGATGCGAGTCACTCTATATATAGGTCACTGCCTTTCAGAATCAGAATTGTTTACTGGTGATACGTCCAAGGACAATCGTTCACCAGGACCTGTGAATCAGGGAAGCTAGTCCCTAGCCCTTATAAGAGAAGTAAACTTAGTAACTGAATCCTCTGCACACTCAGCAGCAGAAATAAGTGAATCTTCCAGGGAATTCCAATCTCTAATAAGCTGGGGGAAGAAACTGGACTTGTAAATGTCAGTCCCAGCCAATGGGGTTTGAAATGCCAGGGAATGATGATTCTTGGTATGCCTACTTGGGGGAATAAGGTCATTTGTGGGTATATTGGCTGCACCCCTCAGACCTTTGTAAAGCATTTTGAGTCTACTAGTAATCGTTCCTTCTCTTTTTCAGGGATTCCCACTTAAGTTTCTCCAGAATGCCAAACATACTCCCAGTTTCATATGTGTAATTTCCCGTTACAAATCTAGCTGCCCTTTTCTGCACCTTCTCAAGTTCATCTTTCCCATTTCAGTCAAAATAAAAAATAAGTATTATTTTAAACATGTTTTGATGGGATAGTATCAGTACTGTCACCAAAATATTATTGTTAGAAGTTTTACTAGTGTTAGAAAAGTTGTTTCGTTGAAGGTTTTTTCATAAAAGGTAAAATATTCTCCTGTTGAAATTTATATAAAATTCATATAAAAGAAAACACCATAATATTATGCCAACAGAGGCTGGAATATGCAAGCTCATGATTTGGGGTTATCAATTCAATGCTTATGTCCACTGACACTAAAAGCTGTGGTAAAAAAATATCAGAAGGCTTTTGTTAGTCAGAGAAGGTTCGGATTGGCATCAATGTAATTGGCGCAACATCACAACGAATGACTTGTTGGTAGGCAAATTGTCATTTTACAAATCTGGTTGCAGGCCATCTGTAAAATGACATTTGGTTCGTTTCTTTGCCATTTATAGGCGGTGATAGCACAAAGGTAGTCTTTCTTTGGTGGTTCAAGTTTTATCTGTGTATAAACTCAAGGTAGTTTTAAAGCCCAATGTGAAGTTCTGTATTTTAAGGTTTTTTTTTTTCTGAATAATTCAGTTTTTAGCTCGCCTGAACGAAGTTCAGGAAGAGCTATTGTACTACCCCCGGCGTTGGCGTTAGCAAAATGTTAAACTTTTACGTTAAAGTTTTTTATGTGATGGGCAAGGCTGTGTCAGGTGAGCTATCCTGTCCCTGTGACATGTCTTGTTTTTTGTTGAGTCAGTGTAGGTGTCTAGGAGACCGAGGAGGTGTTGTTGAATGTTTTGTTTCATTCATTTCTTTCTCTCCTCATCTTTGAATTAATGTCTGGTCGTTCACCCCAAATCTTAGAAATATCTCCTTCATTTTCTCTCTGTAAGCAACATAGGTTGGGCACTGCATTAGGAAGTGTTCTGGGCTTTCAACTTCTCCACAATCGCAAAAAGGATCAGTTATTAAACCCACTTTACACTGATAGTCTTTGAGTCTGTTGAAACTGCTCTGCAGCTGAAGTGTGATTTTTTGTTGCTTAAAACACTGAAAACTGATGTTTCTTAGCTTCACCTATGGTTTAAAGTGGAATAGGTGTATAACCTTTTCTGAAACTTCCCATCTCCTCCTCCACTTTGTCATCACTGCTTCTCTGGCACCATGTTTGACCTGTCTGACTAGTTTTCACCTCTGTTGTCTGTCAGGTCTCTTGTCTCTGTAGCTGCGTTCTTGGTGAGCCTGTCCACTGTCTCATTCCTGGCTATGTCAGCATGGCCTGGATTTCACTCTAATTTTACTTCAGTGCCCACTTGGGGTAGTTCTGTCCTTACCTGGTGGATCTCTGAGCTGGTCCTCTTGTAGATCTTGTCTTCCCATCAGAGTTGGCCATGGTCAAGTGGGTAGAGAAGCTAGGCTATGGTGCAGCAGATTGTGAGTTTGAATCACGACTAGGGTCAACTCTTGACTGAAAAACTCTCTCTGTCAACCCAGTAGTAAATGGGTATCTTTTTCAAATCAGGGATGGATAAGGCACAGAAAGGAGAGGGATGGGCTTTGCCTTTCAGCTTCATATGCTTTGCCCAAAATACAGTGGGCCTCTAAACCCCACTGCCCCTATTGCCACTAGGGCACCTTTTACTAGATGGCAATATAATACAGTCCCCAATAGAAGCGTTACAGCTCACAAAACAGTATGTTACCAAATTTGAAAACTTAGTCTACTAGTCTCGCTTGTTGTTATTGCAGCAACTCAAGAGCATTCGCCATCCAGCAGTTCTTCATTACATTGATTTCCAAGAGGGTGCAGATGGACCATTCTTGATCAGTGAGCAAGTAATTCCTCTTCAGAGCACACTGGAGACATTGTCATCTGTTGAGATATGCTCAGGCCTTCATGCTATCTTGGAAGCTCTTTCGTTTCTTCATGAAAAGGTAAGTCAGCAAGAGCTCCAGTTAAGTCAACATTTGATATCTCAAAGTTGAAGTTTAATTTAAACTACTGATATCTCAAAGTAAATGTTCTGGTCTCAAAATTTTACTTTGAGATATCAGTAGTTTGAGATATCCGGGGTTGTAATGTGAAGAAAAAAAGGAAACATGTCCAAATTATACTCCTTGATATAAGAGGGTACTTTGAGAATTCAGTGTTTGAGATAATGAAAGTCAGCTGTATTGGATGTTTGAATACACTTGCAAAGATCACTGATCGAGAAGTAGTTACCTCTTTTCTCACGTATAGAATTCTTTCTTTTAAAAGCAGCCACCATTAAAAAAGGGATACAGCTATCAGGGGAAAACAATATTGTTATAACTTGTCCACGCCTACCAATCGCTCTCATGCGGAACCACGGTTCAGAACGTCAATCCATGAGAGGAGTTTTCGGTTTTGCAGTAGGGGAGCCAAAATCGTAAACAAATTTGACATCAGCACAAAGTTTGAGGTATTTATTTTCTCTGAAAACTATTTATGCAAAATATAAGAATGCTATTTTGTCACATATAGATTGTTTCTTCGGCACATGAAAGGATTAGACACATGGTCTTGCAATTTTCCAGATATGCATTTAGTGCGGCAGAGCATGTGTTGAAGGTCAATCTTGGCGATATATACATGTAGGGAAAAGTCTCATTCTCTTGCTTGATTTCGAGTCTCTGACCTTGTCAGTCGCAAAGAAGTGAACAGAACTACTATATGCGTGAATCCAAACGTTGGAAGTAAGCTTTCCGTGATGGACAGTTTAGCATATAGAAAATAAACGCAAAAACTTGGCATCGTCAGCCCGGTTCCGCATGAGATATTAGAAAATATAAGGACTTTTGATGAGAAAGCAGTTTCTGAACAATTATTGAAACAAAACTAATATAACATGAACTCTGTGATAAATCATTATTTTATACATTGCAGATGACTACTTTTACGCTGTTATAATTCCCCGTTTGTCTTTTATAGGCCTTTTGCAAACCCTCTTTCAACCCCTCTAGCATGCCTCAGAAACAGACAAACAGGGATCAAAATAGCCAGAAGGTCATTTGCAATGTATAAATAATGATATATTACAGAGTTCATGTTAGTTTTGATCCAGTTATTGTTCAGAAGCTGTTTTTGTGTTTGATAAAAATTCCTTACATTTTTTATCATCTCATGCGGAACCGGACTGACGACGCCAAGTTTTTGTGTATATTTTCTAAAAACTAGACTGTCCAACGCAAAAAGCTTACTTTAAACGTTTGGATTCACGCATATAGTAGTTCTGGTCACATTTTTGCGACTGACAAGGTCATAGACTCAAAATCAAGCAAGAGCATGCGACTTTTCCCTACATGTACATATCGCCGAGATTGACCTTCAACACATGCTCCGCCGTACTAAATGCATATCTGGAAAAATGCAAGACCATGTGTCTAATCCTTTTATGTGCCGAAGAAACAATCTATTTGTGACAAAATAGCATTCTTATATTTTGCATAAATAGTTTTCATAGAAAATAAATACCTCAAACTTTGTGCTGCTGTCAAATTTGTTTACAATTTTGGCTCCTCTACTGCAAAACCGGAAACTCCTCTCATGGATTGACGTACTGAACCGTGGTTTCGCATGAGAGCGATTGGTAGGCGTGTTGTCTACCTTTTAAAAATGGCTGCAAAACAATGGAGATGTATCCATACAGCTTAGAGAGCTTCAGCAAGAGCAAACAGCCGTTGATGAAGAAAGGAGTATTATTTCTCATTATTTGAGCTGTGGCCGAAGAAACTTATCTAAAGGTATATGCGAAAACCAGCCTAAATACATTGGCAGCCTTGTACATTTTAAATAAATTGAGCTACGCATAATCTTACAACCAAACTCTGTATGAAAGGAGGCTGGTCAGGGCATGTGTAGTTCACCTATGCCATAAGGTGAATATGTACACTTTCCAGGGAACCAACTGTACCAATTTCTCTTTTGCCTCCTTTCTTTGTGGAGTTCAACTCTTAAAGGAATGAACTGGCTCCTCCAGGAGCAAATTCTTTCCTGTAAGAGTTGACCCCATTTTGAAAGGGCATCTTTATTCTTAAAGGTGCAGAAATTGCCAGTATAAACAAATCTGCGACACAACATTCAAAAGCACGGATCTCCCAAAACCATTAAGGCATGTCACTTGCAACATGCCTTCCTCTTCAAATCACCTTTGCAACATGCCTTAATTTGCAGTGACACTTTATTAAAGTGCTATTACCAGTATTTTCGTTTCTTAGCCAGTAAAGTTGTTTGTTTAAGAATGTCTAGAGTTACTGACTAATAAAAAACCTCAAGCTTTCATAATGATTATTCATTTTGCCATGTAGTTTTTTAACTTTTAACGAACCTCCGCTTCTCCGGTCTTTCGGATGAGACTTTAAACCGAGGTCCCGTCTCTATATGACCTCGTTGTTGGTGGGACGTTAAACCCAAGTTCACTCACTTAACTTTTAACTGTTAGTATTAGATTTATGATGATTGTATTACTTAACTCTACTTTCATAAAGCAATTTTCATGTTTTTTTTTTTTGCACTTCAGTAGAGCCTTGGCGGGAAGCAGTGATGCTGTGTCAGTGTCAAAATATATACAGGCCAACTTCGTTGTATCAAACTTGCTTATCACGAAAACCCCGCTAGTGTCGAAGTGATCTCCCATTCCAGAACATTCCCCCCTATATGATATTGCATTTCGACCTCCGTTGTGTCAAACTCACTTATAACGAAAACACTGCTGTATCGAAGTGATTTTTGATTCCCCTCTGACTCTTACCATGTGTTTTACCACTGTGTCGAAGTCAAAATGTGTATTCAGAAAAAGATTGCCAAAACGACGGAAAGAAAATGACAGCCATTTTGTGTAGACGTTTTGCGGTAATGAAAAACCTGCATATTTTTGTCTTTAAGCAAATTTATACAAACATCGAACAATAACAATGAAAAAGAATGATTTACCAAACAATTGTGTTTAATTGATCACAGTTCAATCAGTTATCCCAAATTATCCAATAATTATCCAATGATTGCGTGAAACGATGCAGACATTGTTTTGTTGATCAGCTGTTTTTGTGTGTAAGTTAATTGACCTTGAACCGCGTATACGTCACAGGTCAGGTGCGTTCGATTGGAAAGTTCGTTCAATTAGGCGCCTTTGAAATTTAATTGATTGAACAGTATTGAGCGGCGCTCTTTGATGCGGGCTATTAGTAACATTCTTTATGCTGTCCCAAATCGCCTCATAATTAGTGTCATAAAATGAGTACCTCAGATCGAGGATATTTAAAGCCCGTTACTTCGTCTACTCAATACTGACTCTACGAAAGTTAAGATATTGTACATGTATAGAACAAAAATTTGGTGACATCACAATTTGCCTATCTCGAACTTCGGAAAACTCGAAGTGGGTTCTCCATTCCCTTGGAATTCGAGATATCGAAGTTGGTCTGTATTGTATACGCACAAACAGTGAGGTGAATTCTTTTTAAATCAGAAACCTGTTTTACTCTGTTTTTAACAGGCTGGAATGTGTCATAATAATGTTAGTCAGAAGTCAATCTATGTGTGTTGTGACGGCAGTTGGCGGCTGGGTGGTCTAGAATTTGCTTGCAAATTCAATGAGGCAACACCTGCATTCCTACAGCCCTCTCGTGCCTTCAGATCTGAGGAGGCTCTGGCTCCAGAAGAGAAGGTAGGAGTGGTTATGGTATTGTATTTATTTGGCTATAAGATAGGTGATTTCCCCTCCCAGTATTTCCTCAGATATATAAAGCATTTCGTGTAATTCAGCTATAAGACTTGTATTAACTATTCTGATGAGTATTTCACAAGTGTCTGAACCGATTTCAGCCAAAGTGTATTCCAGGGATCTCCCCAGACCATTAAGGCATGTCGCCTGCAACATGCCTTCCTCTTCAAATTACCTTTGCAACATGCCTAAACTTCCAATGAAAATTTATTAAATTGCTATTATTTTCAATTCTTAGCCAGTAAAGTTGTTTAAAATGCATTAAAGATCATCAGTGAATTATTTATGATGTAAATTTAGGCTAATTTTGACAAAACATTGCTATATCAAGGAATTTAACAATTGGTCAACAAGTCAAAATCTGATTTTTATGCTAAAAGCTACATGCCTTCTGAAATTTCTGGGGAGAACACTGTATTCCTTACACATTTCACAGCTTTAGCAAAATATTAATTTTGCTAAAGCTGTGAACTGTGTAAGGAATACACTTTGACTGAAATCGGTTCAGATACTCTATTGATTATAAGTGTGTTGGTATATTTTTGTAAGACATGTATGATTTGACCTTGGAAGTTCCACTTGGCTTCCCTTTTCAGTATAGTGAAGTGGAACACATGAACTGCAGGACTAATATTTTTGTCACTGAAACTTATATGAATAAACAATACGCAGCTTCAGTTCATTTGCATGTGGACAAAATGTTGACATAAGAGAGACTACTTAAAGATTATTTCCATTTGATTTTACAGCTGGACAAGGTTGAAGTAAGACCAGGCCTAGGACATGCCAGAGATGTTTATAGCTTTGCTGTGCTAGCTGATGAACTTCTAGAAAAGTTGACAGACTTAGGTAAGACAGAGCTTCAGACTAACTGACCTGCGATTTTCTTTTTTTTGAAAGAAGACAACTTTCATGACTTCCTATTTGCTCCTCTGGCTGATGAAATGCTAACAAGAGGGTCTACTGTTTGAGGAAAGAATTTGCTGTAGGGAAGCAAATTCTTTCCTTTTAGAGTTGACTGTCTTTAAAAAGGGACAAGAATGAATATGAGTTGCTTCACCTAAAAGTGTACCTATTAACAATCATTGGTTAAGTTGTCTTAATTTGAGGGTAATCAGGGTATGTTTATCTTTCTTTCACAGGAGACATGACAAAGACATTTGAACTAAGAATTCAAGATGAGTGCCTCAACCCAGATCCACAGAAGAGACCAAAAATTGAATCACTGCTCAGTGATAGGCTGTTTACGTAAGCAATCCTGGATTTATCTACTTTCCTCTGTATGTTTATAGACTGTTCAAAGCATGTCTCTTTGTTTTTTCAATGTCCTGAATGCACCTGTTTGCAAATTCAGCATAGTACATACTGTATATATTCAGCAATAAGATGTTTTTTTCCATCCAAAACAACCCAAAAATCTAGATCTGTCTTACAAGATATATCTAGATTTTGTAGGTATGTTTAGGAGAGGAAAAACATCTAATAGCAGAATTAACAAACAGATTTTATATATTTGGGGGCATTATGGAGGTTGGTCGGGGTGGGGATTCTTTTATATAAGAGTAACCCCAAATTATGAAGTGATACCTTTAGCATTGTTGTATTCGATTTTGGATCTGTAAAGGGGTATAGAAAATGGGAAAATATCAGGAATTTCGAAGAGGAGGATGCAACTGCCCTGTGTAGTGCAGTTTTACTGTAAATTCAATTCTACATAGTACTAGTCACCTCCATACAACAGACAGCTCTATGTCATTCAAAGGGTGATAGGAGCAGTGGTGAGATAGTGGTTTATGCACTTGACTACCAATCCAGGGGTCGCAGGTTTGACCCCGGCTCCTTGGGTCTTTTGGATAAAACTTTAAGCTGAGATCCTCCTTGATATGACCTATGTTTTGGAGGGACATTAACCCTGAGTTCACTCACTCACTCCAAAGGTGGCTGTTTACAGAGAGAATACACAATACAGTCAAACCTGCTTATGTGGTCAGTTCTATTAAGGGGTCACCTGTCTTAAGCAGCCACCTTTTCTGGGTCCCTTGAACCAAAATACAGTGCAAATGAACCTGTATTAAGGGGTCACCTGTCTTAATCAGCCAATTTTTTGGTTTCCCTTGGGTGACCCCTTAAGACAGGTTTGACTGTATAAGAAAATACATTCCCAAGAAGGTGTCATATCAGGGTTCTAGATAGGAAGTGGTGACAGTGATAATGGAGGGATAATGTTCTTTATTTCTGCTTGAAAACATGTTGTGACCCCTCATTAGAACTGTCTCATTGAGACATCTCTAATGAGGGGTCACAACATATGTTTATAATGAGAAATAAGAAAAAAATATCTCAGAATTACCATCTTACCCCACCTTATCTGCATCTCTTCTGTTTGATAACAAGATACTCCTGTATTTCAGGACAGAATTTCTACAAGTAGCTACCTTTCTGAAAAATGTAGCCTTGAAAAGTGAAGAAGAAAGGAAATCTTTCTTTATGTAAGTAAGAAGGTGAAGGGAATGTTTTAATGACACCTTTTGTTAGTCTATAGAAACATACTCGATGGAAAGGTAATGCAGAGCAGTTTCTTTGTTATGATATGAATGAGGTCCTCTATAGAGTCATGCTGTTATAAGCAGGTGAGTATTATTACATACGATTGAACTCCAAAGGATTACAAGGCAAATGAGCATAAACACTTGTTTTCTTGTACATTTGTTTTCGTTGTACATTTTCTTGTTCAGTTGAATAGCTTTCAAATCAGTTGCACTGTAATGAGGTGCTTCCATCATTGGGAAATCAGGAAAGAAGAAGATGGGATATGCAAATGGAAATCCTTCAAAGCAGAAAGACATATTAAAGAAAGTCATTACAGGTTCTAATCCTCCTGCATGCATCTGTCATCTGTAAGTATATAGAAACAAAAGGTTGGTTTATGTTTTGTAATTTACATACTTTTGTACAATAAAAAAACATACACAAAGAAACAGTCACTGTAGAAAAGCATACAATACAGCAAGATACAGTAAAGATACATGCAGTAAACCCTTAATGACCAGAACTCTAATAACCTATTTAAAATGGTTAATTTAAACTAATTTATGAGTTTGTAAAGGTCCATAGTTCTGCCTTCAATAACTGTCTATAAACAAATCTAATCATTAAAATCTGAAGAGTGTTTTAGTAATAGGCATTCTACTTTAGACATTACGAAAAATGAATAGTGTCAGTAGAATGACAGTTACTCTTTTAATAATTGTGTTAAGCATGATTTTTAGCTTGAGTTTATTGTGTTAAATCAATTTTCAGGATACTACTACCAAAGCTACTTTCACTGCCTGAGGAGTTAGTTGGTCGTAGACTGGTTCCATTAATTTTGTCCAGATTTGTGATTCTAGACCAGACTGCTTGTCATTTTGTTTTACCACACCTTCTTACACCATGTTCAGGTAGGTTGTTACTTGGTTGACAGCCATCTTAGATTTTTTATGCATTTCAACACTTGTCAAAAGACACTGGAGGCTTTTAGCTGAAATTTTGGGAAATTACACCCAATATGCTGCTGTAAAACTAATTGAGTTCTAAATTTAAGTCATTTCTTTCCGTTTGATTATGAACAATTTAATTATGACATATTGGCCTGTGTAAATGATTGAGATGGGGTTTAACTTATTTTGACCAGTTCAATTAGTTGTGGAAGGTAGAAATACTGAAATTATGTCTTGAAGTGCAAAATGTCAAAATTATGATAATTGACATTTTGGTGGGCGGTGCTTGCTCTTTTATACTGAAGACTGGCCTTTAAAATGATATGTGGCCAAACTAAAATAGATACCATTTCGACAGTAACTTGATCTGACCCTCTGCATCAGATGGAGTGAATGTACCTAAATCACCGAATTACACTAGATGCTTGGGTCGAAATGATCTAGAAATTTGGGCACATCCATGAGATGTGATTCACAAGACCAGATCAAGAAACTGCAGTCATATATTTATTTTATGCCTTTTTTTTGTCTGATTTATTATTTGGAGGTTATGCATATTATTTTGTACGATAATCTGGTTTCCCTGGTTCTCGCTTCTTGGATGCACATTTAAAAGACACAGCGTAAGCTGACATAGCCTCATTTTAAAGGATAGTGAAACAAATTTCAGAAAATGCCATTGTGTTGATTTGACATTCTGTATCAGATGGCAAGGAAATAGATAGTTCATTAATCATTATTATTAATAGGTATCCTAGTGTGCTTATTAAACTATTTGGACACATAAAAACCCTTAATTTTCTATTTGGGACAAATGGAAAATGATTTTTAAGTGTCCCAATACTTAAGCATATTAAGTATACATAAATGAATATGGAGATACCAAAGAATTGATCCCAAAATTATCGTCAGATATTCCCCTTTTGTAGAACTTTAAAATTTGTCCATATTTGTTTTGTCAGATGAAAGCCTGCCAACTGAAGAACAAGATGGTATAACGCCTCTACTAACAGTGGAGTGTTACAAGCAGTATATCATACCATTATTAGTGAAGATCTTCCGAGTTCATGATCACCATATCAGGATGGTGCTACTACAGTATTTTAGTTGCTATGCAAATCTTATAGATCCAGAAGTGTTAGAGTTTGAAATTTTACCTCAGGTAATGACAGTTAACTGACCATATTTTATAGCTTGAAACATTTGTATTTTAATGCTGCTCAGACAGTCAGCAAGAAATTTTTCAAGCATGAAATAGCTTAAGTCTCGCGTGAAAAGGGTTGTTTTTGTTTAGGGCAGGAGACTCTGGCAATATTCAGTTTGTCTGCTGCAATAAATTATTGCAGGCAACAAAATGTTAATTACAGTATTCATAATTTTAACATTATCATATCCAGTCAGTTCAGCTGATTTTTACTGTATGCATTCTTTAATATAATGTATAGAATACATATATTTTTAATCCTGTATATTATTGCCGCAAAGTTAAAAAAATGATGATAATCTGAAAAAGAAAGAGGAAATTAGTATAAAAATGTTGCCTGGGTAGCAGTTAGATTAGCAGAAAGCAAAAAATAAGTATTACTTTTCAGGAGGCATCTTTGCTGTTGGATGCACCAAAAATGTTTATTGAGTTTACAAGTTACAGGTAAACTCATTTTATTTGGCAATGCACAGACAAGCAAGCTGCAGCATTCCGCGGAGTTCTTATCTGTACATGATGTTGTTTAAGCTAAATATTTATAAACACATGATATTTAGACCCGCAAGAAAGCATGCATTGTACCCACAAATGCTCTGATTGTTTATGCTGTTTTTTATGCTGTTGGGAAATCGAAGCCTGGCCTTGGCATGGGAAACTATACTGTGTGGCATATATGAGCAGTTAATGCCCAGACCAGTCTGTGTAGAAGCATAGTTGGATCAGGGCTTGTAGTGTTTGCTTATATGAGATCGAAACCTTTAACTCATAAAGTGATCAGCAGAGGCCCAATTAAGACTTATCTGGGTCTCTTTGGGTCACAATTTGCAGGCTCATTTCTCCTTTGTGGAATGTCAATATTTCTTTTGTAGATCCTGCTTGGTTTACGTGATACCAGTGATGACCTAGCTGCCTCCAGTCTAAGAGCTCTTGCAGACTTAGTACCTATTCTTGGTCGTGATGTAGTCATTGGTGGGAGAGCTAAATATTATTTCAGAAAAGGCATGCCAAAGGTACGTCTTCATGGCATGGTTGGCCAAAACTTTTCATAAGTTAACTAGAGTTGTATGCAAGAACCATTCTTACTGAAAAAAAAATGTAATGAGCTTTTGCACTGCATATTGTATATTGCTAATCTGTGATAAGATACCAAAATAAATCTATTATTATTTTTTATTTTTATTGTAAATCAGCTCTGTCAGCATTTGGTCTTAAACCTGCTTATTTTCCATTTGTGGCTTTATGGCTGCACCTGCTTTTGACTGTTGATTTGTCCATTTATTTATCATTTGAGTGGAAGTGGATTTGGTTTGCAGGGAAAAAAAATTGCAGATAAATACTGTTCCTTTGGATTAACAGAGGTATATTCAGCAACATAAACACTTGATGGGCTCTTGATATAATGGTGCTAGTTTTTATGCCCCCCATTTCGGAGAAATTGTGGGGGCATATTGGTTTGGGCCTGTCCGTCTGTCCGTCCGTCCGTCTGTCCTCTATCTCAAGAACCGTAAGAGCTAGGAGCTTGAAACTTTATACACATGATCAGTATGAAAAATAAGCAAACACGTGTTTTTTCTTTTTTCCGCGGGTCACATATTTCAAGAGTTATTCCCCTTTTTCGACTTAGCCTGTGGAACCTTGTGAACAAACTATCTCAAGAACCCCTGATGCTAGGATCATGAGGTTTTGCAGGATGAGAATGCCCAAGGTGTAGATGACCTGATTAACTTTTGAAACAAATTCGTGAATTTTTGACCGAGTTATGCCCCTTTTTCGACTTAGTGCATTGTAAGCCTATGGAACCTTGTGAACAATATATCTCAAGAACCCCTGAAGCTAGGAGCATGATTATTTGCAGGAAGATACTGCCTGTGGTGTAGATGACCTGATTAACTTTTGAAAAAAATTCGTGAATTTTTGATCGAGTTATTCCCCTTTTTCGACTTAGTGCATTGAGGCCTATGGTACAAAGGTACCGTTACATATAGTCAAGAACAAAAAGAGCTAGGAACTTGAAACTTTATACACATGATCAGTATGGAAAATAAGCAGACCCGTATTTTTTTATTTTTCCGCCTGCAATGTATTTCCAGAGTTATGCCCCTTTTTCGACTTAGCCTGTGGAACCTTGTGAACAAAATATCTCAAGAACCCCTGATGCTAGGATCATGAGGCTGTGCAAGATGAGAATGCCCAAGGTGTAGATGACCTGATTAACTTTTGAAACAAATTCATGAATTTTTGACCGAGTTATGCCCCTTTTTCGACTTAGTGCATTGTAAGCCTATGGAACCTTGTGAACAAAATATCTCAAGAACCCCTGAAGCTAGGAGCATGATTTTTTGCAGGAAGATACTGCCTGTGGTGTTGATAACCTGATTAACTTTTGAAAAAAATTCGTGAATTTTTTATCAAGTTATTCCCCTTTTTCGACTTAGTGCATTGAAGCCTATGGTACAAAGGTACCCTTACATATAGTCAAGAACAACAAGAGCTAGGAACTTGAAACTTTATACACATGATCAGTATGGAAAATAAGCAGACCCGTATTTTTTTATTTTTCCGCCGGCAATGTATTTCCAGAGTTATGCCCCTTTTTTCGACTTAGCCTGTGGAACCTTGTGAACAAAATATCTCAAGAACCCCTGATGTTAGGATCATGAGGCTTTGCAAGATGAGAATGCCCAAGGTATAGATGACCTGATTAACTTTTGAAACAAATTCGTGAATTTTTGACCGAGTTATGCCCCTTTTTCGACTTAGTGCATTGTAAGCCTATGGAACCTTGTGAACAATATATCTCAAGAACCCCTGAAGCTAGGAGCATGATTATTTGCAGGAAGATACTGCCTGTGGTGTAGATGACCTGATTAACTTTTGAAAAAAATTCGTGAATTTTTGATCGAGTTATTCCCCTTTTTAGACTTAGTGCATTGAGGCCTATGGTACAAAGGTACCGTTACATATAGTCAAGAACAATAAGAGCTAGGAACTTGAAACTTTATACACATGATCAGTATGGAAAATAAGCAGACCCGTATTTTTTTATTTTTCCGCCTGCAATGTATTTCCAGAGTTATGCCCCTTTTTCGACTTAGCCTGTGGAACCTTGTGAACAAAATATCTCAAGAACCCCTGATGCTAGGATCATGAGGCTGTGCAAGATGAGAATGCCCAAGGTGTAGATGACCTGATTAACTTTTGAAACAAATTCATGAATTTTTGACCGAGTTATGCCCCTTTTTCGACTTAGTGCATTGTAAGCCTATGGAACCTTGTGAACAAAATATCTCAAGAACCCCTGAAGCTAGGAGCATGATTTTTTGCAGGAAGATACTGCCTGTGGTGTTGATAACCTGATTAACTTTTGAAAAAAATTCGTGAATTTTTTATCAAGTTATTCCCCTTTTTCGACTTAGTGCATTGAAGCCTATGGTACAAAGGTACCCTTACATATAGTCAAGAACAACAAGAGCTAGGAACTTGAAACTTTATACACATGATCAGTATGGAAAATAAGCAGACCCGTATTTTTTTATTTTTCCGCCGGCAATGTATTTCCAGAGTTATGCCCCTTTTTTCGACTTAGCCTGTGGAACCTTGTGAACAAAATATCTCAAGAACCCCTGATGTTAGGATCATGAGGCTTTGCAAGATGAGAATGCCCAAGGTATAGATGACCTGATTAACTTTTGAAACAAATTCGTGAATTTTTGACCGAGTTATGCCCCTTTTTCGACTTAGTGCATTGTAAGCCTATGGAACCTTGTGAACAAAATATCTCAAGAACCCCTGAAGCTAGGAGCATGATTTTTTGCAGGAAGATACTGCCTGTGGTGTTTATAACCTGATTAACTTTTGAAAAAAATTCGTGAATTTTTTATCAAGTTATTCCCCTTTTTCGACTTAGTGCATTGAAGCCTATGGTACAAAGGTACCCTTACATATAGTCAAGAACAACAAGAGCTAGGAACTTGAAACTTTATACACATGATCAGTATGGAAAATAAGCAGACCTGTATTTTTTTATTTTTCCGCCGGCAATGTATTTCCACAGTTATGCCCCTTTTTTCGACTTAGCCTGTGGAACCTTGTGAACAAAATATCTCAAGAACCCCTGATGCTAGGATCATGAGGCTTTGCAAGATGAGAATGCCCAAGGTGTAGATGACCTGATTAACTTTTGAAACAAATTCGTGAATTTTTGACTGAGTTATGCCCCTTTTTCGACTTAGTGCATTGTAAGCCTATGGAACCTTATGAACAAAATATCTCAAGAACCCCTGAAGCTAGGAGCATGATTTTTTGCAGGAAGATACTGCCTGTGGTGTAGATGACCTGATTAACTTTTGAAAAAAAATGTGAATTTTTGATCGAGTTATTCCCCTTTTTCGACTTAGTGCATTGAGGCCTATGGTACAAAGGTACCCTTACATATAGTCAAGAACAATAAGAGCTAGGAACTTGAAACTTTATACACATAATCAGTATGGAAAATAAGCAGACCCGTATTTTTTTATTTTTCCGCCGGCAATGTATTTCCAGAGTTATGCCCCTTTTTCGACTTAGCCTGTGGAACCTTGTGAACAAAATATCTCAAGAACCCCTGATGCTAGGATCATGAGGCTGTGCAAGATGAGAATGCCCAAGGTGTAGATGACCTGATTAACTTTTGAAACAAATTCATGAATTTTTGACCGAGTTATGCCCCTTTTTCGACTTAGTGCATTGTAAGCCTATGGAACCTTGTGAACAAAATATCTCAAGAACCCCTGAAGCTAGGAGCATGATTTTTTGCAGGAAGATACTGCCTGTGGTGTTGATAACCTGATTAACTTTTGAAAAAAAATGTGAATTTTTGATCGAGTTATTCCCCTTTTTCGACTTAGTGCATTGAGGCCTATGGTACAAAGGTACCCTTACATATAGTCAAGAACAATAAGAGCTAGGAACTTGAAACTTTATACACATAATCAGTATGGAAAATAAGCAGACCTGTATTTTTCTATTTTTCCGCCGGCAATGTATTTCCAGAGTTATGCCCCTTTTTTCGACTTAGCCTGTGGAACCTTGGGAACAAAAAGAACCCCTGATTCTAGGAGCATGATTTTATGCAGGAAGATACTGCCTGTGGTGTAGATGACCTGATTAACTTTTGAAAATAATTTGTAAATTTTGGATTGAGTTATGCCCCTTTTTCAACTTAGTGCATTATTTGCCTATGGAAGCTTGTGAACAAAATATCTCAAGAACCCCTGATGCTAGGATCATGAGGTTTGGCAGGATGACAATGCCCAAGGTGTAGATGACCTGATTAACTTTTGAAACAAATTCGTGAATTTTTGACAAAGTTATGCCCCTTTTTCGACTTCGTGCATTGTAAGCCTATGGAACCTTGTGAACAAAATATCTCAAGAACCCCTGATGTTAGGAGCATGATTTTTTGCAGGAAGATACTGCCTGTGGTGTAGATGACCTGATTAACTTTTGATTGAGTCATGCCCCTTTTTCGACTTAGTGCATTGTAAGCCTATGGAACCTTGTGAACAAAATATCTCAAGAACACCTGATGCTAGGAGCATGATTTTATGCAGGAAGATACTGCCTGTGGTGTAGATGACCTGATTAACTTTTGAAAATAATTTGTAAATTTTGGATGGAGCTATGCCCCTTTTTCAACTTAGTGCATTATTTGCCTATGGAAGCTTGTGAACAAAATATCTGGAGAACCCCTGATTCTAGGATCATGATTTTTGCAGGTTGATATTGCCCAAGGTGTAGATGACCTGATTAACTTTCGAAAACAATTCGTAAATTTTTGACTGAGTTAAGCCCCTTTTTCGACTTAGTGCATTGTAAGCATATGGTACAAAGGTACAAGCATTATTGGATGAACCTTCTCTAGAGACAAGCATATGGTTGGGGGCATAGTGTTTCATAAACACATTTTCTAGTTCATCAAGCACCTTCCAAGTGTCCACATTGTTAAATATACCTCAGGACCTGGGTTTCTGATGTTTACAGTTTAAAGGTTCAAAAACTCTTGACTTTTTTTTTCAGATGGTAGATGGTGATTCTGTAATAAATAACAACAGGGCCAACAATGTGAATACTGTCATGGGTAAAACACTTCTCAAAGATCTTGCAACATTCAGGTAAGGAGCAAGATTACCATATATACAATATAGGTAAGCTTTGTTTGAGAAATGGCTAAAGAAAATGCATTTATCTTTGTAAGAAGACTTGTATTTTACAGAAGTACTGTAAATAAATTCACATATGCCAAGTAATTCAAAGATTGTCTTTCCGATATATTAATTTGCATATTGCTAAGATCAGACTAGGCATCTATGAGAATGTCTCTTATTTAATTATATGTAATCTTTAGGAGCTATTGACAGTAAACAGAAAAAGTAGAATTAAGATACAAAGGCTGATCTTTCTTTGTTTGTTTGCAGTTGGCTTGATCAGGGTATGGGTACTCTTTCAGGGGAAGCAACTTTGTCATTTTTATGTCCCAGCTGTAATGCTTAATACCAATTCTCTGTAAGCACCAGACTTTTCAAGAAACGCAAGGTCGGAAGTTCTTCTTCAAACTTTCTCACTTTGTGTGTAGTCAGACAAAAACAAATAATTGGCACCTCATTTTTTCGTTTGCCGTCTCGTTGCCATGGTAACCGCGTTTTTCTGTTTTTGCAGAAAAAATGCAAAAAATTCAATAGAAATTTGCGTTTTTCGCTCTTGTATATCACCGAGAATAGACAAGGCTTGATCACAAACTCTTTAAATCTACAAAGTAGGGACTTATGTAATTAACATGAAGCATCAAAACAACTTTGGCATATCTACTGGTCCTCAAAGGTGGGTGGGGTAACCAGGTATTGCAAAACACAGTTTTTAGGCATTTTTAAGCATCACGTTTAAAAAACGCACACTTCTATGACTCATTTGCATACTTATACATAAAAGAGGAGACTTTCAATTTTTGGAAAATGAAAAAAACAGAGTGGGGCAAAGCTGTCTTCAGACTGTAACCATGGCAACAAATCATACCCCATGCAAAAAGTGAAAACAGAAACTTATACTGAAACCACACTATCATAATCAAATTGAATGCACTGCAGCTATAATTACTGGTCCAAATGCTGTAGAAATATTAATTCTCTATGATTTGGTGAAGGCTGGACACCTTAAGGGTTGAAAGTCCAATTCATTTAAAGGGCCCAAAAAGGGGCAAAACATGGTCAAAATTAACGTACCTCACCCATTGTCTCTAGGAATCAACAAAAAGACAACATGAGTTACTTTTGAATTGGTTATGAAATTATTTCATTGACATTAATTGATAGAAAATATGCCATTAGGGAGCCCTAAATCTCTAGGTATGGAGTCTATAGGGGCCCAAAAAGGGGTAAATTTGAAAATATTCATCCAAAATAATAATCATTCTTCACAGTCAAACACACTACAGCATTTGCCAAGATAAAATAGGTTGGAAAATATGGGGGAATAAACAATCTTATATATGCCACCAGTAAATTTGCACTCAAGGGGCTGGGAGCCCTATTTAAGAAAATTTAAGGGGCTCAAAAAGGGGGAAATGGTCAAAATTACCACATATCACTCATTTTCCTTATCAGTACACAACAGACAGCACTGGCTGCTTTTCAATTTGATATGACAAATAAGCTTGACATATACTGATAGAAAATATGGCAAAAAGGAGCCCAACACTCCCAGGCATGGAGATAATAGGGGCCGAAAAGGGGTTAATTTGAAATAAACACCAAAAATAATGGTCGTTCTTCACAATAAAGCACACTACAGCATTTGTCAAGATGAAATAGGTTGAAAAAAGCCTTATACATGTATATGCCAAAATTATACTTGCAATCAAGCGGCTGTGAGCCCTATTTGTAATGATTTAAGGGGCTCAAAAAGGGGCAAAAATGGTCAAAATTACCATATATCACTTGTTCTCTTTACAAATCAACAGAAGACAACACTGGTCACTTTTAAATTTGTTATGAAATATTAGATTGACATATATTGATAGAAAATATGGCAATAGTGAGTTCTAAATCCCTGGGTAGGGAGTATATAGGGGCACAGAAAGGGATAAATTGGATATTCGCTAAAGGTAAACAACAAATATTGTAGATTTTTAATTTCTTCACACAGAAACAAAGTACTGCGTTTGTGGTGTTGAAACTGGTTGTTAAACAACAAGCCTAATATATTAATATAAAATATGGCATACTTAAATTCATTAAAGAGGCCTAACAGAGGCTGCTTATGTGCAAATGTAAAAGATATAAACAAAAAGGAAAAAAAAATGGATGCATTTTTTCTTATAGAAACAAATAGAGATGTTGGTTTTAATATATAGTAAAGTATTTTATGCAGACAATAACACATTATTAGCGTTTCGAAAATGTGTAAAGCTGGTTTTGCATGGGTCTTATCCTTTAGCATTTTCTATGCATATATTTAACATGACTGTTACAAAAGCATGGCACAAATAGTGTGGATAATGAATTTCGATTCTAAACATGCTTCATTCCAGAGAACGTATTTCAGTGACAAACCTTCTTAGCTACTATATTTTTGCCATAGTCTTATAATGGACAAATACAGAGCCTGCGCTGAAAAAAAGGCATATAAAACGTTCCATGCAAATCCTTCTATACAATGTAGTTTGTACGCCAGCAAACATGAGAACTATTGGACCATGTACTTTTGCTCTTACCATTCATTAGGCGATGGAGTTTATTTCGAAGACTATAAATCTCAAATAGAAAGGATTATTACACAGATCTGAGCATTTTTCTTATTTTTTCTATTTATCTTTATCTTTTTTTATTCTTATTTTTTTTATTTTATTTATTTAATTATTTTTATTTTTAAGTTTTGTTTTTGCATTTATTTATTTATTTATTTATTTTTAGTTTTGCTTTTTTGTCAGCCCACTGGAGAAAGTCATTATTTCAAAATGTGCAATTATTCAGATACAAATTTTCAATGAATCAATAAAAAAATCAAATGTGATTGTGAAGGAAAGCAATCCTCAAAAAAGGATATCCAGATAAGAAAGTATAGTTTCCCACAGGTCAAGTTTTTCGGCTGTCCATAAAACATGAGGGGTTAAGTCATGTTTGCAAGCATGGGGTATGAGATCTTTTTGAATGTCCATGAAATGAATCACGAATATCCAGGATATTGGATATGAAGGAGGCAGATTAGGGCTATCTGTGGATCAGAGAGCTGTGTCATGCGTCTTTGTGGTGGATACAATAATTGAGGGTGAATTGATAAACATCCAAGTTTTCTTTAGCCATTTTACAAAAGGGGGGCAACTTTTGAGACAGACTTTCTGTTTACTTCCCTGGCATTGTGAGACTTCCTGTTTGCTTCCCTGCCGTTGTAGGATTGGACTTTGCCCCAAAGAAGGCAAGAGTTGATCCCCATTGAGAATGAAGGAAAGACAGAAAATATCAGAGTTGCCCCCCACCCCCACTCCCCACCTACCAGTGTATCTTGTAGCCTTGAGTTTTCAGTCTTGGTCTGTTAGATATATTCGTTACGTGTTATGTGTCTGTGGCGAGGAAGTTTTGATGCAGATGCAATGTTTGAGGGGAAATGGATAAACATCCATTTTTTTGCCATTTTACAAAGGGTAATAACTTTTGGGCCTTCCTGTTTACTTCCCTCGTCTTATGAGACTCCTGTTTGCTTCCCTTCCATTATAGGATTTGCTCTTGGAGGTTGGGCTTTGCCCCAAGGAAGACAAATTCTTTCCGTCAGGAGTTGATTCCCAATGAGAATGGATGCAAGACAAAGTAGCAGAGTTGCCTCCCCTGCCAGTATATCAAATCACCTTGAGTTTTCAGTCTTGATCTGTTCTAATACACTTGCGACGTGTTATGTGTCTGTGTCAAAGACGTTTTTATGCAGATACAATTTTTGTTTTGAGGATGAATGGATGCACATCAATGTTTTCCATAAATTTTACAACGGAGAGCAACTTTTGATATTTCCTGTTCACTTCCCTGGCCTCATTGGACTTACTGTTTGCTTCCCTTTCAGTGTGGGATTCGCTTTTGGAGGCTGAGCTTAGCCCCACGGGGAGCAAACATTTTCCTTCAGCAGCTGGTCCCCATTGAGATGGCGACAAGACGCAAAATGGCAGAGTTGCCGCCCCTGCAAGTATATCTAGTCACATTGAGTTTTCAGTTTTGGTCTGTTCTAATATATTCATTTTATGCTGTCTGATACTGCACTTGTATATATTATAGAAATGTACATCTCAAATAAGGACCCCAGGGAAAATTGGATGCACATCCAAATTGGCCCCCTATTATATAAAGTCATTATTGTTATTGTTAGTATTATAACAACCTCCTCCTCTCTCTCTCCCCCCCCCCCACACACATACACGGCCTGTTCTAATATATTCATTTTATGCTGTCTGATACTGCACTTGTATATATTATAGAAATGTACATCTCAAATAAGGACCCCAGGGAAAATTGGATGCACATCCAAATTGGCCCCCTATTATATAAAGTCATTATTGTTATTGTTAGTATTATAACAACCTCCTCCTCTCTCTCTCCCCCCCCCCCACACACATACACGGCCTCCCCCCTCCCCCCCCCCCCCCCCCACCACCACCACCACCACCACCACCACCACCAAAACAAAAAACGGTTAATAAAGATTGTATGGGCTGCAAGTTTTGGCTTTACTCTCTATTTACGTATTTACGGAGTAAATGTGGTTCAAATTCGGGATATCCATGTTCAACTTATAGATACCAAATATTCGTCTTTTGTGACTTCCCCTTTGATTCCCTGGACAATAAAATTAGTTAAGGTATTTCAATATAAAAAAAACAATTAATGAAATTCAGAGCTCCAAATAAGGTGGGGTTTGAAGGATAATCCTAAGTTATTTTTCTTATTTCTGAATAAACATATGTTACGACCCCTCATTAGAACTGTCTCAGCTAGAGAGTTTTAATGAGGGGTCACAACGTATGTTTTTTTGTATGGAAAAATAAGGAAAAGTTCCCTTAATTACACTTGTTACCGCTTTTTAGCAAGTGAGCAGGGGCTCACATATGCCCCCGACCAGTGCCACCGCCTAATGAAAGCATACTTTAACACAAAACAACACTGCAAATCTTATACACACACAAAGTTCAAAGTCCTTGACCTTGACATTTTGTAAGCAGCACCATCCATATGATGTAAAACCTAGTCAAGTATCATTAGGTTCCATTCAAGTATATTAGATGTATGACCCAAAACTATACAACAAATGGCGATGTCCTACCCATGAGCCTTATCCTGAATCTTAGATGGTAATGCTATAGGGATATCATGAACCAAATATGGAAGAATTATGGCCAGATCACTTTTCGCACATGATGTACTTATATTCAGGTATAAGGTGGTGAAATGTAGATCAAGATCAGGAATTCTCTCCAATAAAATATGGTAGGTCTAGATCTTTGGGATTGTAAGGGAAACCCCCGTCTTACAGCACAATCGGGTTTTTCTGTTGTGTGGTGGCGTGGTGGTGTGTCATGTAGCGGTGATCAATGAAAAACAGAGATTCGAGGTGTGGGGGTGTTGGTGTGTGTTGTGTCGCATGACCAATGAAGAACGGAGATTTGTCGCAGTGACTAATGAAAAACAGGGATTCAAAGACCTAAAGAACAGATTTTTGGTGGAGGGCTGTGGTTGCGTGTTGTGTCGCGGTGACTTAAATGAAAAATAGACATTTGTCGCGGTGACCAAAGAAAAATCGAGATTCAATATAGCTGTTCAATAACTAGATGTTTCCTCAAAACCGATAAAAGTTGGCTTGATTATAGAGCACTAACCAAAATGGGCCTATTGCCCAAAATTGTCGGGCCGTGCAATGAAAATTTCAAAACAGTGTCTCCCATTCTAATGGACCTACAGATATTTTTATCTTACAAAGTGCACACCTTTGCTTCGACGGCAAGCAACCTCAGCCATGATGACGTTTGTTCCATTAAGAAAAAAATGTAATTATTTTTGTGAAGTTTTTTTAACTTAGTCCTTTTAGGCCCCATTTAACCCATTCGTGAAGATGCTGGGCACCCCATTGCCATATTGTATATCAGTATCTGTAAAGCAAATATTTCCATAACAAATTTAAAAGTAACTAGTTCACTTTTGTTAGTTCATGTAAAGAACTAATGATATGTGGTATTTTTGACCATTTTGCCTCTGTTTGGGACCCTTAAAAAGGAATTAATATGATCCCTTATTCCATGTTAACTAGGGGCATATATAAGCCTCCTTCATTTTGGCTACTGATTCTAACATGACAAATGCTTTAGTGTGCTCCTCTGTGAAGAATAGTCATTATTTTGTTCAAATATTTTCGAATTTCCCCTTTTGGGCCCCTTAGACTCCAAACCTAGAGATGTGAGGCAACCAATTGCCATGTTTTTAATCAACATATATGTCAAACTTATTTTTATAAAAAATTTAAAAGTAACCAGTATTGTCTGTTGTTAGTCTGTGGAAAGAAGTATTGATTTTTGTTTTTAAATTTTGACCATCTTTCCCCTTTTGAGCCTCTTACATTGATAAAACCAGGGCTCCCAGTCCCATGATTGCAACTTTACCAACGGCATATATAAGACTGTGCTGAGGCTGTGCTTTTTTCAACCTATTTCATAAAGACAAATGCTGTAGTGTGTACCAATAAGAAGAATGATCATTATGTTGGGTGAATATTATTAAATGTACCCCTTTTTGGGCCCCTGTATACTCAGCCAGGAGAAATCGGGCTGCCCTTTGCAATGTTTTCTATTACTATCTGTCAAACTAATGTTTTTATAACAAATTTAAAAGGAACCAGTGTTGCATTCTGTTTATTCGTAGAGAGATTAAGTGATATGAGGTAATTTTGACCAGTTTTGCCCCTTTTTGGGACCCTTAAATGGGTATAAATTTGGTTTCTCGTCCCTTATTTGCAAATTCACTAGTAGCATATATAAGGTTATATTTTTCCTGCCCATTTTAACATGACAAATGCTGTAGTGTTATTCACTGTGAAGCATGATCATTATTTATGGCAAATATTTTCCTTTTTTTCTCTTTTCGGGCCCCTTGGGACTCCTTTTGGGCCCTTTGGGACTCCAAGCCTGTAGATGTAAGGCACCCATTGACATATTTTATATCAGTTTGCATCAAACTTTAATTTTCATTACAAATTTGAAAGTAAACTGTTTTGTTTTATGTTGGTCCGTGGACAGGATTGGTGATTTGTGTTAATTTTGACCATTTTTGTCCCTTTTAGAGCCCCTTAAATCAATAGGAAATTGGCCCCCACCCCTCCCCACCCCTGGTTGCAAATTTACCTGCGGCATATATAAGCCTGCTCTTTCTTTGCAACCAATTTCACCATTTTAAATGCTGTAATGTGTTCCATTGTGAAAAATGGTCATTATGGTTGGTAAAATATTCTCAAACATACCCCTTTTGGGCCCCTATAGACTCAGTCCCTGGAAATTTAGGGCTCCTCATTGTCATGTTTTCTATCAGTATATGTCAAACTAGTATTTTCCTTACAAATATTGAAGTAATTAGTGTTGTCTTGTGTTGATTCATAGTGAGAATGAGTGATATATATTGTAATTTTGACCATTTTGCCCCTTTTTGGGCCCTTTTAATGGGTATTAATAGCCCTCCCAACCCTTACGGTGTCAAACTTTCATCAAATCAAGTAGAATACATATTTCAATAGCAGAAGGATCACAAGTTATAGCTGCAATGCATTTAATGTGGTTGCAAATCTGTGGTAATAGTATAACCTTTCGTTTTTACTTTCTTGCATGGGTTATGGCTTGTTCCCATGGTTACGGTCTGAAGTCAGCTTTGCCCCACTCAGTTTTTTCATTTTCTAAAAATGGAAAGCCTCCTGTTTGACGTTAAAGTATGCAAATGTGTCACAGAAGTGTGCGTTTTTTAAATATGATGATTAGAAATACCTAAAAATTGTGTTTTGCAATACCTGGTTACCCCACCCACATTTGCAGTGCAGTAGGTCTACAAAAGACATTGGATCAACGTTGTTTTGATGTTTCACATTAATAACGTAAGTCCCTAGTTTTTAGATTTAAAGAGTTTCTGATGAAACCTAGCCCACTCTTGGAGACATTCAAATTCAGAAATTGTGAATTTCTGTTTAATATTTTGGTAATTTTTCTGCAAAAACAGAAAAACGCGGTTACCATGGCAACGAGATGGTAAATGAACAAACGAAGTGTAAATTACTTGTTTTTGCGTGACAACAAAAAAAGGGAGAAAGTTTGAAAAAGAACTTCCGACCTTGCGTTTCCGGCCCTCTATACAAAAAGTCTGGTGCTTACAGAGAATTGGTATTAAGAACCACTGGGCCTATGCATTTGAAATTTCATATATGGGTAGGTCTTGAAAAATGAGCGTACCTGTATTTTTTTTTTCTCCATGGGACTTTTATTTTTAGCTCACCTGAGCACGAAGTGCTCAGGGTGAGCTTTTGGGATACCCTGATGTCCGTCGTCCGTCGTACGTGTGTCAGGACGTCCTGACGGACGGACGTCCGTCAACTTTTGCTTGTGTACACTCTAGCGGGCACAGTTTTGATCCAATCTTTATGAAACTTTGTCAGAATGTTAGTCTTTATAAAATCTAGGCCAAGTTTGAAACTGGGTCATGTTGGGTCAAAAACTAGGTCACTAGGTCAAATATTAGAAAAACCTTGTGTACGCTCTAGAGGGCACAGTTTTGATCCAAACTTCATGAAACTTTGTCAGAATGTTTATCCTCACAATATTTAGGCCAAGTTTGAAACTGGGTTAATTCAGGTCAAAAACTAGGTCACTAGGTCAAACCTTAGAAAAACCTTGTGTACGCTCTAGAGGGCTCAGTTTTGATCGAATCTTTATGAAACTTTGTCAGAATGTTTATCCTCACAATATTTAGGCCAAGTTCGAAACTGGATTATGTCGGGTCAAAAACCAGGTCACTAGGTCAAATATAAGAATGACCTTGTGTACGCTCTAGAAGGCACAGTTTTGATCCAATCTTCATGAAACTTTGTCAGAATAATTGTTGTCACAATATCTAGGCCAAGTTTGAAAGTAGGTTATGTCAGGTAAAGAACTAGGTCACTAGGTCAAATATAAGAATGACATTGTGTACGCTCTAGAAGGCACAGTTTTGATCCAATCTTCATGAAACTTTGTCAGAATGTTTACCCACACAATATTCAGGCCAAGTTTGAAACTAGGTCATGTCAGATCAAAAAGTAGGTCACTAGGTCGGATCTTAGAAAACCTTTGTGTACACCCTAGAGGGCACAGTTTTGATCCAATCTTCATGAAACTCTGTCAGAATGTTTATCTCCAAAAAATGTAGGTCAACTTTGAAACTGGGTCGTGTCGGGCCAAAAATAAGGTCACAGGGTCAAATATAAGAACGACCTTGTGTACGCTCTAGAGGGCAAAGTTTTGATCCAATCTTTATGAAACTTCATCAGAATGTTTATTCTCACAATATCCAGGCTGAGTTTGAAACTGGGTCATGTTGGGTCAAAAAGTAGGTCACTAGGTCAAATATTAGAAAATCCTTATGTATGCTCTAGAGGCCACAGTTTTGATCTAAGCTTCATGAAACTTTTTCAGAATGTTTATCCTTACAATATCTAGGCCAAGGTAGAAACTGGGACATGTCTGGTAAAAAAACAGGTCACTAAGTCAAATCTTAGAAAAACCTTGTGTACGCTCTTGATGGCACAGTTTTGATCCAACCTTTTTGAAACTTTGATTAAATGTTTATCATCACAATATCTAGGCCGAGTTCGAAAGTATGTCATGTCGGGTTAAAAACTAGGTCAGTAGGTCAAATATAAGAACGACCTTGTGTACGCTCCAGAGGGCACAGTTTTGATCCAATCTTCATGAAACTATGAAACTTTGTCAGAATGTTTATCCTCACAATATCCAGGTCAAGTTCGAAAATGGGTCATGTGGGGTCAAAAACTAGGTCACTAGATCAAATCTTAGAAAAACTTTGTGTACACTCTAGAGGGCACATTTTTCATCCAATCTTCATGAATTTTTGTCAGAATCTTTATCTCCATAAAATTTAGGGCAAGTTTGGAACTGGGTCATGTCGGATCAAAATTAAGGTCACAGGGTAAATTCTTAGAAACATCTTGTGTTTTCATTTAACTTTGTCAGAATGTTTATCTCCATAAAATCTAGGCTAAGATTGAAAATTGGTATTGTCTGATCAAAAACTATGTCACTAGGTCATATCTTAGAAAAACTTGGTGTTCACTGTGTAGAACACAGATTTTATTCATTCTTCATGAAACTTTAACAGAATGTTTATTTACATAATATCTAAGCCAGATTTGAAACTGGGTCATGTTGGGTCAAAAAGTAGGTCACTAGGTCAAATCTTAGAAAAAGTGCCTTTGTACACTCTAGAGGGTACAGTTTTGATCCAATCTTAATGAAACTTTGTCAGAATGTTTATTAACTCACCTGAGCAAGAAGTGCTCAGGGTGAGCTTTTGGGATACTGTGATGTCCGTCGTACGTGCTCCCGGACGTCTGTCCGTCAAATTTTGCTTGAGGGCACAGGTTTGATCGAATCTTTATGAAACGTTAAAAACTTGGTGTACACTCAAGAGGCCACAGTTTTTATCCCCCGACCGAAAGGTTCGGGGGATATAGCGATGAGCCTGGCGTCCGTCCATCTGTCCGTCCGTCCGTAAACATTTCTTGTCCGCTCTATATCTTGAATACCCTTTGGAATATTTTCATGATACTTCACAATTATGTAGAACAGGTCATGACGATGTGTTGCGTACAAGAATGGTAACTCTTGCTATTGTACTTTTTGAATTATCTCCCGTTTGGTGATTTTTTTGGCAGATTCGTGTCCGCTCTGTAACTTGAATACCCTTTGGAATATTTTCATGATACTTCACAGAAATGTAGAACAGGTCATGACGATGTGTCACGAACAAGAATGATAACTCTTGCTTTCTTACTTTTTTAGTTATTTCCCCTTGATAGTTTTAGGTGTGATTTTTTGGCAGATTCGTGTCCGCTCTATAACTAGAATACCATTTGGAATATTCTCATGATACTTCACAGATATGTAGAACAGGTCATGATGGTGTGTCGCGAACAAGAATGACAACTCTTCCTTTCTTACTTTTTGAGTTATTTCCCCTTGATCATTTTAGGTATGATTTCGTGTCTGCTATATAACTTGAATACCTTTTGGAATATTTTCGTGATACTTCACAGATATGTAGAACAGGTCATGACAATGTGTCGCGAACAAGAATGACAAGAATGACAACTCCTGCTTTCTTACTTTTTGAGTTATTTCCCCTTGATGGTTTTAGGTGTGATTTCGTGTCCGCTCTATAACTTGAATACCTTTTGGAATATTTTCATGATACTTCACAGATATGTAGAACAGGTCATGATGATGGATCGCGAACAAGAATGACAACTCTTGCTTTCTTACTTTTGCAGTTATTTCCCTTTGATGATTTTAGGTGTCCGCTCCATAGCTTGAATACCTTTTGAAATAGTTTCATGATACTTCACAGATATGCAGAACAGGTCATGACAATTTGTCTCATACATGAATGATAACTCTTGCTTTTATATTCTGTGAGTTATTTCCCTTTGGTATTTTGAGCTGCTGTTTGAGTCTCTGCTCCATATCTGTTTAACCCTGGCCAGCTCCAGAATTTGAATACCCGTGTACCTTTTAGAATATTGATGATCATGCTGTGATATCTTATCAGTGTTCCTAACTCTCTCTGACTCCTCCTCATACCCCCCCCCCCAAAAAAAAATAAAATATTTTTCCAGATTTGGATTCTTTGTCCAAATTCACTTGCTAGAGAGCTCAAAATTAGGTTTGTAGGGCTTGTACTTTAGAAGTTATTCACACATTCTGAAAGTTGAATGTATCGTATGCTATACATTTGTGTATATGGTGGCTGTTTGAGATATTACCTCTTTTTAGCAGTCAAGCATACAGTTTTAATCTGAGTGTTAGATAATCATGCATCTGTTAACAGTTAATGTCTACCAGTGAGTGAGTGAACTCGGGTTTAACGTCCCACCAACAACGAGGTCATATGGAGACGGGACCTTGGTTTAAAGTCTCATCCGAAAGACCGGAGAAGCGGGGGATCGATCTTGCGACCCCTGGATTGGTAGTCTGGAGTGTTATCCACTACGCTACAACCGCTCCTAATGTCAACCAGAAGCATAAAAGAATGACAATATATTACTAATATGTGTTTTGAAGTGCACCCTTTTTACCAAGGCCCATGGGGTCTTCGGTCGGGGGATTTGCCATCTCCTCTGATGGCTATTTTTATTCAATCTTTATGAAACATTGAATGTTTATCTTAAAAAAATCCAGTCTTACTTTGAAACTGGGTCATGTCCTGTAAAAAACTGGTTACTAGGTCAAATGCACAGAATATAATCTGTGTGATACAAAGACATAACAAAGGTTAAACTTCTGGGAATCATTTGAATGTCAGACTGTCTGTCAAGACCAATATTAATGCACAAGGATTGTCTTAAAATCCATTCTGTCGGTCCAACTGTCCGACATTTCACAGTTGGCTAACAATTATGTTCACAATAATTTTACATAACCCTTGTATTTTGGGCAAAAATACAAACTGTTACATGCACTTTTGGAGCACAGGTTTTCTTAGTTTCTAGAACGGTCTACCTCCACCCCTTGTTGTTATGAAAGTTCTGGCCCTGACCATTTGAGACAAAGATACCTTTGCAAAACTTTTGAACTTTATCAGAGACTCAAATGAGTTAAATTTTATACTTCTTTTCAGTAAGTCTTCATTAGTTGGTCATGTACAGTAGAAAATCCAGGTCATACAGGTACATCTTCTGTACTCTTTAGATCTGTTAATTGTTTTGAGCTGTGTATTTGACCAATTTAAAAACAATATGTGTGTTATATAGAAGTGTTTTTTCTTGTTTTTACCTTTTCTGAACAACACAAAAATTATCCAATTTATCTTGTTTCAGGTGAAGCCAGCCTGTTCAAGCTGTTGATCTATAAAGAGGATAAAATCTACCCCCATCAAATAAGGGTGGTTGATAAATGCGTGCCCGATATTTTTACCACATTTGTTGCAACACAGATCATTTGTTGTCACACTGTAGCATTTGGTGCACAGTTTATCATTGTACTTCAGAAGTACAATAATTTATACAAAAAAAGTAAAAAGTATGCAAAGACCAGGAACTGAAACAATCAAAATCCAAATCCAGCCCTCAAACCATAGTTGGAAACAACTAAGATTACAAATAATCAAGATACAGAGAACATATGGAACCTTTAAATTGGTTGAAATTACAGCAATTATCTGTGTTGTAGTGAATCGCAGATTTCAGCCCTGTACCGGGTAAGTGCCACTGATGAAATATGGTATTAACTAGTGTGTTCCATTCTGGACAAAATTAACATCAGATGTGTGTCATAATAGATAATAATTACATGTTTTGTTTTGCTATGAAATATAATTGTAGCATATTCTGAAAGACAAGTGTGAACTTCTTCATCAGTGTTAAAAAAGGGTCCCTTCCTGGGTTTAAAAGTAACCACCTTGCTGACCACTGATTGTGAAAATATTCTCTTTGCAGCTCCTAGGAATTTTAAGTCTGAAGTTTAAATTATATTTCTTTAAAAAAAAGGAATATTACCTTTAGTAATTAATTTCTTATTTTAATTCTGTTTCCATTTTCACAGTTAATTCTACTTAATCTTATTCTATAGTTTTCTATTACATTTATTTACATGTATATTTTGTTTAATCCTTCAAATTTTCTTTTCTAGGTATCACTGATAACTTGTATTATTCAAAGTGGTTGACTACATACTTTAATATTATAACATTTTAATTTTTATTGTGTGAATTGTGAAACTGTGATTTGGATAAATATTGGAACTCTGGTGGAGTTGATGTGTAAAGACAGTGTGTTGGTGTGGGATTGTATTGTGGACATACGAGGAAACTGGAACACATTTTCCTGATAGAACTTGGCTGAAGGTATAGTTTTCTTTCATTAACTCACTTTATGTCTGCAAAAGTTGCCCGATCTTAGTTCAAACAACTCCCAACCAAACTTGGTCAAACTTTTTATGGGCATAATACCTTGATCCAAATTTGATAACTAATCAGATGACATTAATCCAGAGTTTTGGGCCTTTAATTGCCTTAAATTGAACTAAGGTCTGCATGTCAAAGGTCAAGATCATTCAGTTCTGTAATAATATAATTATGGTCACAGATCAATAACTCAACAATTGTTCAAGCTACAATTCTTGTATTTGGAGCCCCAGTAGCTCAGTGGGTTAAGCGCTGGCTTACCGATCTAGCAGACCTGCTTGAGGCAAGATTCTTTCCTACCGTAAACGGGGTTCCATTGCACATAGCCTTTCATTATCATCATCCCATTGTCCTCATATAACTGAAATACTGTTGAAAAGGACGTAAAATCGCAAGTCATCATCCTTGTATTTAAGAACAAACTTCATCATGATGAATAGATGATCCCTGTTTTTTAGGACATAGGTCAACGATCAAGACCATTCCGTTCAGTTCTGTATTAACACACATGGTTATGGTTTTCTGATAAACACCTCATTTATTGTTCAACCCTCAGTTCTTATACTCGGTAGGGAGGTTTGTCATATTAAGAAGATGACCCCAAATTTGAGGTCAGTTCATCAGAGGTTAAGGTAATTCAATACTATAATACCATGAAATGGTTTCTGAGTCTGTTCAACCTACATGTACAGTTCATGTTAGTAGATGACCCCTTTTTCTTTTGAGATCTGTAGGACAATGTCATTCAGTGATTTTGATTCCATCATTTAACTCACAGTTCTCATATTTGGTAGGAAGGTTCGTAGTTCAAGGTCATTTAGTTCTGTAATATCATGATTATGGTTTCCATTAGTCATCAATTGTTCAACATATTGTTCTCATATTTGGTTGGGAGGTTTGCATGATGAGTAGGTGACCCCTAGTTCTTTCAAGGTCAGCAGATCAAAGGTCAAGGTCATTTAGTACCATGATATCTTGGTTATAGTTTCTGATCAATAACTCATCCATCGTTCAGCCTACAGCTTTCATATTAAGTAGGGAGATTTATCACAATGAGTAGATGACCTCTATTTTTATGTCACTAAGTCAGAGGTCAAGATAATTCATAACTGTAATATCATAACTGTAATATCATGAAATGGTTTCCGATCAATAACTCATTCATTGTTCAACCTACAGTTCTCATATTTGGTCAGAAATTTTGTCTGATTAGTAGATGACTCCTATTTGATTTGAGGTCAGTAGGTCAGAGGCCAAGGTCATTCTGTTCTGTAATAACACTTTTCTGGTTTTCGATCAATAACTCATCCTTTGTTCAACCTATAATCCTCATATTTGATAGGGAGCTTTGTCATGATGAGTAGATAACTCCTGTTTCTTTTGAGGTCAGTAGGTCAAGCATCAAGGTCATTCAGTATTGTAATATCATGGTTATGGGCTCTGATCAATGATCCATTGTTCAACCTGCAGTCCTCATATTTGGTAGGGAAGTTTGTCATGATGAGTAGATGACCCCTATTTCTTTTGAGGTCAGTAGATCAGGGCTTTAAGGTCATTCAATATGTAATATGGTTATGGTTTCCAAGCATTAACTCGTGCATCATTCTATCTACAGTCCTCATATTTGGGAGGGAAGTTTGCTTTCTTTGGGGCAGTACATGTATTACAAACAGCTCTTGTGTTTTTTTTTTAAAAATCTATTCAGTACAGACTGATGCGAGACTGATGCACTAAAATTACCTGTGATACAGTTATTGAAACACTCATTTTAAACTGTAAATGTCTTGCAATATTGATATAATTATTAAAATGAACAACTGAATCAATTGTATATAGTAAAATGTAAGGTTTTCATGTTTGGTGTATTTCCAGAAGAATGCCCAAGACAAAGCGCAAGTTACCCTCTCAGAGGAAAGCAGCTAATCGGTTACAGATGAGGGAGAGGAGAGCAGCAAGACATGAGATTGTTGGTGGTGGTGTTTCAGACTGCACTGTTGTAGATCCTGTCAGAGCTGTGTCAAATGGGGGTCCTGGTGGCCCTACAGATCTGTATAGGTCTGTGTCCATGGCTGATTCGTCAGTTGGGCCATTTGACTTGGGTGCAGTTGGGCCATCTGGGCCATCTGCACTGGGTGCTGATAAACAGATGGAGACCAAAGCCCACCTCGCTAAGCCCTCTGGGCCATCTGTGCTGGGCGCTGATAAACAGATGGAGGTCAAAGCCCACCTCTTTAAGCCCTCTGGGCCATCTGTGCTTGATAGTTTCGCAAAGAGTTCATATGATAGTTTGCCAAAGAGTTTACATGATAGTTTGCCATATAGTTCAGTTGATGGTTCACTTGATAGTTTGCCTGATGGTTTGCTTGAGAACATACCTGAGATATTGCCTGAATGTATGCTTGGTACTGCACATGGACCTTTGGTTGTTACTGAATACACACTTCCTACTTTGCTGGAGCCTACAACTGACTCAGGGTCTGCTGATCGGATGCAAACAACCGAACAGTCAAAAGATTTTGTGTGCATAGCTACACCCACTGCAGACCAAAATGAAATGGCTTTTTCGTCAGATATACCAGAAAGCTCATTCAGTGGTATTTGGATGAATCACTCTGGTGTTACAGGAGTTAATCTGTCAACTTCAAGGAATTCCATTCATGGGTCATTTCATCAAGGTAATGACTTATTTAGTCCACAGTCACGTGGAAGTCAGTGTGTCACAAATTCTTTGTGTGCTCTGACATATGAACAATATTCAGATATAAACTCACAACAAATGCTCGACAGCGTGCTTATTGAGGGTGATTCTTTGTACAAAGAAATTATTTCTGGATTGGATGGGAAAGTAATGCCGCAAAGCAACCTGTTAAGTTTTGAAGAAATCCCAGGTGAGGTCACTGTCTCAAATAGGAACCTAAACGTATTGAAATCTGATGTTATATCTGGTATAGCTATTCAGCAGTTTGGGACTTCCAATTTGCCTACTCTTCACCAATCACTGTCTTCAGCATTACAGATATCAAAGCAAGTGCTAGTTATCATAAGAGACATATGCTCAGCAGTGTATGTAAATAGAGAGCAGTATCACTTTTTTGATTCGCATTCACATGGGCAGGATGGCTTATCTGCACCTGATGGCACATCCATATTAATGTCCTTTTATAATCTGGAAGATTTAGTTGCATATATGTATGCATTTTACGGAAGCATGAACATAGATATGAGTACACAATTTGACATATTGCCATTGCATTTCACAAGAAGGACAGATATGTCTGAATGGAAAACAATATCACATAAAAATCATAGGAAGAATTTTTGTCAAAGTCAAGGCAGTTCTATGATACCCACACTGATTAACACAAGTAATAGTGAAAGTCATTCAGAAGAAGAGAATCACAGCACTTTAATTGGCAAGTACTTTAAGGATCAAAGGGAAAGGAGAAGACAAAAAAAGAGTGAAGCAAATAAAACAGATAAAAAAACTTATCAGAGGCTATATAAGCGAACACAAAGACGAAGTGAATTATATCGTGAAATTGACCACAAATATAGCAGGGAATCAAAGAAAAAGGCAAGGCAATCTGAGGAATACAAGGCAAAGGATCAGCAACGTCACAGAGAATCATTGAGAAAGGCAAGGCAATCTCAGGAGTACAAAGCAAAGGATCAGAAATGTCACAGAGAGTCAATCAAAAAAGCAAGGCAATCTGAGGAGTACAAAGCAAAGGATCAGAAATGTCACAGAGAGTCATTGAAAAAAGCAAGGCAATCTGAGGAGTACAAAGCAAAGGATAAGAAATCGAACAGAGAATCAAAAAAAAAGGCAAGGCTATCTGAGGAGTACAAAACAAAAGATCAGAAATGCCATAGAGAGTCATTGAAAAAAGCAAGGCAATCTGAGGAGTACAAAGCAAAGGATCAGAAATCGAACAGAGAATTAAAAAAAAAGGGCAAGGCGATCTGAGGAGTACAAAGCAAAAGATCAGAAATTCAACAGAGTATCAATGAGAAAGGCAAGGATGTGTGAGGAGTATAAAGCTAATGAAAATTTTAATCAAAAAGCTTGTAAAAGAAGAACTCGATTGATTGAGCAATATAATCAATGGGAGGCAGAACAAAAAAGGATCAGTCGACAGTCATATGATTTCAAAAGAAGGGAAATTAAGATACAAAACAAATCTAAGAAGAAGGCTAGAATGAATCCATACAATGTGGAAAAAGAAAGAGTTGCAAAACAACAATGGAGAGCAGACTCTAGAAATAATCAGCCAGAAAAGATACTAGATTGTAACAGGAAATCTTCTAAACGTAAAAACCCGGTATTTCATGAAAATGAATGTATAGCTTCAATACGAAGAAAATCTGGTTTTGATATAAACACATGTATAGAGCTCTTTCATAAAAGCATATCCGTTGGTCCAGTATACATATGCAGTTGTTGCCACCAGACATGGTTTAAACATAGTGTGTCTCAAGTTACATCTTTATCTTGTGATCAACAACAAAAATACTTGACAAAATTTATATCCGTTGATAATAAGGAATGGGTATGTGTAACTTGCAAAAGCAGTATTTGTGCAGGAAAAGTTCCTAAATTATCTGTTTTAAATGGGATGGAGTGGCCTAAAAAACCTAAAGAATTGGATCTGTTTCCATTAGAGGAGCGTTTAATTGCTTTGCGTATACCATTTATGCAGATCAGAGAATTGCCAAGAGGCCGTCAGTTGTCAGTTAAAGGAAATGTTGTAAACGTTCCAGTAGACATACAACCCGTCATTGATGCATTGCCCAGACCATTTAACGAAAATGTAACAGTAGCAGTGAAACTGAAAAAAAAATGTCATTTAAATCTTGTGCATTCTCTGAAAATGTAAGACCACTCAGAGTGCTTGTTGCATTACACTGGTTGATGAAATCGAGCGATTTGTATAAGAATGCAAATGTAGATATAGATGAGGAGTGGATCAAAAGTGTTACAGAAGATTGCAATGAATTAGTAAAAGAGTTTGTGTCATCTGAAACAAGTGTTTCGACTGTAGGTGCATTACCACAAGATGAATTTCATTACAAAAAATCTTTTCATGAAAATTCAAGTGAACTTCTCAAGAATGAATCTGATTCAGTAAGTTCTATTGCAAAAAGACCATCCAGTGATGAACTGTATGATTCTGATGCAGAAGAAGTTAGCCAAGAAGATGTCGGAAACATTGATACTCTCTTAGATGATGCAAATATTGAAAACAGAAATTCTACATTTACCTTTGCACCTGGAGAAGGTCAGCAACCATTAAGTATCTACCAAGACAAAGATTCAGAATTCCTTTGTTTCCCAAGCATTTACTGTGGACAAAAAAGAAAGGAAAACGACAAAAGAATGGTACCAGTATATTACAGTGATATAGCAAAATGGGAGTTAAGGAGTGTAGACAGACGAGCTGCTAACAGTGTGCCAAACATATTTTTCAAGCTGAAAAAAATACAGATGAAACAGTTAAATGATAAAGCCAATCTTGCTGTCAGAAGGTGTCAAACTGGAACAAACACTATGACTGCTGCACAAGCAAGAGATTCAAATTGTATTGACAACATTGTTAGAAGAGATGAAGGTTATTATTTGTTTAAGCAAATTAGAAATTCACCAGCATATTTAGAGACTAAGAAAAAGGATGTGTTTGCAATGATACGCCAGTTAGGCCTACCCACCTGGTTTATGTCTCTGTCTTCTGCTGATACAAGATGGACTGATCTTTTGAAAATGTTAGCTAACTTAAATAATAATGTTGAGTACAGTGATGAACAGGTTAATAATCTTACATGGGAACAAAAGATTAAACTTGTTCAGGCAGACCCTGTCACTTGCTCCAGATACTTTGACCATAGAGTTCATGAATTTATTAATTCGGTTTTGAAAAGTAACCATAAACCTATAGGAAAACTTACAGATTACTTTTATCGAGTTGAATTTCAGCAAAGAGGTTCACCACACATTCACATGATTGTTTGGATTGAAAATGCCCCAAAATTTAATGTGAACACAAATGCCGAAATAACTGCTTTTGTGGACGAGTTTTTACAGTGTTGTGTGGATGACCAAGAAATGAAACATTTGACAGATATTCAAGTTCACAAACATTCTAGAACATGTAGAAAAAAAGTTGACAAAATATGCCGCTTTGGATATCCATTACCACCACTTCCATGTACAATGGTGTTAGATCCGCTTGAAGTAGACCAGGATAAGTACATCAAGTTGCACCAAAACTTACAGAAAAAAATGAATAATGAAAAAAATGGATATGATATGACATACAAACAGTTTTTGACAACAGTTGTTCAGATGAGTGAAGAGGATTACATCCGATGCATTCGAAGCTCATTAAAATCATCAAAAGTGTTTTTGAAAAGAAAACCAAGTGAGATCCGTGTAAATTTATACAATAAGACTGTATTAAAGGCATGGAAGGCAAATATTGATATGCAGTTTGTGCTTGATCCATATGCATGTGCTATGTACATTGTTTCATATATCAGTAAGTCACAAAGGGGAATGAGTAATTTATTATATTCGGCAGCCAAAGAGGCGAGAAACAACAACACGGATATCAAAAGACAAGTGCGGCATATTGGAAATGTATTTTCAAATAGTGTAGAAGTTAGTGCTCAAGAGGCTGTATACCTAGTTCTGCAAATGCCGTTAACAAACTGCACCAGAGATGTTGTATTTATAAATACATCAACTTCGGACAAGCGTGTGCAGTTATTAAAGTCCAAGTCAGTTCTTGATGAATTACCAGCTGATTCCACAAAAATAATGTCTGATAATGTGATCAAACGATATTCAAAGCGACCAAAAGTTTTGGAAAATTGGTGTTTGGCTGATTATGTGTCTCAACTAAACATAGTCTACCCAGAAGGTATGAAAACAGAGACGGATGATGAAGTTAATGATGACATTTCTAAAGAAAATGAAAATGATGATAGTCAAGATATGGACAACGAAGAAAATAACACTGTTGTTGATAACAATGTTGCTAAATGTTTTGATGATGATATGACTTTAATAACTTTGAAAAATGGCATAAAGATAAAACGGCGTGGAACTTACAAAATAATACGCTATGTTCGGTTCAATCGTAATTCAGATGAAGAAAACCATTTCAGAGAAAAACTGCTTTTGTTTTATCACTGGAGGAATGAGCAAAATGATTTGAAAGGAAATTTTGGTACTTACAAAGAACACTATGAATCTATGAAACATATGATAGAGTTGAAATGTACAGAATATGAACACAATGTTGAGGAGTTAGAGCAAGCAAGAGATATGGCAGAGACTGAATGTGATGCATTTGATGAAATTGCCCCAGGAACAGAGCAAATAGAGGCCGATACTGCCGAGGAAAATGCAGTAGAATCAGAAGCCTTTGTATACTTTAACCCTGATAGAGCCTCTGAACATAGGAATTATGACATTGCAATTGAAATAGGATGTTCAGTTTCTGCACCACAAATAAATCCTAATGAAAATATACTGCCGGAACAACAATATAGAGAACTGTTGAGATGTTTAAATACTAAACAAATGCATTTTTACAATCATGTAATACACTGGATCAAGACTAAGGATGAACCATTATATACTTTTCTTTCTGGAGGAGCTGGTGTTGGTAAAAGTGTTGTTATTAGAGCGCTGTATCAGACTTTGTTTAGGATGTTAAATCTAAGAGAAGGTGAAAATGCGGATGACATAAGTGTGCTATTATGTGCATATACAGGTAAAGCTGCATTTAATATCAGTGGTTCAACAATTTCATCAGCTTTCAAACAAAAATACAAACAATCAGATCAGACACTGAGCTGTGACAACTTGAATACATTTAGATCCAAATATCGGAATTTATCAGTGGTCATTATCGATGAAATTTCAATGGTTAGTAATTCTATGTTAAATTTCATAGATCAAAGACTTCAGGAGCTGAAAGGAACACGGAAACCATTTGGTGGCGTCAGTATTATTGCTGTTGGTGATCTTTATCAGTTAAAACCTGTGAGTGGAAATTGGATCTTTAACACTTCAGCAAAAGGTGCTGAATCATTATCTGTTAACCTATGGAAAGAATATTTTACTATGTTTGAGTTGACAGAAATCATGAGACAAAAGGATGATCTCGAATTTGCACAGCTCCTAAATAGACTTAGACACAATGAATTAACAGAAGCAGACAAACTTAAGCTAAAAACATGTGAAACTATCTCAACTGCTGATGACTATTGGTTGAATGCTCCACACTTGTTTGCAGAAAACCACTTTATGCATTTGTTCAATCATTCAGTCATATCTAGTATGCATGCAGAAAAAGTTATTGTACCTTGTCACGATTCTGTTGTTTCCCCAAAGCTATCAAAAGACAAGCAGGATGCAAAAATTAAACAAATATCGACAGACCCAAGCAAAACAGCAAACCTTCATTGCTCATTGACAGTGGTTGTAGATATGATATATGATATAAATGTTAACATCAACACTGAAGATGGACTTGCAAATGGGGCTTCATGTATTGTAAAATTTATTGAATACAAGCAGGCAATACCAAACCGTCCGAGCATTATTTGGGTTCAGTTTGACAATGAAAAAGCAGGAATTGAGACCAGAGAAAATTTCAAAAAAAGAGGATTTTATCATGATAAAATAAATGATAATTGGACTCCAATATTTGATATACAACGGACATTTACAAATGACAGAAGAAATATTACATTTGAGAGAATTCAGTTTCCTTTGCAACCATCTGCAGGTCGATCTGTTCACCGAGCACAAGGCACTACATTAAACAGAGTTGTTGTTGATTTATCACAACGAAAGACAAGAAAAGTCCCCCATATCCACTATGTTGCTCTGAGTCGAGTCAGATCTTTACAAAATCTTCAAATCTTGAATTTCAATGAGAAGGCTTTAGCGATTGATGAACAAGTCCATACAGAAATGAAACGATTCTATGATGAAGCCATGCTCAAACTCTGCTATATTCCTTTGGATGCTGTAGATTCATCGTCTCATTTTAAGGTTGCATTCAATAATTGTCGTTCTTTACACAAACACATTGAGGATGTCAGGAATGATTATAATTTGTTGTCTGCCCACGTTATTGGATTTGCAGAAACTAGATTACATCAGAATGATGATACAATTGATTACAACATACATGGATATCATCTGATTAGAAATGATCAAGAGACAAATATACAGGCAAATAGGCCTTCACATGGTCTGGCAATATATGTTAATGATGACGTTGGTGTGACTCCTGTACTGTCATATAGCTCACAAAAGTTGGAATTTACAAGTATAAATATTGAGCATGCGTTGTGTAAAATGCAAATTGTAGTGTTATACAAATCACCTGGTTTGTCATATCATGATCTCAAGTCTCTTCTAGAGAGAAAGCTTGTACCTCATTTAGATGTAGCCAAACCATTACTTATTATTGGAGATTTTAACATTAATGTTTTCCAGGGCTGTAGTGACATTGTTAAGTTTATGGATCAAACATTTGCCTGCAAATCATATATACATCAGCCAACAACAGACAGTCTTTCAGCAATTGATCTTGTATTTTCAAATCAAAATGGAAGTGTAGGTACAGTTGAAACATACTGGTCTGATCACAAAATAGTATATTATCATACATAGATTGTACATTGCATAACCATACAATATAATTATTCACCCGTTTTGTTTCAACAATACCAACCTCATAATTTCGAGGTTGGTATTGTTGGTGGCTATGCATTGATGAGGGTGGCCACAGTGCATAGTGACACAACTTACATTTGTATATGATAGACTAAAGTTTATACCCATTACAGCTAGGATTATGAAATTTGGTACAAATGCTAGGTATGTTTAGCTGTATCATGTAAGAGAATCAGACTCCTCCTCCTTATTATTGCCTTTGTTTGTCCATTTTTTTCTGTTTCTCTAATCAAATGTTTGACAAATATTTTTCATTAACCACTACAGAAAGGATTTTTTGATTTGTTGCAAATGTTGAGTATGAGTAGTTATATCATGCAAGATAGAATCAGCCTTCTGCTTATCATTGCCTGTGCTCGTCTATATTTTCTTTCTCTACAGTTAATTTTTGTCACAGATTTCCCTGTTCCTATGGGAGCCACAGACCTCAAATTGCATATACATCTTCAGAATGGCCAAGTAGAATTCTTGCTTTACAGTCAGATTGATATATAATATTTATATGTGACAATATAGGTTCAAAGGTATTTTTAGATTACATTATTAAAATGCCGGGCCGGGTAGCACAATGGGTAGGGCACCTGACTCGTAAGTCAGAGGTCCTGGGTTCGAATCCCGGTCTGGCCACATACTTTCATTTCTCCTTCCGCTGATTCAAGAAGGGCAGTTGTCAGTTACTGGCGAAAGTATGTGCACTTAGTACTGGTTAACCGCTTAGGAGGTCTAAGCCTGCCCAGAAATAGTGTGGTTAGGTTAACTGACCGTCCCGACATGACCTTAGTTGTTTACCGTGGACGTTAAGCATCAGATCAACCAACCAACATTATTAAAACTGTAGGAAATGTTGATAAAATCTTACCAATTTTTACTTAGGAGTGCAATGTTGACTGTTTTTAATAGAGTGAACATCAAAATCTTCAGAAACATTGGTGTATCACTTTGATCAATACAAACAAACACCAGGCTCATGCGAGTTGACATTGATGCTGCACATGTGTTCCTGATGTCACATTAAGTTTTGTCCATTGAATATGTAATGTAGAAAATATGAGACATTTTTGTTAATGTAATTATATATAACTTAGTACATAGATATAGCATTTGGTATATGCATGTATATAGCTTTGTTGGTATGGTTTCTAAACATTTGTATGTATAAACATAGCTAATTTTGTTATATAAGAATAAACCTTGTTTTGCAAGACAAGTCATCTAAGTTAAGCTTCGATCTGAATGTAGAGATAGTAATGTCTAAGTCTATGAATCACGTTTGTTCAGTATTAGATAAATATGTATTTAGTATGCTTCTGTTTGAATAATAACATTGTATGTTTCATTCATTTAATTGTATGCCATTTAGGTATGAAATATTTAGATATTTCAGAATGTTCATTTTGTTTCTCATACGATTTTATTCATTCTCAATTCTGTATCTCAATAGGTATATATAATGCCCCTATTCCACACAGACCACGAATTCCACGAATCGTCACAAACTGATAAATTTTAGAATTAGTGGAATTGTAAATTTTTTGGTCCAATTCGTGACGTTCTACAATTCAGTTACGATACAGGTACGATAGTGTTATGAATATTCGTTGGATTTGACTTGATTCGGCTGGAATCGCACGAATATTGCCAAGAATTCCGTAAATGGAAATACTGCACGAACGTTAAGAATCAGTTACGAATCAGTTAAGAACATGCCGAACGCATGTACGAATCCAGTGCGAATAAAATTGAATTCGTGACTATTCTGGACAATCCATGGCATTTTCTCTCAAGATAGGTATAAAAAGGCCAAAAGATCACAGCCTTTGCTATACGCACATATAAAGTATGAACCATGAGAAGTCTATGGCCACAAAACGAAGTAGCTACCCTCCAGGCACATGGCGTCTCATCGACATCAATACGGCGTCATTTTGACATCATATGCCAGATAGAGAGATAATCTATATGCGTCCAGAGCATGGTTGGAGTCTTTACTGTGCACAAATGCGTCAAGGCACATATTCACGAATCCTGGAATGAGTTAAGAATACCTACGAATGCCTCAGAATGGCTCAGAATCGATTAAGATTCAGTTACGATGCCTAAGAATGCACTACGAATTTGTTATGCAGTAACAATGATTTTTGGAATCGGGGAATTCGTGGCCAAAATTTCGAACAGCTCAAAACTTTTTCCACGAATTCCCGATGGCTCAAGAATAGCAAGAACTGACTATGAATATGAGAACTTCACGAACTGATTATGATTCAGCTACGAATCCTAAAATTCATCAGTTTGTGGCGATTCATGGGATTCGTGGTCTGTGTGGAATAGGGGCATAAGATATATATATATAAGATAGGTAATTTTGTTATTTAAGGATAAACCTTGTTTTTGGGGGCAAGTCATCTAAATTAAGTTTCTATCTGAATTTAGAGATATTTCTGTCTAAGTATATGAATCACGTTTGTTCAGTATTAGATACATATGTGTTTAGTATGCTTTTGATTGAATGATTACATTATTGTATGTATGCATTGTTCATTTAATGTATGCCATTTAAGTATTTTCAAATTGTTCACTTTTGTTCTGATATTATTTTATTCATTCTCATGTCTATATAACTTTTTATCCCCCCGACCGAAAGGTTCGGGAGATATAGCGATGAGCCAGTCTTAGAACAGGTCTAGATGATGTGTCGTGTACAAGAATTGTAACTCTTGCTATTGTACTTTTTGAGTTATTGTTCCTTTGGTGATTTTTTGGCAGATTCTTATCCACTAACGAATGATGTGATGAAAACAAATCAAACATACTTTGTCCAAAGCAAATACTTCGTCAAATAGTTTGTGTAGTTACAAATTACTTTTTCTCATTTTCTTTATTAAAATGTACACATAGATAATGAATAGCTTTGAAACAATTTTATTATATACACTATATCCTTTGTGCAATGCAGAGCTCCAGTAGCATACTTAGAGCCCTAGATTACATTAAAAACAAGTTTTTTGGTGATAATTATGGATAATTTTGTTAATTCTGTTACTAGTCATCTGAAACGCCTTGATGAGGCAGTTCACATGATGGGTCACAGAACACAAGTTTTCTGTGAAGAAAAAAAACATTAGCCCTAATTAACACAAAATACTGTTACCGAGAGACTGCGAGTTCCTGTAACTATTTGGACATCTCAAAATTTTCTATAATAGACTCTTCCAGCTTTTAATTTGAAACAAGTATATTTGCTTCGTGTTCAAGGCTGTTTTATTATGAAAATATTAGAAAACGGTGTAGACTCTTCAGACTGCTGCTAAAGTCTGACTGCATCTTAAGAGCAAATAGGTCTAGCACTGTTTCTAAGAAATTGTTATTCGGTCATATAGGGTAAATATTGGCTATTCTGGAGCTGTGCTTTTAATTGCTGCAATTACCTAAAAAGAGCTTAACATATTTTCTGAAAATAGCAGTGTACTTTGAACAGTGAAATTTTCAAATAAAATTTCGAGTAACAGAATTGTGTTGTTTTTTTTGTGTTAAAACTATGATGAAAAATAATGAGTTATTTCCTCTTATGCATGCATTAATGCCAGATGCATACAGTAGAACTTCAAGGCTCGAATCCTAATGGCTTGTTCACCCTCCTGGCTAGAACTCTTTTCTTGGTTCCTAGAGGTCACTTTATATGGAAACTAAACTACCCTTGGCTGGAACTAATTTTCATGGTCCCAAGCCTGTTTGAGCCAATGAAGTTCTATTGTACCATCTTGGAAAGGCACTCCTTTCGCCTCAGGCAAATGCAATCTCCAGAGAATAATAATATGCCTGATGCGTGTTTCTTCAGGGAATAATTTGCATGATTACTTGCTGAAGCATGAAATGAAAATATTTAAGAAATAATATTTCTATGCCTGTTTACTATCACTGATTAATACCTGATGTTGGAGGACAGATTGGGAAAATTCACGATGGCAAACCCTGAGTGAAATAATAGTCACATCTGCCTGTGCAAGGTATAATTCAAAATTTTCACAAAATCAAAATTACTGTGAAAAAAATATGAAGCTGCTACATTCTTCCAAAAAGAAAAATGACATTGATGTCAATTTCAGTTATGTCATATAAATGCAGATTGGCAAGGAATGCATCAGTAATGTTTATTACCCTTCCAACTTTTAAATGGATATTGAATGCAAGGATTGACAAATGGCTGACACAACTTATTTTACTAAAAATAAATCCACACATGACTTTAGCCCATTGGTATGACTACAGCCTAATTAAATGCATTGAAACCCAGTAAGAAATTGTAGGTTTATATAATGTTTGGTGTCACTATAAAGGCAAAATGTAGGGCTTCCAATACATGCATAGCATTTGTTGTAAAGGCAAAAATGTAGGGCTTCCAATACATGCATAGCATTTGTTGTAAAGGCAAAAATATAGGGCTTCCAATACATGCATACGTAGCATTTGTTGTAAAGGCAAAAATGTAGGGCTTCCAATACATGCATAGCATTTGTTCCCAGCATGCCGCTAAATAAAGTTATGCTGCAAGAATCAGAACTAATATTGCAATGGTGCCAGCCACAAACTCCTTGGAAAACATTAATTTCACCACAGTGAGATAATGATGCTACCATTCTATCATCTGTGTTAGCCTAGTTTAGTCTAGTTCAGATCCATCAAAGGAACTCAACATGAACGGGTACTTTTCGGGGAAGCAACTCTGCCATTTTTAGCTCACCTGAGCCTTACAGTATTGCTATTAACTGCCTCTGTTATCCATCCATAAACATTTTCAAACATCTCTGAAACCACTGGGCAGACTGAACTCAAATTGCATATGAAGCTTGCATGGGTCAAAGGATGGAAAGTTCTTCAAATGATCTTGGTCACATGACCAAGGTGACCGCCATTCCAATATATGGTAAAGTCCCTTATAAATCTTCTCCAGAGCCAGGGAACTGATTAATGCTCAGGTGAGCGATTCAGGGCCACCATGGCCCTCTTGTTTGAGTTATCTTCCCTTTATCAAAATTAAATCTTGTTACCACAGTATCTCATTAGCATTTGAGCTAGGATGGTGATATATAGTAAACAACTTTGGGGTGAGATGTACAAGAAATGATTAACTTTTGGGCAAATTCCGTCAAAAATGATGGAGTTAAGTCTCTTGTCATTCTTGCCTCCCTTCTTATTAGAGGTCAGCTCTTGACAGAATTTGCTTCTCTAGAAGCAATATTTTTCACTTTAAGAGTAGACCTCTTTTTTAGGAAGGGATTTGTCATCCAAAAAGGAAGTCACAAAAGGTAACCAAAAGGTAGTCACAAAAGTTATCATCCTTTGAAAAGAGGCAGAAAATTATGGAGATGTACCCATACACTGTAAGATTAAATAAAACCATTTAGCCCTTAGAATCACATCATTGAGGCGATGTAGCTCCCTCTTCAGAACCTGCTTGTTTCAGGACTGACATAGTGTTTTGCAAATGTTGGAAACATTATACCAGAAGTTTATCATAAAATCAGGTGGGTTGAGTAAAGGTTGTTTTATGACATAGTTCCTGTATCATAAATTTTCTTGTATATGTTACAGCTCTCATCATAGTCCAAAACATAAAACAGAGGAAGAAAAAGATCATAAATGGAAAGAAAGGGAGAGGAGGAGGGAGGAGGCCAGATTACGAAGAGAGCAAAGAAAATTGGAAAGGGAAAATAAATTGAAAGGTGATTTGATAAACACAATTGAAAGAATGTCTATTACATTTTATTAACCCTTCTCATGCTATGGAATATTTACATAATACCGACTGCCAGTGCTGAATTTTTCTCTGAAAACAAAAGAGATATACCTATATTATTCAAATGACCAAGGTAAAGGCATAAAACCTATATCATAATGCATCTACACAAAATATATATGATAGCAACTTTTTAAATCAATTATTGCATTTAAAAAATCAGGTAATTACAGGTGTTAATTAAAACAAGTCGCCCAAGGGCAACGATCGCTCACCTGCCAGTATATGCTCAGGTCAAGTGGCCAAAATGCAAGCTTTCGGCTCAGGCAGGCTAATAAACAGGCTGCAATTCTATAGGATTGGATAGTGAGTGTGTAAACTGTTCCATCATGGCCACTTCTATAAAATCACTAAATGATCTTGACCTCTAGTATTTATAGAAGTTGAAGTTGACTGCAATTCCATATCACAGAGCTCAGTAGCAACAGAAAAATGCACTTTCTCATCCTTTCCCATCGAAAAGACTAAGGGACCAAATTTGACCTTGCCATAAAATAGGTCAAGGTCAACCTAAGGTCATCATTTATATAAACTTTGTAGTACTATAGTCTATGATGCCACATACCAGGTTTCAAGGCAATCGGCCCAGTGGTTCATGAGAAGAAGAATTTTTAAGGTTTTTACCATAAATGGGCATGGTGGCCATCTTGGTCATGTGATCTGGGTCAAATATATAAACTTTTGTTTCTTTATACTGTTACTGCGGCTATGGATTCGTTCCGCTGAGGTGCGGGGGCAATGTCGATATGAGAATTGAAATACTACTACTACTGTTAAGGCTCTATATGAAATTTGGCTTCAATCAGCCCAGTGATTTCTGAGGAGAAGTCCTTTGTAAATGTTGACGACTGATGACGACGACAATGACCTTGACCTCTAGTATTCGTAGGGGTTGACAATGACTGAATTTCCATATCACAGAGGACAATAGCAACAGAAAAATGCACTTTTTCTGCTTTTCCAATTCAAAAGCTCAAGGGACCAAATTTGACCTTGCCATAAAACAGGTCAAGGTCAACCTAAGGTCATCATTTATGTAAGCTTTGTAGTACTGGAGTCAAAGATGCTACATACCAAGTTTCAAGGCAATCGGACCAGTGGTTCTGGGGTAGAAGATTTTTTAAGGTTTTTACCATATATGAGCATGGCGGCCATCTTGGTCATGTGACCTAGGCCAAATATATAAACTATCGTTCCCACATCTAGTTAAGTCTTTATATGAAATTTGGATTCAATCAGCCCAATGGTTTCTGAGGAGAAGATGTTTGAAAATGATGACACCCAATGGCCAAATGACCTTTGATCAAGGTCACTAAATGACCTTGACCTCTCATATCCATAGGTGTGTAAATTGACTACATTTCCATATCACAGAGCTCAAAAGCAACAGAAAAATGCACTTTTTCAGATTTTCCCATTCAAAAGCCTATGGGACCAAATTTAACCTTGCCATAAAATAGGTCAAGGTCAACCCAAGGTCATCATTTATATAAATTTTGTAGGACTAGAGTCCAAGATGCTACATACCAAGTTTCAAGGCAATCGGCCCAGTGGTTCTGGAGGAGAAGATTTTTAAAGGTTTTTACCATATATGGGTATGGCAGCCATCTTGGTCATGTGACCTGGGCCAAATATATAAAATTTCTTTCCCGCTTTGCCTGAAGGCTGCATATGAAATTTAATTAAAATTGGCCCAGTAGTTTCAGAGGAGAAGTCCTCTAAAAATGTTGACACACAACGGACAAATGACCTTTGGCCAAGGTCACTTAATGACCTTGACCTCTAGTATTCATAGGGGTTGACGATGACTGCATTTCAGTATCACAGAGCACAATAGCAATATAAAAATGCACTTTTTCAGCTTTTCCCATTCAAAAGCCTAAGGGGCCAAATTTGACCTTGCCATAAAATAGGTCAAGGTCAACACAAGGTCATGATTTATATAAATTTTGTAGTACTGGAGTCAAAGATGCTACATACCAAGTTTCAAGGCAATCGACCCAGTGGTTCTGGAGAAGAAGATTTTTAAAGGTTTTTACCATATATGGGCATGGCGGCCATCTTGGTCATGTGACCCAGACCCCGGGTATAAAATCTTGTTCCCCCATCCCACTGAGACTCCATATGAAATTTGGCTTCAATTGGCCCAGTGGTTTCAGAGGAGAAGATGTTTGAAAATCTTGACAACGGATGGTCTGACAGAATGACCTTGACCTTTAGTGACATAATATCTTCATCTGGTCATTTTGTCAACCATGTATACCAAGTATTGTACCTTAGACTTAAATAGTTTCTGAGAAATCCACTGTTTTAAGCGTTTTCCCATATAAAAGCCTAACGTACCAAAGTTGACCATCCCGTAAATTAGGTCAAGGTCACCGCAAGGTCATGATTTGTATAAACTATGATGGGCTTCCATGCCCAATGCTACACACCAAGTTTCAAGGTCATAGGCCTTTTGGTTCTGGAGAAGAAGATTTTTGAAGGGTTTATACCATATATGGGCATGGTGGCCATCTTGGTCATGTGACCCAGACCCCGGGTATAGACTTTCGTTCCCCCATCCCACTGTGACTCCATATGAAATTTGGCTTCAATCCACCCAGTGGTTTCAGAGGAGAAGATGTTTGAAAATGTTGACGACGGATGGTCCGACGGAATGACCTTGACCTTTAGTGACATAATATCGTCATCTAGTCATTTAGTCGACCATGTATACCAAGTATTGTACCTTAGACTTAAATAGTTTCTGAGAAATCCACTGTTTAAGCGTTTTCCAATATAAAAGCCTAACGTACCAAAGTTGACCATGCCGTAAATTAGGTCAAGGTCAACGCAAGGTCATGATTTGTATAAACTAAGATGGGCCCCCATGCTTGATGCTACACACCAAGTTTCAAGGTCGTAGGCCTTTTGGTTCTGGAGAAGAAGATTTTTAAAGGTTTTTACCATATATGGGCATGGCGGCCATCTTGGTCATGTGACCCAGACCCCAGGTATAAACTTTCGTTCCCCCATCCCACTGAGACCCCATATGAAATTTGGCTTTAATCGGCCCAGTGGTTTCAGAGGAGAAGATGTTTGAAAATCTTGACGACGGATGGTCCGACGGAATGACCTTGACCTTTAGTGACATAATATCTTCATCTGGTCATTTAGTCAACCATGTATACCAAGTATTGTACCTTAGACTTAAATAGTTTCTGAGAAATCCACTATTTTAAGCGTTTTCCCATATAAAAGCCTAACATACCAAAGTTGACCATGCCGTAAATTAGGTCAAGGTCAACGCAAGGTCATGATTTGTATAAAATATGATGGGCCCGCATGCCCGATGCTACATACCAAGTTTCAAGGCAATCGGACCAGTGGTTCTGGGGTAGAAGATTTTTTAAGGTTTTTACCATATATGAGCATGGCGGCCATCTTGGTCATGTGACCTAGGCCAAATATATAAACTATCGTTCCCACATCTAGTTAAGTCTTTATATGAAATTTGGATTCAATCAGCCCAATGGTTTCTGAGAAGAAGATGTTTAAAAGTGTGGACGCCGACGCCGACGCCGACGGACGACGGACCAAGGCTATACTATAAGCTCACCTTGACAGGTGATCTAATTACTTGTGTAAAGGGCAAATTCAGTGGGGGCTAATCCGTTTGAATGTCCATTGTCAATACATTATCTATTTACACCTAAATTATGTTCAAAGCAGTTTGAGCATTATTTAAATCATCCAGTTATTAGATTTCAAACACCTCAGCAGCACAGAATCAACAAAAATATCAAATACTTCTGAGTTTTTATCACTCATAATGGGCGCCTCCATCTTGAGAAATTTCCGAAGGCATAACATTTTCGAGTCATCGATCTAAATTAAGAATATTTATTTTTACTTGGGGAGTGTCATGACAAAATCACTATATTTAGATCAAATAATGTCTCTCATATCCAATGACATGTTGAACAGGGATCATATAACACCAGGCTGTAGTCACATGATCGTTTTTCTAAACAAGGTCCAAAACGTAAATATACGCAATTAGCATTACAGGGACTTACCAGATATACGCGTTTAGCATGAGAAGGGTTAAGATTTTTAAAAAGAAAAAAACTGTAGAAAATTACACACCAGTTTTTACTCCATGTACATACATCATTGGGGTGCCTCAAAACTTTAAATGTTGCAGGAATCTATTAGACCTATTAAGAAAAATTGCACTATGTAAAGCATCTGGTGTCAATTAATTTTAGACTTTCTGATGCAAAGAAATTAATCGAGCTTCATTGTAGTTCACTGTCCTTAAATGTAGACTATATCTACTCACTTTCCAGCTCTTAGAACAACTGTCTACTTGCTGGTGAAATGAGTTTAAGTATTGTTAATTACACTGGAGCGCCGTTATACCGCGGACCGATATACCACAGAAACAGGTATAACGTGGTCATCCTGTATCGCCCATTTTTTGTCGCAGATGTTTCGGCAGTTTTTGTCGGTGTTTATGACATTGGAATAGAAAATAACCATTTAAAGTTGAGTTGTTTACATAAATTTAATCAAAAGTGTGTCAAAAGTTATCACAGATAATCAAAGCGTTGATTGTCTTGCCAAGGTGTGAACAGTGGTCATGTTTTTAGAAGACTTAGATAATTAGCGCATGTCACATGTCACCAATTTGGCCAGCTGCTGCGGTCACCTCATATACACAATACACAGGCTGACGCTTGGGGAAAAAAGGCTTTGCAAAGTAGTCACTGATTACTTCCAAAGAAAGCATTATAAAAGAATTTTACAAGCGAAAAAAAAAACAAAAAAACAAAAAGCTTAAACCTGATTTGATTATCTGTAGGCTGGTTAGAGTTTTTCAGGCGGCGTCAGTACTTGCGCAAATAAGTATTTTTTATTCGTCTGAAGGTACCTTTTTGCAAGTGTGTAAGGGAATTAACTCGAATGAAAATGTTGGTTACCGGCTCAATAGTGTATTGGCCCATATGAACCGGCAGTAATACTCATTCTGTGATTACGGCATGTCTACTTTCACTTTGTATATGCGTTTTGCAGCACATTTTTCACAATAAGTAAGAACATAGGGACTAAATGGCTACTTCAGCGATGATTTTCGTTGTGTCAGATAAGCAGTAAACATGTCTATCTACCTGGTTAGGACTAAATAAGGGTTACAAACATGTAAACATGGGGTTTTTCATTAGTGGGTGGGGGTATTCAGCGAAGATCTTTATACCGCGAGATCACTTATAACAAGGTTTGATTTTATGTCTCCCGGCACCCGCGTTATAACGGCGCTTCAGTGTATACGAACATTCTGCTGATGAACGGAGGCTGAAGGGGTAAACACCTGTAGAAATATTAAATATTTAAAGAAAGTTGTCTCTTTGCTGTAAAATTTCATAGTTTGGGGCAGAAATGCCAAAGCAAGCAGTGTAGATCCAGATCAGGCTGGTTCTATTCTAACAAAATATCCTCTCATAGAATAAATATACTTGTACACTGTCTAAGGTGATAGGATAAGTATCTTTTGGGGATGTGAAGTGTGGATAGAAAATTCTGTACCCAGGGTCACTGTTCAGCATCATGAAGCTGACTGAGACATATCTTCATGGATGGATGGTAAATTCTATCTGTACCTCATATCCACTTTTCATTTCAACATTTGAACATAGAACTTGTTACAGTGCATACTTTTGGCCTTTCTTTTGATATGCTTTCAGCAATTGATGTTCAGTTCTTTACATAAACATTGAGCATGGCATTAACTGACGTCATTTGCCATGTTCATGCAGTCATGGTCTGTACAGTCAGCATCATTTGACAACACAAGTGTGTGACCCACTATCTAACAATTGCATTTACTACACTTGATATTACCATGTTTTTTTAACAATATAGGGTAACCAAGGTTCCTAATGCATACAGTTAGTATGGTAACTGTTCTGAAAATGTAAACATTAAGTTGGGGCAAAAATGCTTAGGCAAACAGTCTGATGAGGACTTAAAATTTTTGCAGTACCCCAAAGCATTTTAAGGAAAACCATTTTACCATGAGTTTTTCATGAGAGATGGAGTGCACAGAATTTTAAAATTACCAAGGTGCCATTATGATAAGCATTTGATTATTATTAAAAAAAGGGGCATGGTTTTGATTTATTTTCAGAAATTAAACATTCCACATTCAAGGATGATTCAAATGAAATCTCATCACCTAGAAGTGTTAAAGACACAAATGGTTTTCCAGCTAGTCAAGAGGATAGACTTCATACTGATTACTGTGATGTCGATACAGATAGTAAAACTGAGGATGTATCTGAAGACAGTTTTAATAAAACAGCAGATACTGACAGACCAAAGGAGAAATCACATTCCATAAGTAGTGAAGGGGAGAAAGATGATTGGTCAGATTGGGAAAATGATGATCTTGAATCTCAGATAAGTGAAGAAATTGAGAGAGAATTAGAAAGTATGCATGTAACAGAATCTTTAGTAGATGAAAAGAAAAAGTCAGATGATAATTTTAGTCAGAAAAGAATCTTAGTGAAAGAACCTCAGAAAAGTCCTGTTCATTCCAAACATGGTGCTATGAAATTGGAAAAGAAAGTAAAACCAGTGAAATCAGAAAATGAAAGAGAAACGGATAAATTAGATGCTAAAAATGTAACATCAAGTACAAAAGTACCTAAATTTTCATCTCCCAAGGAGAACATTCCTCAAACACATTCTAAGGATAAACGTTCTTCTTCAAATTCTAATACAGTTTTAGGAGCTGAGTTTGATGTGAAAAGTGTCACTATAAAAGTTGATCCAGCGAAAAAGGCTGATCCGTTTGACTTCTTTGCTGATATGGCTCCAAGTATATCATATTCTAAACCTGTAAGTGATAAAGATTCCATGGAAAATGACGGGTCCAAGACAATTACATCTGGAGAAAAAGACAGTGCCAAAACAGTTTCATTTGATGTGGTACAGACATCGGAGGAGGAGGTAAGTTTCTAAAGGATTACAATACCATTTTTAGCGCGCCTTTGCGAAGCAAAGGAGAGCTTATGCTATACCCCCGGCGTCGTAGTCCGAGTATGCGTTAGCGTCAGCGTTAGCGTTAGCGTTAGCGTACCCGTCAGCGTCCTCGTCGGCGTCCGTTATCAGGTTAACCAATGTTAACAATTGCGTTTAGCTCCATGTTCAACTCTGTATCTTAGAAACTACAGCAGCTACAATCATCATACTTGGTACATATATACATCCATATGACTGCAGCAGCTGCATGACACAATTGTATGTCCTTGACCTATATGTTACGGTTGACTGACTTTGCCGTTTGGCACTGTTTTTAAGGCAAAATTTTTAGTTTTGATGAAACCTTTGACAGAAGAGACTTGATACTTGGTCAAATAGCATATCCCTATAATTGCAGCAGCTGCAGAGCTACCATGCTGACACCTGTGCCCTTGACCTTTGTTCATGGTCCAGTGATTTTGACTTATATTTCAAGCACTGTTTGATAGATTAACATCACATCTGGCATAGTGGATCGGTCTGACATCCCGAATGACCTCCTATTATTTAAAGATCACTGTGACCTATATTTCATGGTTCAGTGATTTTGCCTTGTGTCTCCAAAGCTGTTTATAGATTAACATCATATTTAGGAATTTGAGGTCACTCTAACATAAATGTTATCATTCAGTGATTTGCTTCATATTTTAGGTGTATTTAGTATGTATTCATCATATACCTGGGATAATGGCTCAGTCTGACACTGCAGATGACCTGATATATTTGTAGGTCTTTGTGACTGTGAGAATCGGGCAGCCAAAAGGCGCGCTTTGTTGTCTTCTGACAACTCTTGTTATTTGGTTATAAGAGGATGGGTTTCCCTTCCAAAATTACCCCAACCTGTAAATCAGTCATGTTTAATTCAGCTGTAAGATGGGGTTTCTCTTAAAAAACCATCCCAAAAATCTAGATCCATCTTATAAGATGGATCTATATTTTTGGG